>PVLA01000643.1:0-423020 GCA_004027455.1 Hydrochoerus hydrochaeris
TCAGATCAAGAAGAGCTTGGAGTGAAGTCTTCCAAGCCCTGAAAGAAAATAACCTCCAGCCCAGATTGATGTACCCTGCAAAACTGTCACTAGAAATTAATGGAGAAACAAGATGCTTCCATGACAAAGAGGAACTGGGGGAGTTTGTGACCACCAATCCAACCCTACAGAGAATACTGAAGGACATTCTAGAGAGAGAAAAACAATACCAGGATTTTAGGAACAGTGGCAGAAAGGCCTCAGTGAGTGGGGCAGGCAGTAGAATGAAAGAGAAAACTAGACAAACAAAGGCAGAAAAATAGCATAGCAGAAATGAGGCAGAGGAGGATAACTAGAATCTCTAACATAGATGGCCTTGATACACCATATTGTTAATAGTGCACCAGGATTTAAAACCCACATTACTCACACTACTCTGCTTAGATGTATTATATTCTGTTCCAGTCATTCTACCTGTACTAGATTTGAGGACACAGACAGCAATCCCAAAAATAACAGGATATAGTATGGTAATCATCATTAATTTCCTATTAACTTAATCTAAAGCTCTGTATAACCTACACTGTTTTACCATGACTGATCGTAATCAAATCTGGTTTGTTGGATTGCTGTTTTGTATTGATAGATTTTATTCAAAGCTGTCATGATTGATAGTATCAAGTCTGAAAGTATAGGCAACTGCACTTAAGATAACAAGATCCACTAGAATATCCACTCTGGTTTGATTATTACCTGCCTTTGAAGTTTTGTACTGTCTACAATGTTTTATTTTTACTAATATTGTTATTCACTGCTTTACTCAATTATACTGCTATATTCAATTATGCCTGATAATATAGACATTCTATTGAAGATAATAAGAAACAACACAGTAAACATTGTAGATCACCTTGTACTGTGGTTTTATATGACTTTTTGGTTTCATGTTTTTATAGGAATTTGTTTTGTTTTGTCTTGCTAAGTTTTGTTTTTCCCTCTAACACAGAAAGGATAGAAATACATGTAGAGATTCATGCATGCGTAGCTGTTTACACTCTCACTGTTTGACTATCTACTTTGTATGCTTTAATTTTGTAACTTGAACAACTATTTCTAAGAGGACAATACGTAATTTATTAACTAGTGATTTCTTATCATTTATCTTATTTTTGAATTTTGTATTATCATACCCATGCTGCTAATTTGTTACTGGATCATTGAACTTCTTTGTAGTCTCAATGTTTGAGTATCTACTTTGTATGCTTTAATGTTGTAACTTGAACAACTATGTCTAAGAAGACAATATTTAATTTATCAACTAATGATTTCTCACTGCTTTTTTTCTGAAATTCTTTATTGTTTCTACCCCTTTTTCTGTTTTGCTTATTTTCTTTTAAATTAAAAAAGAATCTTTAATAATAAGGAAACACAAAAGAAATGGACAGATTCCTAAATACATGCAAATGACCAAAGGTGACTCAAGAAGATATAAAAAGTATAGATAACCCAGTGTCAGTTAATAAAATTGAAAATAAAATCTAAAATTTACCAACAAGGAAAAGTCCAGGTCCAGATGGATTCACTACTAAATTCTACAAGAAATTTAGAGATTTAATGCCATTACTCTTCAAACTTTTTAATGAATTTGAAAGGGAAGCAGTATTCACTAACTCATCCCTGGAGGCAAATATTACTTTGATACCAAAACTAATCTCCCTAATGAACATAGATCAACAATTCTGCAGTACTCTGAAAAAGAGATCAAAGAAGATATCAGAAATTGTAGATACTCCTTGCTTTTGCGTAGGAAGAATTGACAGTGAAAATGATCATACTCCCAAAGTTTTTATACAGATTTAATGCAACCCTAATCAAAATACCATTAACATACCTCAAAGAATTAGAAAAAAACCCCTAAAATTCATTTGGAACAAGAAGAGACCTAGAATAGCAAAAACAATTCTGGGCAACAGATGCAAAGCAAGGGACATCACAATCTCTGACTTGAATTTATACTACAGAAATACTTTGATAAAAACAGTATGGTACTGGCAAAAATAGAACAATCTATGATAATAGGATCAGACTGTTATAATCACAGGATCAGTGGAACAGATTACAAGATGCAGAAACAATTCCAAACACACTCAGCCACCTTATCTTTGACAAAGAGGCCAAACATGTTCACTGGAAGAAAGATAGCCTCTTTAATAAATGGAGCTGGAAAAACTGGCTTTCTACATGCTGAAGACTCAAACTAGACCCATGTCTATCAACACACACTAACCTAAAATCAAAATGAAACAAAGATCTAAATATTAAAACAGAAACACTAGTCTCCTTGAAGATAGAATAGGTGGAACTCTGGAAGATGTAGATGTAGGCAAAGACTTTATAAACAAAATCCTAATCACACAGGAATTATCATAAAGAATCAACAGCTTGGATCTCATCTTATTAAAAAGCTTCTGCACAGCTAAAGAAATCACCAACAGAGTGAAAAGACAGCCCACAGAGTGAGAAAAATGTTTTTAGCCGGTTGCTTCTCAGACAAAGCACTACTATCTAAAACCTATAAGGAAATGAGAAAAATCAGATCCTCCAAATTCAAAGACTCAATCTGAAAATTGGCATCTGAATTGAATGCATACTTCTCAGATGAAGAACAAATGGCAGATAAATATATGAAAAAATATTCGACCTTATTGATCATTTGAGAGATGCAAATTAAAACAACAATGAGATTCCATTTCACGCCAGAAAGATTGGTTATTATCAAAAAAATCAACCAATAACAAATACTGGCAGGGCTTTAGGGAAAAGGGAACACATCTCCACTGTTGGTGGGACTACAGATTAGTGTAACCACTGTGGAAATTATTGTGGAGATTCCTCAAAAAATTAAGACTAGAGGTCCCAAATGACCTGGCTATTCTCTTTGTTGGTAACTTCCCAAAAGAAGGAAAAGCATTATATCATAGCAATATATGTGCACCCATGTTTATAGCTGCAATTTCTAATAGTTAAATCTTGGGAACAACCCAAATGCCCATCAACAAATGAATGGATAAAAAAAGATGTGATTTTTTTAATGTAATGGAGTACTACTCAATCATAAAGAAGGATAAATTTGAGACATTTGATGCTAAATGGATGAACCTTGGGATCATACTCAAGTGAAATAAATCAAACATACATATAAATATCTCATTGTCTCACTGACATGGGAAACTAAAAGTGGAAATAAGAAACTGTACAATTAATATTGTGAAATGGGAGAAAATTGTTCAAAAGGAAAGGGGAACTTGGGAGGAGGAGGGTGAAAGGAAGGAAGAAAAAAGAAAAGTGAGGAAAAAAGGATAAAATGGAAACAAATCTTTGTAAATATGGAGGGGAAGGCAGGTTAAAGGGAAGTGAAGTGAATGGGAGGAAAAATAAAGATAAATCAGACATATCATACATAAGTACAAATTCCCTATGAGACATATTATCATTGTGTAGACTTAAATTGTAAATAAATTAAATTAAAAAATACAAATTAGAAAATGAAAACTCACTTCAAATTTTCAAAAATACAAGATATAAAAGTTCATGGGATATGGTGAACACAGTGTATTAGGGGGAAATTTTCAACATTAAAAGCTTACTTTTGACAAGCAGAAATGATTTCAATAAAGAAAATCTAGGCGTCTGCAAAGCTAGATAAGAAGAGCAAATTAAACCTAAACAAAGCAAAAGGATAGAAACAATAAAGTAAAATAATAAGGACAAAAACTAAGGAAAGCAAAATGATATGATTAAAAACAAAATACAGGTGAATACATATGTCCGTTGCAGGTTCTGAGTCTCCTCCCAAATCTAGTATCCCCTTCTTTCGTAGTTATAAGGTACATGGTGTTCTTGCAGAGACCATATTTTCCAGTCTTCCTGTAGCTCTGTGCACCACATGATTAGGCTGCTACTATGGATATAAACAGAAAGGCTAGATGCCCCTTCTGGTTTACTTATCTTGTAGTAAATGTGTAGGCTTGAGCTTTCTCCCTTGCCTCTTTCCCTGTTCTGGAATGCAAACTTAGCTGTGATCCCACTTCAGCCTTACAGGTAAGGAATATACTCTAGGGGCATGGCAGCTGCAGGGGAGAAATTTGAGATTTTAGTTGTCTTTGGAAACAGAGTCCCTGAACACCCTGTGTGAAAGAGAAATTTAGTTCTCTTTCACACAGGGTGTTCAGGTTTCTCTAAATATTGCATTGGGACCCAAATACACTATGTTTTGGGGTCTTCTGTTATACCATCTTAGTCTTTACTCCATTTAAAGGTACATCTAGAAGTCAGTACCTTAAGAAGAAGTATTTATAAAAGATGAAGTTATAACAATTAGGTAAGCAGAAACCAGTACAACTTAGAAATAAGGATGGGAGACAACCTCAAAGACATGGCATATACTTTCATTGATAATCTGCAAATAAATGAATCATAGAGCTGTATATATAAAATTACAATAAGAAAGTTTATATTAATAAGATACTGGAATAATTTTTTTATAAAAACATGCATTTCCAAAATTTACCTCTAACCAAATTTATGACTAAAGTGACTTTAGAGCTGGATGCAATCAAATAAGACAAAGAAAATTCCAACACCATGCAAGCGGTCCTAGACCATAAAGAGATGAATAACTCTCCCAGATTTTGTTAACTGCAAATTTAACATAATTTTGACAACAGAACCTAATGATGATGATACAAAAATAGAAAATATAAATCTAACCAGAATATCATTGTAAAAGCACAAAGCTTTACATACTTGGTTACTTTTAAGTATAATATAACAGCATGGTAAAAGTAAAATGTACCAAAATACAAGAATATTTTGCAACTGGAGAACATTTTAATGGCATTTTCTACATTAATAGATGAAAACAAGAAAAATATTGACAGGATCAAATGATTGTGAAAACAAAATGTACATTTTGGATTCAAAATGTCTTACAATAATAAAATTAATATAAATTTTCTTATTGTAATTTTATATATACAGTTCTATGGTTCATTTTTAATGTGTGTGTGTTAGTCAGCTTTGTGTCTTTGTAACCAAATACCTGACAAAACCAATTTAAAGGAAGAAAGATTTATTTTGGTCCACTGTTTCAGAGGCTTCAGTCCTTGGTCATCGAATTCCACTGCTGTGGGCCTGAGGGGAGGCAGCAGGGCAGCAGGGAGCAAAACTGGCAAAGATAAGAGTGCCAGCAAGGAGGGGCCAAAGACCACATACAGCCATAGCCTCACTTCTAGTTTCCATCATTCTCCAATAATGTCAACAAGTTTTTATGGTCCAGTGACTTCCCAAAGCCCATCAGCAACCAAACCTTCAATACAATGAGCCTCGTATGGAGAGGGGCATTTTGGATGCTAATCATCCTGTGTATTTTTTTTTATTTTAAGGAGGATAAAATAAAAGAGAACAGAACAAAGCAAATCAGAAAAGAACAATGCAAACAACACAGCACTTCACAACAAGACAACTAGACATCAACAGTAGCTACCATAACATCTCTTTACTTTGAAATAGTTGAGCATACCTTTACACACAATAATATCAAACATAACAAAATAGTATAAAACCATTCAAAAGAATGAAAGCATTACAGGACTTCAAAAACAAATAACAGGAAGTGAACAATGGCTAATTTAGTATCTCATTTTCCTAAAAAAAAATTGTCCGTACCATCACACATAATAAAATCAAATAAAACACAACAGGATAGAACCAATCAAAACAGAAGAACAAAAGCATGGTAGGACTTCAACATAAGATGATAGTAATTTTACTGAATGTAGTCCTGTTAAAGTAGGAAACAAAAAAAATATGATCCCATCAATTTTATTTAACATTGTTCTAGGAATTTAGATTAATGCAACATAAAAAGAAAAGGAATAATTGAGATAACATTTAGAAGCAAATTATTATCTTGAGTATATGATATACTTTTTAAACTGCATTAACTGAAAAAAATTGGGGGAAAAGAAAGAATCAAATGAGGTTCTTGGTTATAAAATGAACAACAACAAGAAAAGCTTTTCAATGGATAAGCAAGTTCTAAATACTGATGCAAAGTGCATTATTTCAGAAAAGGAGAAATAAACACTGAAGAAAAATTTGATTAATGTCTCATATGAAGAAAACTTTCAAGTTTTGTTGTGCTATAGAGGACTTTACTGAATATTTACTGTATTCTCTCTTTAAAAGAGCATAAATGATAAAATGTTAATCCTTTCTGAATTAATCTATGTTGGCAATAAAGGTTCAATAAAAAGTAAAATGAGTTTTCTTTTTGACAAGCATATTTCAAATTTCAGATAAAAAATAAATATTCAAAAATAGCCATAGGAAATAGCATACCAAATGGGACACATATGATAAATTCACAGCAATTAAAACAATCTGGTCCCAGCACATGAATAAGAGAGTTCAGAAATAGATCCTAGCATATATGGGAATTTAATTTATGAAACGTGTCCTTACTATGCAGTGGAAAAATGATAAATCATTCATTCAGTGATGCTGTGGTAACTGACTAGTGATTTGGAATAAAATAAAATCCAATCACCACCTTATTTATTACAACAAGATGAATTACTTGGATTAAATTTTTGGACATAAAATATGAAATCATAAAAGTAATAGTAAACAATGGGAGAAAATTTATTTGTGATAGTTGTTACAATCTTAGTTGTAATTGTGAAAATATACACTGAAATGATAGCAAGATAGTATGTCTTATCAAATAAAAAATTTTAAACATTCAGTATAGTTGAATGGTACCTATTGCCAGTTATCAGTGAGATTGCAAATCAATGCAAGCTCTTTAAAGGAAATTTTGGGAACTTTAATGTAGCTATTCCGTGTTTAATAATTTAACCTTCTGCTGTACTTCCATATTGTGTAAATAAGATTATACAAAAATGTTTTCTTTCTGACATTATAAGAGCAAAAAATTTAAAAAAAGAAACAAACATTCAACACAATATAACTAATATGTTTCATAGAAGTAAGAAGAGTGTTTCTTATTACTGTCTACTTGTATTACATCAAAATAAAGATAAAAATAAATGAATAAATAAAATTAAGAAATCTCTGTAATGGAATGCTATGCAGATCTAAAAAAGAATGCAGTAGAAATTTATATGCTAGTGGCAAACAATATTTAAGTTTTATTGTTAGGAGATAAATGAAAGAGATATCTAGAATATGCTATGCTAATGATTCAAATATATAAATTTAAATATATTATAAAATAATTATGTATTATAGTTCATAATATATACATATATGTCCTGTGCATTTATCTAACTTAATTTTTTGACTCATTTAGTTGTGTGCTTAGCTATTTTTAAAAATGGGACTTCTTTCTTTTTAAATTTTTATCAAACAAAAATATATAGCATTAAAAAGTCTAAAATGTTTTCCATGGTCACTGTAAGAAAAACAGCAGGCATATAACTATCCTCTTTACTAAACACATCCCTTTTTAGATTATTTTGTTGCTTATTTTGATTTTTAATCTCCACTTCTGTAAATGACATGTTCATACTGCTACTTTTGATTTTTTTCAATTTTAGACATTAGTTCTGATTTCCTTCTCTGAAAATTGAGTATTCATTATGTTTACATACATTTTTCTGTCTTCCGGATCAAATCCTCCATAGTCAGCTTTATTGTAACTTGGCTAAATCATTATTCGATGTTTGCATCATGAGGATTACATCAATTCCATTAATAAATGAAGTAAGCATTTATTTAAGTGTGGTATTTGTTTATTTATTTATTTATTTGAGGCAGGGCCTTGCTAGGCTGGCCTTAAACTTGCTATGTAGCCCAGGCTGGTCTCATGGCAATCCTTCTGGCTCAGCCTCCTAGTGCTAGGATTACAGACACGTGTCACCATGCCTGGCCCTAAGTATGAATTTTGAAGCATTTATATTTTTGTAGTATTCATTTTTCTTGCAAAACATTTTTGGTCTGGATTTTATTGTTGCCTTGATTGTTTAAAAATTTTACTTGATACATGTCTGCAGTGCATAATGATTACATTCACTTTAAGGCACTGGTTTATGTACATAACACATTCCCTGTCTTTTTCACCCCTCTGAACACCCCCTTTTATTTTTCCAGCATCAGATTCATTTATTTATAAGACCTAATAAAGTGAATTGTCATATATACTGATTGAAAACCTAATAGGCTAAAGAACATATAAAACACGTAAAACAGTTGTACTAAGTTAGGGGACACTTTTAGATACATGGTCCTCACTATACAATTCCTGTTTTTCCTTTAATATAGTATGGGTGTACATATATGTATTTTTTCACATAAGAGAAACCATTCAGGTTTCACTGAGATATGTTGATCACTTACTATCATGGCCTTTTGTATTTTTTGGTATATCCTTTGTTTTTTTTCCTAATGTTTTTTGTTGTTTATCCATTGACCTCATTGGGTGTTTTCATTTCATCTGGGTTTTTAGCTATATTAGTTTCATTGTTTCTGTCTAGGACATTCTTGAATATTTTCTGGAGTTCTGGTTTCATAGTTATAAATCTCTTGATCTGGTATTTTTTCATGAAATGTCCTTATTTCTCCATCTATTTTGAATAAAAGCTTTGCTGGGTATGTTAATATAGACTGGAAGTTATTTGCCCTTGGTGCCTGAAACACATCACTCTTGAGTTATTGTGGCCTTTCACGTTTGTGTTGAGAAGCCCGCTACAATTCTAATGTGTTTACCTTTCTATGTGATTCTTGTTGTTGTTGTTTTTCTATGACTGCTTTTAAAATTCTGTTGTTCTTTTTGTAGTTGTTGGACATCTGTGAATTTAATATGAATATGTCTTGGTGAACTTCTTTGTTCATAAGTTGTTTTGCATTTTGGCAGCCTTGCTTTCTAGTGTGCTGAATGTTTTTCTCATATTTAGGAAGTTTTATGCTATGGCCGTTAAGCATATTAATAATTCCATCTGCATTATCTTCTAGATTTTCTCCATCTCCAATTAGCTTAGGTTAGTTTTAGTGTTGTCTAGTAGCTGCTGAGTGGTCTTTTCATGTTCTCCTATATTTCTGTGGCTTGTTTGAGTACTTCATCACAACTTATCATTTTTTCCTCAATTTACACTCCATTTTTATATCAGTCATTTCCATAATTTATGAATTCTGTAGTTTTTTTTCAAGGTATTTCTGCCTCACAACTTTCCTAGGATTCTGGATCCTTGCTGAATCTGTCATTCATGTTTTGAATTATTTTGTTCCAATCAT
Organism: Hydrochoerus hydrochaeris; assembly: GCA_004027455.1. Lineage (NCBI taxonomy): Eukaryota > Metazoa > Chordata > Mammalia > Rodentia > Hydrochaeridae > Hydrochoerus > Hydrochoerus hydrochaeris. Next base: position 9,295 of record PVLA01000643.1, read on the forward strand.
CCAATTTTATATTTACTGCTCCTTGGGCGTGTTAAGTGATAATTCTATGAATCGTTAGCTCAATTCCTCTGAGCTCACCTAGTTTCCTCATTCCTTCTATAAACTTTTCATAGAATTCTGTTACATGATACTTGATTTCTTCTCTGCCCCCTTGCTCTGCCTTAGGAGAACTGAGACACCTTAAGATTCTTCTGCTGCCTTGCTTCCCCATTGTGGTAACTTGACAACTGGTAGTCACCTTGTAACGCCCAGCTGAACTGAATCAGCATGGTGCTGGGCATGGAGGGCCCATCTGAGGATTGCTGCCAGCAACATAAAAAGAGAACTAGAGGGGAAAAAGGGGTGGCACTGTTGATTCTCCTGGAGAAGGTTGTCACCCTTGTTTTCCTGATATGAACTCAGCTGTTCTCATAATCACAGCAGCTCAGGACCTCACTGTTGCTGAGGATGGCTGTGGTTCTTTTTTGAGGAGCTCTTGTCCTTACCTTGAGTGTCGCTTCCTGGCTCCCATGCAGATCCCTCAGCCTGCTGACACAGATCCTTCATCTCACTGTACTTTCTGGCTTCCACCACTGACCTTTGGTCCTTAGCAATGCAGATCCCTAATGCAGACTTGCATGAGATATTGTTGGGGACTCTGGGCCTCAAGCTGAACTCATGGAGGACATTGCCATGGGCTCTAGGTCTCCAGCTGGACTCATGAAGGACATTGCTGTGGAATTCATGCCCTCAGCTGGATCCTTTGAGTCTCTAGTGTTTAGATAGATTTTCCTGCATTCTTTTGTATTTGACTCTTTGAATGACTATTATAAAATAATCCTGTAAACTATATGTCCTGTGTTAAACTGTTTTCCTTGAAAACCTTGACTACAAAATCCATTTTCCTTTGTGTATGTGCATCTGTTTATTTATTGTTTTTGCTTCCCTAAAACTCCAGATATTGGCATAGAGAAAAAAGTAGTTGTTATCCACTACTAGGTTACCTTGGCTATTGCCAGTATAGTTAGTGTCATCAATGGGATCATGTGGAAATTAAGTATGGTCAAATTCTAGGAGCTGCTAGTGGACATTCCTTAACCAGAGCTATAATTTTAGTGCATGCAGAACACCTGAGTATTAGCCTATACTACCCCAGACCATTAGTTTATGCTGAATGTATGCAGAAGTACCAGAAGTCAAAGATAACACTAGACTATCTTGTCCATCAGGACCACTCCTCTGATGATTTTGTGATAGAAAATGCCCATCCCCACCCACAAGGCAGTATACTTCAGTTTCTCAGTTTCCAAGGTAATAGTTCTTGTTCCAGTTTCAGTAAACAGTTGATCACTGTGATAAATAGCTGATCACTACGATGCATGTTGTATAAATTAATCCCCAACTGACAAGATATTCTGCCTCTGTACCTCCTGCTTGCTTATCCCGTATAAACCCTAGAATCACCAGTGATCAGGGCCTGATATTTTGGGAGTGATCCTGATCAGTGCTCATTGATATAAATAAAACTGCCTCCAAATTCTAGGTGTCCTTTGAGTGTTTCTGCTTGTCACTGCAATATTGCCCTCCAAGCCTAGCCTTCCTCAACAGAATACAGGCCCTGTGAATTTTGTGGGTGTTGGTCTGCTGTCTCAGTCAGGTGAGTTAGTTGGTTGTCACCTCTGTTGCCCTGTGCTGAGGTGTTCCCAGGAACAGGCCCTGTTATGTGCTCATCTGGTGGGGTGTGGTAGAGAGTGGGGCTGTCATCAGGAAGATCCCAGGTTTCCTGCCAAGCTGGGCACGGTGCCCTTTCTCCTTTTGCATAGGACTGATTTGGCTATTTGTTCTCTCTCTCTCTCTCTCCTCTCTCTCTCTGTGAATCTTTTTCTCATTGTGTGAGGAATGTCATTGATATTTTCTAGTGACTGAATTGAATTTATGTCTCACTTTCAGTAGTACAGCATATTAACAATATTAATTCTGAAGTTCCATTACATGGGAGGTATTTGCATCTTCTAGTGACTTCTTTAACTTTTTTTTTTCTTCAGTTTTATGTAATTTTCATCCTAGAGGTCTTTTACCTCTTTGGTATGGTTGATTCCTAGATTTTTTACTGAAAGCACTATAAATGGAATTGTTTTCCTAATTCTTTGTCACCTAGTTCCTTATTGGTGTAGGGAAATGTCATTGACTTTTAAATGTTGATTTTGTATCCTATTACTTTGCTTTGCTAAATTTATCAGCTCCAAAAGTCCTTTGATGGAGTTACAGTGATCTTTAAAAGTATAGGATCACATCATTGAGCAATATGGATAATTTTAGTTCTTCCTTTCCTGTTTTTAACTGTTTTCTTTTTCTTGCCTAGTTGTGCTAGAGAAATTTTAAGTATTATATTGACTAAGTGTGGAGACAGTGGAAATTCTTGTATTCTTCATGATTTTAGAGGAAATGCTTTCAGTTTTCCCCCCATTCATTGTGATACTGGCTATAGGCTTGTCATATGTAATTTTTATTACATTGAGACATGATCCTTTGATATTTATTTTTTTCAAGTATTTTGTCATAAAATGATGTTGAATTTTGTCAAGACTTTTTCTGCACCAATTGAGATGATCATGTGATTTGCATTCTTGATTCTGTTTATGTGGTGTCTTATGTTTACTGGTTTTCATATGATGAAACATCATTGCAATTCTGGTATGAAACCAATTTTATGATGTTATGAGTTTTTGATATGTTTTTTGATTTGATTCGTAAGTATTTTATTAGGAATATCTATGTTCATCAAAGATATTGATAATTTTTTATGTCGTGTTCTTGTTTCTTTTGGTATCAGGGTTAATTTGGCTTTGTGGAATGAGTTGGAAATGTCCTTTCCCTTTTTATTTCATAAAATAGTTTGAGAAACATTGGGATTCTTCTTTAATGATCTGGTAGAATTTAGCTGCAGATCCATCTATTCTGGGCTTGATGGTTGGGATATTTTGTATTACTCCTTCAATCTCATTGTTTGTTACTGTGTGTTGAGGTTTTTGTATGTCTGCTTTGTTCCATTATGGTTGGTCATATGTGTCTAAGATTTCTCCATTTCTTATACAGTCTCCAATTTATTCAAATATATGTTTTCAAAGTAGTCCCTAGGGGTCCTCTAAATTTCATTAGTGTCTATTGCAACATCCTATTTTCATTTCAAATTGTTTTGATTAGGGTCTTCTTTCCCTTTTGATTAGCTTTCCCAAGGGTTTATCAATCTTATTTACCTTTTCAAAGAATCAACTCTTTGTTTCATTGATTGGACTTTTAGTTTCCATTTCATTAATTTCAGCTCTGATTTGTATTATTTCTTTCCTTCTCATGGGTTTGTTTTTAGTTTGTTCTTGTTTTTCTAAGGCTTTGAAATGCATCATTAGGTTACTTGAGATCACTTAGATTTTTTGAGTTAGGTACTCACAGCTATAACTTCCCTGAATTCCCTTTTCTATGTCTCAGTGATTCTATTATGCTGTTTCCATTTTCATTTGAATCTTGAAATTTTTCAATTTCTTTAATGACCTGCTTTATGTTCAAATGTGAATTGTTCAATTTCCATGTGTTTGTATATTTTCTGTAGTTTCTTTTGCTATGGATTTATAGTTTCATTTCAAAATGATCTCATAAGATGCAAGAAATTATTTGAATGTTTATATATTGGTTAAGATTATTACCAGTTGGGCATGTGGTGCATACCTGTAATCCCAGCACTCAAGAGGCTGTATCAGGAGGATCACCACAAATTTGAGGTCAGCCTGGGCTACATAGTGAGTTCAAAGCCAGCCTGAACTGTACAGCTAGATCCTGTCTCAAAAAACAAAAAACACAAACAAACAAAAACATTGTTTTACAGTCTAAAGAAATGTGATCTATTATAGAGATCATTCCATGAACCGCTAAAAAAAGTGTATCCTTCAGGTGTTGAGTGGACTATTCTATAGATACTTGTTAAATCCACTTAATCTATGGTGTAGATTAACTATGTTTTTTCTTTGTTGATTCCTTATCTGGATGACCTATCTATTGGTGAAAGTAGAGTATGAAATCACCCTCTATTACTATAATGAAAACTATGTGACATTTTTTGTGGAGTGGTGTTTTTTTATTAAGTTGGGTATACTGCTGTTCCATATTTATAGTTGTTCTATCTTCTTGATTGTTCTCTTTACCAATATGCACTGCCCATTTTTTGTGTCTTCTGACTAATATCTTGAAGTCTGCTTTGTCAAATATGATTGTAGCTACTCCTGCTTATTTTCTGTAATCCATTTGCATGGAAGATTGTTTTCCATCTTTTTACCTTCAGTTGGTGTATGTCTTGGCTGATGAGGTGTAATTCTTGTAGGCAGAAAAGAATTGGGTCTTATTTTTCAATCCACTCTGTGTTTTTTAATTGGAGAAGTAAGACCATTTACATTCAGAATTAGTACAGAAAGGAACATTATAATTCCTGTCATGTTGCTGTTTTCCCGATTCTCACTAGTTTATCTTCTCTTCCTCTTCTGTGTGTAGGATTCCTCTAAGTGTCTTCTGCAATGCTGGCCTAGTGGTCATGAATCTCATTAGTTTATTTTTATCTTGGAAAGTCTTCATTTTTTTTTTATTTTGAAAGATAATTTTGCTGGATATAGTAGTTTAGACAGATATTTTCTTTTGGAACTTGAAATACATTGTTCCATGCCCTCCTGGAATTTAGACTTTCTACAGAGAAGTATGCAGGTTTTTTTGATGGATTTGCTTCTGTAGTTGCTTGCCCTTTCTCTCTTTCTGCTTTTAATATTCTTTCCTTCATCTATACTGTTGGCATTTTCACTATAATATGATGTATGTGAGGTAGTGCAGCTCTTTCCTAGCATACTTGTTTTACACACCAAATGTCTCCTACCTGCATGTCCATATCTTTCCCAAAATTTGCAGTGTTTTCTGTTACTATTTCATGGAGTAGACTTTCTACACCATTAGTATGAACTTTGGTACCCTTTTCTAAACCATTTTTTTTAAGTTTGCCCTTTTAACTGTGTCCCAAATTCTTGTACATTTTGTTCCTAATTTGGTTTTCATCTTTATCAGTGTCTGAGTGTGAATATTCACTAAAAGTATGTTCAAGTCCTATTTGAGCTATCTAAATTTCTTTTTCCTTATTCTATTTTCAAACCTTTACCTTCTGTTCCTATATTTTTCATGTATGTAATTGCAAAGACAAAAACTAAGCAATACCTCTAGTTTTCTCTAAACAATGTAAATTTGTGGCAAGTGGCTTAATTTTCATTTTTCCCACTTTATTATTTTCTAGTATTTTTAGTCTTTTTCATAAAATTCCTATCATTTGTACAATTATTATTGTTTTATGTATTCAATGCTTGCTTAAACTTTCCAAAATATTTATCTTTTTTTCAAACACCATTGTTCCTTCCAATGTGCCCATTCCTTCTTAATGTAAATTCTTTCTTACTGAAATATATTCTTTAATTATTTTCAGAGGGATGCAGATATTAATAGATTATATCCATCTTGGTTTTCTAAAATTTCTCTTCAATTTAACCTTTCCATGAAATAATAAATTATCTGGGCATAATATTATTGCTTTAAAATTATTATTTTCCTCTCTCCAAGTTCTTGTAGTGAAATTCTCAAAATAGTTTGATAATTTTACTTCTTTAGATATTTTGTCTTTTTTTGTTTGGTTATTTTTATAGTTTTCTTATTATACATGATGTTAGGTAATTCCATTACCATAGTTTTTTATAAAGATTTATTTGTATTCATTCTTATTGTGATTCACAATATTTCATCAATTAGAGGATGCATATTTTTCATGAATTCCGTAAAAATTTTAGGTTTTAGCTTCTTATTATATTAAAATGTTGTCTCATTTTCATTGTGATATTCTTCTCAGCATCTACTTGCATTAGTAAGTATCTTAATCTCTTTCATTTTCCAATTTATCTTTGCTAATACTGAATTCTCAGTGATTCTTTGGTCTATCTTCTAATTTCAATTATCTCTTTAGCTATGTACAGTTTATGTTAAGTGTGGAGTTTCTAAAAACTGTATTTGGCAGTAATGAATAAAGTTACTTAAGTACCCATGTGGATATTCCACTTTTTAATAAAAGTAAAATAAACAAATAGTTTCAGGAGAAAACCTGCACGTTTGTTCATAAACAACAAATGTAACATTATAAATCTCTGACAGTAATAATTGGCATTTGTTTGGTACTTATTCCAAGCTATGCTGTGAATTTCACTATGTTATCTCAATTAATCTTCACAAGCCTAATTAAAACAGGGTCAAAAGTTAACCCAGTACCACTTGGATACCTAACGAAAATGTAGCATGGGAAGATCTTTGAGTGATCTAAACTTTGTGACCTCTCATCTAGTTGTGCAGGGTTTCTAAAGGGTGGATGGTCAAACGAATGGGTAGAGAGAGACTGAGTTTGCCAATTATCATTATGTCAGTATCTAACCTGGTGAAGGACCTCGTGCTCTGGAGGAACTAAATAAGTGTCAGTGGTTGCATTAATGTTAACAAGATGTAATAACAGTTCGAGTAGCTATAATGTGATAAGTGCTACATATAAGGCACATCTTCTCCCTTAATCCTTGTTAGAGACAACTTGTATGGTAAACATTTTAAAGAAAACGATCTTAGGAGACTAAATCAGATGCACAAGGTCACAGGTTAGTAAGTGAGAGAACTATGTTTGAATCATAATTGTTTGCTCAGCACCTTTGAATAGCATTCATGGCTTAGTTTCTATTCAGTGTATGTGCCCCTCCCACCTAAATTGTAAATTCCTTGTGTGCAAATGGTGCTCTTATCCTTCTCTAGTATCTAATGGCACCAGGAACCATTCTTTGCATATGGCATTTGCTTAATAAATATTTGTCAAAATGATCTATATATACAATATTCAATACTAACTCATATTTTTATTTCTCTTTCATGGCCTTATTTTAATATTTGGTTTTTAAAATAGTAGCATGATAACATTCCATTCTTTTAGTTGCTATTATTTATTTGTTGCTTTAACAATACACACAGCATAAAAACAAATCTCAGCTCTTGGCATCTTTCAAGATATATCAGAAGCTGTTTTGCTCTTTTTAGTTGCACTGAACTCAGTTAACAGACTGCTTGACAAAGTGCAACAATGATAGATGAGCGGATTGGTGAAATCATGGAAGATATTGATTTATAATTGCTCTAGATTTTCTATGATGATCTTTTGCTTGCTTACTGTGATGTTAAAATTTCTTGCTTCATGAACCCTTGGTATAATGGGTACCACATAAAAGTCACTCAAATAAAGTTTAATAAATTTAGTTGAATTGCTCTTAGTTTCTGAAAGTAGCCAAAATCCAAACTGGCATGTTCTAGAAAATTCATAATAAAAGGTCAATCTCTTAGCAAAAAGCCAAAGAAGATCCTTTACTTTATAACCAACAAAGTGCCAAATGTAGAATCTGAGAAATCTTAGAAACAATTTAGATATGGGCCAGTGTTTTTTTCCTTCCTTCCTTCCTTCCTTCCTTCCTTCCTTCCTTCCTTCTTTCCTTCCTTCCTTCCATCCTTTCTTCTTTCCTTCCATCCTTCCATCCTTCCTTCCTTCCTTCCTTCCTTCCATCCTTCCTTCCTTCCATCCTTCCTTCTTTCCTTCCTTTCTTCCTTCCTTGTTTCCAAGTCTTTGGAACCAAACTTCCTGGAGCTCACTGTCCCAACAGTGGTGCTGCCAGCTGAATCCTAAGTTGCTCTCAAGACAAGGAGGAAACATCTAAGAAACTACAATTTAAACATATTGCCATGGTTTTGTTCTCGTGCAACTGAAATTCGTGGTTTTCTCATATTGTGAAATTGCTTCAACATCCAAATCATTTTCAAACAATATGTAATTTTGGCAAAGAAAATATTCTTGGTATGTCTCTGAATATTTACTGAATTACTACAAAATTCAACTGATACATTTGGAGACGATTACAGACAAGTGGCATGAGAAGATTTGGCTGTGACTTATTAAATTGTCTTCACAGTCCAGTTGTCCTTACTGATAAATGAAGCAGTGCTACACACCAGCAGAATATACTCATTTCTCATTCAATTATTTTACTAACACATTTGCTGTTATGCTTCCACCTGGAGGGTGACTTCACGTACCCAAAGGATTATCATGGAGTATGTCAGACTTATCTATCTAGACAAAGAACTAAAACAGAAATTACAGAGACACAATTTTTGGTTTAATATTTTAAGAACAATTTAACTATGACCATAGACATTACAGAGACACAATTTTTAGTATAATATTTTAGGAACATTTTAATTACGGCCATAGACTTTTGTAAGATTATGGAAAATATAAATCACTCATAATCACATTAGCCAGAAATTAATCACTATTGTTTGGATGACTGTCATATATGCATTTTTTAAAAAAGAATTTTCTATCATCAGAGTAACCTTGAAGTGGATTGGATCATACCTGAAGGCAAGGGTGCCTTATCTTTAGAGTCTATAAACCACAGAGGCCCTGTCTGCCAAGACTTTACTGGAAGATCAAATATACAGGCTGCTGTAAATAAGATTGGGTAACATGCAGTGATTAAAAGAGGTCTTCAAACATGTATCTTTATTTGCTTCTTCAGTAAGTGTTACACATATTACAGTCATTACAAGTAGTCCTTATACTGTAAACTTCAGGAAAGGAAAGGAAAATTCAAAGGCCCCTTCCTCCCTGACTGTGTAGGGGACAACTGGCTTCTTTCTTATGTACTCTACTTATCCTCAGAAGCTTTCTTGTACATTATGCCTGTGAATAATCAGAGTTCCCAGGTATCAAGCTACGCACAGCTCGAAATTTAAGTGGGAAGAGATTCAGGGTAGTGCAGTGCACCAAGTTGCTCCATTTCAGAGGAGAACAAGGCTGTTTTTAGCACAATTGTGTATATGGATTTTGGATTCTCAGAGTTTGTAACACGTGGACACCCAAACTAATTCTTCCGTGTCTCCCCAGGTTCTGGTGGCAAGACCAGCCTGTACCACTGCCACCTCAGGCTCGCTCAGTCCTTCAGGCTCACAGGAGACCCACACAGCACCTGGGCTTTCCTGGTGGGGCAGGGGCCACCTTCTCTGCACCAGGAGACTCACCCAGACTCTCCGGTAACTGGGTGTTCACGTTCCTGAGCTCTGAGTTTGAGGTATGTTCCCGCTCACACCAGCGGCCCAGAGCAGACAGACTTGGGAATGGTTATTGGCTGAGAGCTGCAGGCGTCCAGCTAATCCAGTTCTGGAAGGGGGACTGGTAGTTAAGCCCTTTAATGGCCCCAGTACAATGATAATTAGTCCTGGCCTGGAGCTAGGGAGCAGCAGCGAGCCCCTCTAACCTGAAACAGAGCCTCATCCCTCATCCACTGCTCCGCACTAATCCCCTGCACAATGAAAGCCGAACTAATTCACTGGGTAAACACCCTCTCCAGTTACTTACAAGCTGTCTTATTTCTGCCCCAAACCAAATAGAAAGGCGGCCAGTGACTGGAAAGAAAATCAAATATTTAAGAACTCATTTTGCCTGAAACTCCCCCTGGGATACTTGCCTATCGCGCTTGGGATCGCGTTATGCTACTTCTTTTATGACAGGTGGCTACTCTGAGATGGAAGCAACAGCCACCGGAGGGGTCTTATCCTGCTTTCTTAGTATCTACAGCGGATCACAACCGCTGAACGCAGAATCACCTAGTAAGTGCTTAGAAAATACCTAATGAAAGTCAGTCTCTGCCTTCATCTCAGAATGTCCCTCTAGGATTCTAGAACAGCGGTTCTCAAACCCCAGGTGCACCAGAATCACCTGGAAGGTGGTTAAATCCAGATTGCTGAGGTTGCTGGGCTTCAGCCCCAGAGTTTGTGATTCAATAGATGAGGGCAGCTTTTTACATTATAATGAGTTCTCCAGAGAACTCCTTGTTTGGTAAGAAACCTGATAGGAATTTTTAAAAATTTTTTCTCTTTAAATTTAATTTATTAGTACTTATTTGCAGTATATATGTTTACATTTTTGCATGATGTTGGTACATGTACATAATACATCTTAATTCCCATTTTCATCTCCTTTCCCTGTACCTTCTCTTGATTTCCTTCTCATTTGAGAAAGATTTATTTCCCTATGTCCTATAATAGGAATATTCTAGGCTTTGAAGGCCATAAAATTTCTGTCTTGACTACAAGACTATGCTTATATAGTACAAAAACATCTATAGAAAATACTTAAATGAATGAACATAGCACTGCAAATTGAATATATATAATTTTCACAGATTGTGAACTATTCTAGTTCAGATACCACCCTACCCCCAGACAGTTAAAAATGTAAATCCATTTGTAGCCTGCTGGACATACAAAACAGGCTGTAAATCAGATGTGGCTCTTGTTTGCTGACCCATGGTCCAGAATGATTAGGTATAGATAATAATTGATACTGGCAAAGACAATAGCCTAGAGCCTGAAAAGAGAAAAGCTGTGAATAATTTCATTTAAGAAAAATCTTTCCAAAAAAAAAGAAGAAAGAAAGAAAGAAAGAAATGAAAAGAAAGAAAGATAAAAAAGAAAAGAAAAGAAAGAAAAGAAAAATCTTTCTATGCCTGCAAGCTTGATTTCTCATTTGCTTGTAAATTTGATTCTCCAACAGTTCAAGAATGTTTTGCATGCCAGGTATTGTAGATGCTGATGACAGAGTGGAAGAAAACCAAGATCTACCCCCACCCACCTGAATTCTATGGGTGGTACAGTGGGTGCTGGCCTTGCACAGGGCTCAGGGACTGTGGTATGCCCATTTTCCTGAAAACATAGATTTTTTTGAGTTAATCAGACAAACCTGACTTAGAACCACACACTGGCTATAAGGCTATATAAAGAATAGTGGAGAGAGACTAAGAAAAAAAAAGAAGACTAGTTCTTAATTGCTATACATTGATTTTATCAGTGCTAAAATCCTTGCCTTTAAGAAACAAAAGTGGTGGGTTAGGGATTTAGCTCAGTGGCACAGTGCCTGCCTGGCAAGTGTGAGGCCCTGAGTTTTGATTCCCAATACCAAAATAAATAGATAGATAGATAGATAGATAGATAGATAGATAAAATTAAAATCAAAAAATAAACAGAAGTAAAGGCAGCCAAAGGTTTTGGTAGAGCGTGATGTCATCATAGGAAAGAAAATTTTTTGTTCACAAAGTCAAAATGAAAGCCAAATCTTGAATAAGAATTGCATCCTTTGGAAAAGTGAATAGATGTCAAATAGTTATATTCCTATGTTTGAGACAAAAAGGGCATCCTTAAAGCAACTACTGGCCATAATTACTCTATTTCAATATGGAAAATCAGAAAAGAAACTTTAGAATATTAGTGAAATTTTTATCTATTAAATTTAGTGAAAGGGAAAAAAGTATTTTGTTAACCACCATCAACACATGAGAGTCATTATCTTTCCAAAGCAAGCTATTTTTACAAGAAGTATCAATGCATCCCAAAGATGTTTTCTATGGTGTTTTTCACAGATCTGTGGAATTGAATCACAATTTATATAGCTTTTCCTAGACCTTCTCTTGGTCTGATTCTGGATTTCCTGGAGGGTAGATAAGAGATACATCATCTCTAGGACACAGATGTGGTCTCCTGGGACATTCACACATCAGTGCACTTTCAATCAAATTGTGGTTAACTCTACTGGGTGTTAAACACTTATCTACATTTTAGATGTGCATTGCTTAGAAGCAAATGAGATAAATTCCTACCCTCTGTGGTTTACATTCTAAATGCTGGAGACAGATAGATAGATGAGTAGATGACATTAACGTGGTATCATATAGACATTGCACAATACACAAATCAAGGGACAGACATTGGGTATTAAGTCACATAGAACTCAGTTGGAATCCTGGCCATGCTACTCTCTAGCTTTGTAACCTGGGACAAATAATTTAACCTCTTTGAGCCTTACTCTGTTTGTACCTTTTTAAATGGAAATGATTATCTTGTACCATTGTATGTTGGAAGTGTTGAACTTTGTTTTCACTTGTACTGGGGGTTATAGCTAAGACTTTGCCTTAGATTCAAAGGAGACTTAGGACTTGGGACTTTTCAGCAATGCTGAAACTGTTACGACTTAGGCAGCTCTTGGAGATGGACAATGTCTTTTGCATAAAGGTTATACATGAGTTTTTGAAGGACAAGGGGTGGAATGTTGTGGGTTGTTTAAATATTCCCCCAAAGCCTCAGCAGTCATGAAGGTGGCTAAATCTAGCATTTGTGATTGGTTCATTGTCTAGTGTTGGGATTGGCAGTGTAAATGCTGCATCTGACCAGGGGCAGTAGCCAGCATACAGTGTAAAGGAGAGAAGGGGATGTGCCTTCCTCTTTTTGCCCTTTGCACTCTTGTTACTTGTGGCTGCCATGAGTGGTTGCCCCTTAGCCATATTCCCAGCCTTGGAGCCAGCTGAATATAGACTGAAACCTCCCAAAACTGTAAGGTAAATAAACCTTTCTCTAATTTTGGATGTCAAATATTTTGTCTCAGCAACAAGAAAAAAGTAATCAAGACACTGCTTAATAATTAATTTTAAACAGGATAACAATATCATTTCATACTTGACTTTTCTTGGAATTTTCCAGATTTCTGTGTCAGACAAGTTAACCCTCAGTTCTGTTATCTATTCTGTCAACTGAGGGAATCTTGGTCTCTTCAGGAAATTTGGTGAACAATGAAATAAAACATAAAGGTACTGTTTAGATATTTCAAGTACAAAGGTATGCCTAGATTTTTAACATCTCATAGAGAGCTTAAATTAGGTATATTATAAAATCTCAGTTGTGGTAGGGCTTTTTTCAGTTTATAACATAACTTGGTAGGAAATAATCTATATTATTATTGATAGTAAAGTAAAGTTAAATTATTTTACATGATTCTAGACCTCCAATAATGTTTTGTGCTCACATTTGTATCTGTCCATTTATCAATTTTTGAGTCCATTAGGTGGTCCTCAGCTATTATTCTTCCAAGAAAGCAGAAAGTAAGAAGCCATCAGAGCAGATCAGACCTCCTTCTCAGGGGCCAAAAGCCCCTTTCCTGATGATTATGGTTCAGAAAACTGAGATGAATGATGGAGGACCTGTAGGCAGCCCTTGGAAGTGACCCTGAGACACTCATTTCTTCATTTCAGGGCCAAGATATAGTAACATTAACCCATTGTCAGGGCTTTTGAAGGTCCACATTTGTCCCCCAGAATCAAAAGCCACTATGAGTTTAGAGGCCAAAGCCTGTACTGAAGTTTTGACCATACCATTTAACAGCTGCATGGTGCTCAACAAATCTCTTCACTCCTCTTGGAATTCAGGTAGCTTGTCTGTAAAGTGCTAATAATACAAACTACCCCACTTTATTCACAGAGGCTATTGTGAGGGCAATACATGGGAAAGACATGTTAAAATTATAATATACAAAGGAATTGTTAGCACTGACACCTGTCTGCCCAGGGAAGACTAGCCCTGCCCGCTCTAAAGTCAATGCCTGTGATATTATTACAATATTGCTATTATCACATTATTGTGATGATCTCTAAACCCTGGAAATATCTGTCTCTAATATCTTTCCTCCTATGAAAATGAAGAAAAAGATTTCAGTTGCACAGGATAATTGGAATAGTTACAAGAAAACAGTGACTCTGAAGCAATGTATGAGCTGTAGGACCATCTATATGTTAGAATTTGGAGGCAAGAGTCCTTAATTAATGAGACTTTAGAGACAGTTAGGTGTACTAGAGTATGTACAGCTGGCTGTAGGTGGATGCTGCTACTGTCATATCTTAATATTCCTCAAGATTCCCATCTACAGAGGCCGATTCCCTATTAGAAGTGAGTCACCAGGCAATATCTGGGAATGGAAAAGGTTCCAGAAAACCTCTTAGACATATGACAGGGATGGATAGGCAAGAAAGTTTCTTTCCTTAAGTTATATAAAAGCATCTGATCAGAGTATGGCATTAAGGAAGGCATTAGTTGACACCCAGGCTAGGAAAGACCCATGGATTTCTAAGTAGGATCTTTAGAAAGGTGCAAAATTGAATCTGCAAATCAATAGTAGGAATGGATATGGAATTCCAGGTCTGATGTGAGGAAGACCTAATTCAGGGAGAGGGTATGACTGGTTTGATGCATACGAAAGATTTGGTAAAGAGCCCAGACAGACATGGAACCATGGAAGACTGCAACCCTGGGTGAATGTTTAGACACAGAAAATAAGCTTAGATCTACAGTTCTAAAACCTGAGTTCCAGGCTGGAATGCAAATAGTAGCAAGTCCCACAAGACAAAAAAATCTAGGTGACTTCTTAGAGCTTACAAAGACAGATCTCAGTCTTAGCTGGGAGCCATTGAGAGTTGGAGGGTAATCAGCCAAGTGTACTTCCCTGGGAGAAACAGTCACATAGCATGGGCCTGGTCTGGTTCTATGACAACCAGACAATCAGTGCCATAATAATAAGGCACCAATGGGCCTGGATAAGTCAGGTAGTTAGACTTGTTACAGACATTGGTTCCAGACATGACAAGGTGAAGTTCCCAGTAAGCAGTAGTAAGTACCACAAGGACTCATAGGGATTTGAGGAGGTTTGTTCTTGTCATAGAACTTTGACCTTGCCCAGGAAGAACCACTTTCCTAGGGACCTGAGGCTTGGCGTAGTCAAAGATGCTCTGAGTATATTGGAAGAGATTCATCCTTTTAGAGTAGGAAAGAACCTTTAATTTTCAGTTCTCATGGTCCTAACCTTGCTTCTCAGGGCCTTGCTTCTCTGTCTCATGGATAGTTGTTATATAAAATCTAGTCTGCCTTCCTTAAAAACAAACCTTGAGCATTGAGAATTGGTGGTATATCCAGATTAAAAACAAAACAAACTTCAACAAATTTCAAACTTTCCTTAGTGAATTAGAGAGTCCATATGCCATTCTGGTAGATGAGGTTTAGATGGAAGTTGATTGGAGAAACATTCCCTGAACAATGAAAGTTGTTAAGCAATGTGCTTCTAGGAGAGAGCCTTTGAAAAAGGGAGCCTAACTTGCTGGGCACACACCATTTTTATAAGTCACTCATTAACTCTTATTCTTTTCCTTCTCTTTCTTTCTGTTCTTTCTTCTTGGTTTCCTTTCACAACTCTGGTGTGATTGCCAGAGCTACAATAGTCATTTTGTAAACATAAGGCAACCCTGAGCCTAGCAGCTATGCTTTGAAGATTGTAGAGTGTCAGTAACTAGATACCAACCTTCGCACTTCATGTAATAGCATAAATCTCAAAATTAAGTCACTGTAGTTGGCAATGTACTTTACACCTGAATTTAATCTTCATGCATAGATCTAGGCAACCTACAGCTACAGTGGGAATTTGAATAGATCAAGGAAGAGTCACTTTTACTTTAAGAGACCCGCTGCATGTATTCCACAGGATGGGTAACATGATTTTTAGTGAGGAGCTCTTGGACTGAGCTGTCTTCTCTAGTTGGCAGGCATTGCAGAGAAAACAGTGTCTGCATGACCCAACAACCAGTGTAGAGTGAGCAGGAGCAGACATCATAGTGGCTTCATCATTATTTCACCACCTAGCTGGCTGTCTCTCCACATGCCTAGGGAGAGCCCTGCACCAGTACCACCTGAGCTCCCACGGAACCTGGTGTACTGTCCCTCTCTTCAAGGGGCACCTCCTCATTTAAATGACTCTAGTATGATGAATGAATTGTTGCAAAAATCTTTTGCTCCAATTCTCCAAAGTCCATAGAAGATAGCCAATCTCTTGTAGTATCCACATTTAGGGAAAAAAAATATTGACTTATTAAAATGAAGAACTCTGGCAAGTGGAGCTAAAGATGGCCAATCAGTAAGCAGCCAAATACAGAGCCTCTCTGAGAGAAACAACTCATATGTCGGAATAAAACATCCTGGAGAGAACCAGACAGAGGGAGATGGATTCTTTCGACCCAAGAAGAAACTAAAAGGAAAAAACCTGGTCAAACATGCAGTCTCGGGGCTACCATTGGAGCAACAAAGATTAGCAGCCACAGCACTTTCGCCAGAGCCGCCCAAACTCATGCCCACAGCAACCCACCGAGCCACCCAAACTTGCTCCCACCATGACTCACAGGAGCCACGGACACACTGAAGACCGGGGTTGGTGAGCCCAACAGAGAACAGAGCTGGTGAGGGATCTGCACTATCCCATGGTGAGTGCTTGGAATAAGACCCTCCCATGGAAAAGTGGTGACCAGCTGGATGACATGTTGGAATCAGGCAGGATGGGCGTGAACAAGGAATGGTAGTGACTTCAATTGGTTGCTCCCTACCCAGAGTAGATTGGTAGGATCTGCTTGGCCTGGGTCATGCCCCTGGCCAGGACCCAATAAGCTGCCCCAAACCAAATCTGTACCCATGCACACACTAATGTGGTGAAGGCCCCCGCAGGTTGACTGGCTCAGAGGAGAGAGACCAGCATATGCCACCCCTACTTGCACCTCAGTGACCAACCGCAAACTGTAGAGGGCAGGAATCCCTAGCCAGCATGCTTCAGAAGAACCATAACCAACAAGGAAAAGGGTTGGGACCTCTACTACACACCTGTATGGAAGAAACCAAAAACATGACAAGAGAAAGCATAAGAAAAAGCCCCCAACCCCAACCCTGCAAATATTGATCCAGGAGAGATAAATACAAAAGAGATTGAGGATAGTAAACATGCAATATCAGACACAGCATCAGCTGATATAAAGAGATATCTTCATGACATCATTGACAAGCTCAAAAACTGAAATATTAATTCAAGTTAAGCAAGATATAAGAAGATTAATAAAAGAAATGCTAAGCACCTCTCAAGAGGACACAGATGGAAGAATGAAAGAACACAAAAAAAGGAGAGAAACATTAGATGAAGAATATAAAGAAAACCTAGAATACATGAAGCAGATTCAAAGAGATTACCAGGAAATTAAAAACTCCATTGAAAGCTGGTAAAACTCCTTAAAAGAAACTAAGGATAGACTACCGAAACTTGAAGACAGGTTTGAAATGTGTGATCATGAAAGGAAAGATCTCTTAAAAATAACAGGGAAACAGGCAGTAACAATACAAAGGCTAGAAGACAACAAGAGGATCTGTAACTTAAGAATAAAAAATGTGAATGAAGAAGCAGGGGTAAAAGCAAAGGAAATACAAAGGCTATTTACAGAAATAATTAAGCAAAACTTCCCAAGCATAGGAAAAGAAAATGATATTCAGATGTATGAGGCATACAGAACTCCAGCCACCTACAACCAAAATAGAGCTACACCCAGACATATAATAATCAAGATCCCAGAAATTCAGTACAAGAACAGAATATTAAAAGCTGTCAGAGAAAAGAAACAGAGCATCTGTACAGGAAAACCCAACAAGAACCTGGCAGACTTCTTGACACAGACCATCATGTCAAGAAGAGCTTGAAGCAAAGTATTCCAAGCCCTGAGAGAAAATAATCCCCAACCCAGATTGATGTACCCTGCAAAACTGTCTCTAAAAATTAATGGAGAAACAAAATGCTTCCACGACAAAGAGGAACTGAGGGAATTCAAGACCGCCAATCCAATCCTACAAAAAGTACTGAAGGACATTCTAGAGAGAGAGAAAAAAATACCATGATTTCAGCAACAGTGGCAGAGAGGCCTCAATGAACGGGGAAGACAGTGAAATGAAGGAGAAAAGTAGACAACCAATGGCAGAAAAATAGCATAGCAGAAATGAGGCAGTGATGGTTGGCTATAATCTCTAACATAGATAGTCTTGATACACTAACAAAAAGAAACACAGGCAAAGTAAATCAAGAGGTAGCATCCATTAAGATGCTCTGTATAGGAAATATAATTAACCTGAAAAAGGGTTAATGGACCGAAAATCAAATATGAGAAAACATGCTCTATGTGACAGGGAGCCAGAGAGAAATAGGGGCAACTCAACCACCACCTGCAGATAAGTTGGAAAGATAGGATATTTATGTGCAGTAGAGAAATACTCAGCTATAACAAAGGAAAACCTTGAGGCTTTTGTAGGTAAAGGAATACAACTTGAGATCAAGTCCAGGAGTGAGAAGGTTCAGAACCACTTAAGTAAATAGCAGCCCCCCCCAATCTAAAAACTGAGGGAGTTGGTGGGACCCAAAATGCACAGTTCACCCTGTGGGAGTGAAAGGGGAGGAATTGTCTAAAAAAAGGAAAGCAGAGAATATTGTTAATAGTGTATCAGGATTTAAAACCCACATTACTCACACTGCTCTGTTTAGATGGATTACATTCTGTTCCAGTTTGTCTACTTGTACTAGACTTGAGGGCACAGACAGCTATCCCCAAAATAGCAGGATATAGTATGGTAATCATCCTAAATTTCCTGTTAACTTAATCTGAAGCCCTGTATAACTTACACTGTATTATCGTGACTGATCTTATTTGAATCTGATTTGTTAGAGTACTGTTTTGTATCGACAGATTTTATTCGAATCTATTATGATTGATAGCATCAAGTCTGAGAGTATAGGCAACTGCACTGAAGATGACAAGATTCACTAGGATACCCACTCTGGTTTGATTATTACCTGCTTTTGAAGTCTTACACTCTCTACAATGTTTCATTTTTATTAATATTGTTATGTACTTCTATATTCAATTGTACTATGCCTGATGATACAGACAATTCTATTGAAGATAACAAGAGACATTACAGTAAGCATTGTAGATCACTTTGTACTGTGTTTTTATATGACTTTTTCATTTCATGTTTTTCTAGGAATTTTTTTTGTTTGGTCTTGTTTTGTTTTTTTTCCCCTCTAATACAGAAAGGAGAGAAATATATGTAGAGACTCATGCATGCATAGAACTTATAAACAGTTTATGAGAACTGATTATATAATGCATGGTGAAATGAACAACTACTTTAAAGAAAAAAAGACACTACAGTACCCAGTACTGATTCCATAGTGTCATGATATGAAATCCAGAAATAATATTATTCTTTGTTCAGAGTGATGTTAGCCTGTTTTTGTTTTGTTTAATTTCAACATACATGAAGGTATGGACAGCTATTTTGAAGAGAATGAGAGACACTATGACAGCCATTGTTGAATTCCCTATTGTCAGGTCTTGAAGACCTAAAATGCCTTCCTCATCCTGTTCAGATTGGTTTTATACTATGTTGTTTTGTATGAATTCTCTGTATGCGAAGATATGGACAACTATTTGGAAGAAAATAAGAGACAATATGATAGATAGTGAAGATCTCTGGTTGTGTTGCTTTGAAATTTATGTCTCTTACATTGCTTTCTTATATTCTGTTTTGTTCTGTTTTGTTGTGTTTAATTTTACCTTCTTTAAAAGAAGAAAGGAAGGAAGGAAGGAAGGAAGGAAGGAAGGAAGGAAGGAAGGAAGGAAAGAAAGAAAGAAAGAAAGAAAGAAAGAAAGAAAGAAAGAAAGAAAGAAAGAAAGAAAGACTCCATGTCTGGAGAATGAGCTTTCTTGAAGGCCATTGACCACATCCCTAGATCTGGGACTTCCCCACTTTTGAAACTGTAGTTTTCTGGCTCTGAAACTAGTTCTTTCCTCAAGAAAAGTTCTGCCTTGGTGACTGAGAGGGTAGGGAATGAGAGTGCTAAAATTAAAGGTCTTTCTCATACTTTCTGCAAGTGCTAGATGATATAGTTGCACACACACACACACAAACACATACACATATCTGAACACATTTCCCTTCTCCTATTCCTCAGTTAACTAATTAATCATATACATGTACACTTGCTATGAATTATATTTTTCCATGCAGACTGTTATGTATTACCTTCAAACAGTGCCAGCAACCTCCTTCCAGAGTTCCTGTGTCTCATATTTTCTTCCTCTCTTTCCCCACCTTAATCTCCCTATGTCCATGAAAGGCTCATTAAAAAAATCACTTCCCACCTCACCCCCAACAGCACCACATACCTGACAATAAATAATATGATCATTGCCTAACAGGCACTCTCAGAAGAGCAAGTGATAAATAGCGGGACTTCTCATCTCTCCACAGACTCTGCAGTGAGGGCTGGCAGAAGAGAGTTAGCTATTAAAGAATTCACATAGCCACAGGCAAATTCTCTTACCCACTTCTCCTTGTGGAGACCTTTTCTTAAAAGCTGAGATTGCTCTGATGGTTCAAGGTGCTATTGAGCTCTAACCAGGACAATTACAAGACTCCAGTCGCAGCATCTGAGGCGATGCTTGTGTCTGATAAGGTTGCTGGAGAATAATGGGTAGGAGAGAGGCCCGATAATGGAATGCTGAAAGGATGGGAAGAAGCATCTTTGCCCAGAGCCTGAAGACAGAAGTAGCTGCTCTTACAGAAGGGCCTCCCCCTACCTCACGTCAAATTCTTTTCCATTTTTATTGCATTTAAAAAGCCTCTAAACATGCTCTCCAGGAATGATTTTTTCCTAGCTCGGAGCAAGTGAGACTCCTCACCAGCTGATTTTATACTATTAGATGTTTTGAGAATAATTCTGCTTTTCTCATTCAGATTTTTCCTCTCTGTTAAGTATTGTGAAAACTAGAAATAGAACAAATGTATTTTCCTCATCTCTTTCTTTTGTTGTATGTTTGCGTAATTTTCAACTCTACTTTGCACTTTGACTTTAAAACCCTTTACGAAACCTCAAAAACAGAGCCATTTATTGTGGTTTGTGTCTGGATGTCCCCTCAAAGCCTCATGCAGTTGTAGAGGTTTTTTTTTTCTTTCAGAAGTGGCTAAATCTAGAGTGTATGATTGATTTGTGGTCCAATGCTGGGATTAAGGGTGCTAGAGTTAAGGGTGGGGGATTACTGGATCAGTCCACTGATTGGATTGGCACCTCTCTAATCCAAGCAGACTAGAAACAATATAAGGAACAGAAAGAGGCTTGTTTCCCCTCTCTCTGTGGTTGGTTTTGCTGTTTTCTGCCATGAACTGTTGCTCCTCTGCCACGCCACCCTGCCTTAGATCCAGCCGATTATGGACTGTAATCTCCACAAATTGAGCTAAATAAACCTTTTCACCTTTAACTCTGAGTGTTGGGTATTTTGTCTCAACAACAAAAGAAAAGTAACTGGCACATTCTATTTCTTTTATGACACTTTCTTTTTCTCTATTTTGTAATATCTGTCTCTGTGTGTCTCTCTGTCTGTCTGTCTGTCTCTCTTTCTCTCTTTTGCTAGGATTCAATGAAATAGAATTTTTTAGGATAAGCCAAATTCAGAAATAAATACTAATTTGTCAAAATTGTAAAAAAAAAAAAAAGGACACAAATTCAGTTCAAAGACAGGTTATATTAAAGCAATAGAAACATGAACAGGATTTTGTTTGCATTTCTTTCAGGTGCCTAGTTTTCTGCTTGGTAAAGGCAGAACCAGGAGAGCAGGTACAGTGAACTGTTTAGGCCCAGGGGATGAGCACGAGGGGACAGCTCAGTTCACCTAAACTGTTTTTCATTCCTATGTTTCTCTTGCCCAGTAGTTTGAAGCTATTTATGTGATGAATCATATTAAGAAACATACCTACTCAGATATGGAAGATGTATAGGAATTGGTTTCTGACCTCCAATAAAATGAACTTGAGCCAAAATTGACACATGTGTCAGTAATAGATTAACAACAGATGGGTCTAACAGTCAAGTTCTGGGCCATGTGGAACAAAGGACAGGTACAGAAAGAATCTACAGTGTCAGGAAAAAGGTGATGGTGTGAGTGGTCTAGGCTATCTCCAGAGGTAATATTGGGGCTGGAGATGTAGTTCAGTGGTAGAATATTTGTCTAGTATGTGTTAGGACTTGGATTCAGTTCCCTGTATTTAAAAGGAAGAGGGAGGAATGGGGTGAGGGAGAGAGGAAGAGGGAGAGAGAGACAGAGAGAAGGAAAGCAAAATAGATTGAAGGATGGAGGGAAGAAAAAAGAAAGGACTGGGTATTAAAGGATAAAAGGATCTTTTCCTCATCCCGGGCTTCCAGAAAGAAGCCATTTCCATCCAGCACATCCTGAAGAGGAATCTCCATGACTTTAGCAGAGCCCAATTGCATTGGAAAATGAAGGTACAAGGTACATGGCTCTGATTCCAGCTTCCAGGCTTTGTTGTGAATCCCTATGAATACTAGCTCAGATCAGAGGACAGTAAATCTGAAGTTATACCTGTACTAACAGCATCTGGTCTGCTCCTCACTAGCAATAAATGATGTTAGACCTGCTCCATGTGTAAGACTTCAGTATAGGTAATGAGAAAACACAAGAAACTAGAAGAGACCTATGAGTCAGGAAACTCAATACCAATCCTCCTTGTCTGTATATCATTTAATGTCAACCTTGGACACATCTTTTCCTATTCCAAGGCTACTATTTCCTCATAGAAGACTGGGTTATATGCAGCCTAAGGATTTTTTGGCTATTATTCTATTCTATCATACTATTTTTTGGCTATTATTCTATTCTATTATACTATTTCCTCTGAAGACTGGGTTATATGCAGCCTAAGGATTTTTTGGCTATTATTCTCAGGGTGCTGATAGTCATTCCCAAAAGTCTGGGCCCAAGAGATTCGCCATGCATACCTGCCACAGCACAATTTCTAGAGCTGAGTAAATGGACATTGTAAAACCCTCCTTGAGGTTGTAAAAAGATCCAGCAGAACTTTTAAACATTTTTTCCAGTGTGCACAGTAGGCAACTAGGATTAGAGATTTCTAGTCATTGAAAAGAGCAATAGTATTCTAAGAGTCTCAGGCATTACTACCATGCATGCTACCCTGTCATCACTTAAAGAGGAAATACTCAAAGAAAGCCTGAGAATAGAATTTCTTTGGCTTACTTATGCTCAGGAGTCTGGGTCAACCATGCATGGAGCCCTTATAAATATAGGGCCCTGAACTATAGTGTGAGTTGTACATCCATACAGTCATCCCTGCGTGGAACCTTCTCAGAGAGGGTGAGGATGTTGATTATTGGTCTGATGAAATGAGAAAGGCCAGAAACATTGTTTTGCTCATTTTGTTCAAAGAAGTTCACATGACATACAACCAAATTTTCTAGGAGAGTCTAACATAAGGTGTTCTCCAGTACTATTGCCCATTGTCTATGCTTTACTATAAGACAGTTTGGTTGTTTGGAAATCATGGTCAACAAATACATAAAATATGTTCATAAAATATGTCTATGGTACCTTTGGTTCCATAAAAAATATATACTGGATTGATAGTCTGTGCAGTATGACAGTTGTTGAGGACATCACTTTGGATTCAAGGTATGATGGGACTCATACATCCATCAAAGCAGGTCCAGAAGCACCGCTCTGAAGGACACTGTCAATTGTCAGATATGCAGCCTTATATATGATTCAAAACTATTTGCTGAAGCACAAGTTGCAGTTAGGGGTTGTAGGCTGTGATGAAGGGTCAGGCAATATTCTGGCCACTAGGTCACTTTTACATTCTCCTTGTGGCATGAGAGCTCTTCATTTATGTTATCTATGTAGTTACAGGACCAACTTTACTGTGCAGCAGTATTTATAAGGTGGTGGAGTAATAAGCAACTTAGAATTTATTCCTCCCAAACACTAAAAAAGGAATGTTAGTCAAACATTTCACTTATTCTGATGGATCTTCTCCCAATTAGAGTGACAGAAAGGTTTTGCTGAATTCTTCATTTGCTATCTATTTTTAAGACCTGGTTCCCCATCTCCCACTCTGGTTTATACTTTCTCACTATTTCAACATTCCCAAGGAATCTGAGCTCTTCTAACAAAAGCCACATGTCTATATCCTTTCCTATGTTGGTGGCAAGGACTCAGTTTTCATTATGTACCAAGGAAACATACATGTTTAAACAACAAAATTTACCAGCAGAGTTTGTGTTTGAGTGGAAATATTCAAAAAGAATTCTTTGTTTGTAGATAAACATCTGGGAACTCAAATAGCTAATGCTAATGTGAAAAGATAGTGTTTATAATTTCAACAATATTTTTAGGTTTTCAAAACAGTTTTGAATTTCTGTTTATTAAATAATTTATTTTTAAAGAGTTATATGTCTTTGGTGTAAGTAAATTCCAAGGTTTTCACATTTCTGAAAGTTCCAACTCCATGAATCAAATAAAGTCTGAGACCACTGTTTTGTTCCTCGAGTGTATTTAGATCAAGCCTTTTGCATGGTAATGTCAGGACTAAACAGTAGTGATGTCTGTGTTATTAAAGAATAAGTAGATTTTCCCATGGAGGCATTTTCTATGTTTCTGAAGAATTTTTGAATGCCAGTATCACCCTTCTCCACATAGCTCTGAAGTGAAGAGGGTCTCTCAGAGTTCCACCTTACATCCCAAGAGCTATGCCTCTTTTCAAAAGTGTGCATTTGCTAAAAGCTCTCACCAATTCAAGAGTGCAGTAGGAAAGTCTCTCTTGTCTTTTTTTTAAGGCAAGTAAGAAAAAAAGCCCTCTCAAAATTCTAGAGTTTTAAAACTTATTTTTTTTAAATTAAAAATTTTAAGCTGAGGATTTACAGATTGGCTGTTAACTTTTAAGACTTTCATTATAGTTTTTAAAAATCATAATTACTTGAGGAAAGGGAGAGGAGGTATCTGCTTTATTCCTAATGGAAACTATACATATAGATGAAGTGTCTATATAAAAAATGGGAGCCATAATTGTATTAATACTGTCTAACTGATATTCAATAACTCACCCTTCTATTTCCCATTGTCCATATTTAAATACTTCAAAAAGAATTCTAATCAAGTGGAAATTAATAGGGAGGAAAGACTGGGGCTGGCAGGAGAAGGTTCTAATCCTACTATCTCTTAATATTTCAAAGTCTCTTTTATTTTCTTAATAAAAGGGAAAGAGAAAGAGAGGGAGAGAGAAAAAAGGGAATTAATCCAGTGCTGTGAACTGTGCTCTCATCTTAATGCTTTAAATTCTAAAAGAATATTACACATGAGAAGGCTATTTATGGCCAATGGCGAGGCTTTACTTTTGCTTCTCAACTTTTTCCTTTTTCTTTTTTCTTCCTTTTATTCTACTTGTCTTAGCATTGGCCTCCACTTCCATGATCTTCAAAACCCACTTATGGGAGCTGTATTTAAAATCTAGCTCCCCTGACATAATCTAGTCACTAATCTTGCACTCCTTACTTGTCTCCCATACTATTTCCTTGGCATATGCTCCCCTAATCTACCCTGTGCATCAGGTCTCTCTGTATTTCTGGACCTGTTTTTCCTTCATTTCATCTACCTCTACTTTATTCTCTTGCTTCAAATGTTATTTAATTCTTTAAGTCCCACCTTCACTATGGAAGTAACCTATGTAGCTGATTAAAATTATCATAATAAAATATTATAATCATGTGTCAGTTGCTTTTCTCTTGTTGCTGGGAGCAAATACCTGACACTCAAAATTAAGGAAGAAAAGATTTATTTATCTTACAGTTTGTGGAGGTTTTAGTCCACAATCAGCTGGCTCCAAGGCAGGGTGGCATGGCACAAGGGCAACAATTCATAGTGGCAGAAAACAACAAAAGCTAAAAGAGCAAAAAAAGGAAGAGTGCAGAGAGAAGACTCTGTCTCTTATATTGTATGTAGGTAGGGTGGGTGTAGCACTCATGCCCATAATCCCAGTATTAGACCATGAATCAATCACAAATTCTAGAACCCTTCCCCCATGACTACATGAAGCTTTGTGAGGATATCCAGACACAAACCATAACAAATAACTAATATTTATTGGTCCATTGTAAAGTACAAGGTACTTTATCTGCATTGTATCATTTAATCCTTTTATTAATCCCTAGAAGATTATGTCACATTTGTGGGTAAAGATTGGAATTCAGGAAAGCTTAAACCAGTTGCCCGAAGTCACTTGAGTGGAAGAACTGGAGTTTTATATCTCCTTCTCTTGCTCCTGAACTGCTAATGTAGTTAAAATCAATCTTCACATGATTGAGCACTTGAAACTTTTCTAATTATTTCAAATGATTGCAATATCTTAAGCAAAACAATAAGCCTTGAGAAGAGGACTACAATATTTTATATTTGTTTATATCTCCAAAGACTTCATTTAGGGTGGATACATAATAGATTCTCAACACCTATTTAATGATAAAGTTTAGTTCTTTCTATGAACTGATTATCTTCACTAAATTTAAATATTTGATCACCATATAAACCCAACTGAGTTCTTGTAAACACATTATGTGCTTTTCCACAACATTGAGTTAACACTGACATTCTAGAAGCCTATGATCTACCATTATTAAAACAATTATTTTAGTTGAAATTATTAACATATTCATATTATTATTAAGGAATTAGTCAATTGATTCATTTTTAAAAAAATATTCCAAGTACTGTTGTAGCACTGGATGGAATCTTTTTTACAGCAGTAAACAAACTACAGAGAAAATTTGTGCCTTCACTGTGCTGACCACATTTTAGGTTAGAGAGAAACATAAACTAACTAACTAACTAACTAACTAAATAAATAAATAAAATATATTATATATTAGAGTGTGATGAAACAATACAGAAAAAAATAAAATAGGAGAGAAGGTAGAGAATTAGGAGAAGAGAGGAGGAGCTACAAGTTTACACAGAACAACTGGGGAAAAACTCACTGAGCAGGCTTGAAGGAGATGAAGAAATGTGTATATCTAAGTCAACCATAGCTCAAGAAAAAAGGCACAGCAAAACAAAGGCAAAATTGTGCTGAAATGTTCAAGGACCAGAAAGGAGGGCATTACAGATCAGTTACCTCTAACTGTAGGACAAAAATTATATCTCCAAAGTATATGAATGAATTTAAAGCAGAAAACAGGAAAAGATTACAAATATGTCACTATTATTTTAAAACTAGAAAAGCTAGTCAGCACTTTAATCCAGGTTTCTTAGAAAACAAAGCCTGATTAAAACATTAAGAACTGAATCTTCATTTAGGATATAAAAATGCTAAAAGGAAATGGGGCAGGGAAAGAGGTGGAACACTATAAAATGATCTGCAGCCTCTCTAGCCACTGCCTCGTGGGAGCAGGGAAGGCACAAAACAGGTAATCTTGAATGGGTGTCTTCATGACCAGAAATTATTCTTGATCTGGTCATTGAGAAAGAGAGATTGGAAAAAGGTTATTGGTACAATCCCTGCCATCATCTGTTTGATAGCTGTGACCATTAATTCTGATATGTCAGTTTCATTGGACTAAGAAAATCCTAGCAGATTAATAAAGCATTTCTCTGTGTGTATTTGTGTAGGTCATGGAGAAGTGACCTTGGGAACTGTATCTGGTTCCTTGCCCCTTTCTTTTAGGTACTGTTATTCTGCTGTGCTTCCTGGCCTCCATGACATAAGCATCTTTGCTTTGCCATACCCTTCCACTATGAGATTTTTGCCTTGAAGCCTTCTGACCATATACTGACTCTCCTGAAACCTATAGATAAATTTAGTCTCGCCTCCCTTAAATTGTGGATGTCAAGTATTGTGTCTCAGTGATAGGAAAGTTCATACAATGGATAATCATTGCATATACACACTCATCCCTCCACCTGTCTTCTTAGCTGTAAGTCTGGCTCCCTTGCCTAGCTCCCAGGCCTGTCCTGTGGCATTTCACTGAAGTCTAAAAATGAAGAGAGGAGAAAGAGAGAACAGACATGCACCTGGTTAGCCTGGCAGACAAGTGAGACAGCTCAGGGGTCACAAACAAGCAACTGGTTGGCTCCAGGTAGCAGGAAATATGGAATCTGAATGGGGTTGGTAGGCAGGAGTGTAACTGAGACAGAGATTAGGCACATAAGATGTGCTGAATACAATTAGTTAACAACCATATTTAACAGAAATAAATATAGCCCCCAAACAAATAAAATAGAAAGCTTATTTTCTCTAACTTTGGAATAAACCATAGATTAAGTGATATGGTATGTTTTGTGTCAAGAATAACCTAAGAAAAAGAAAATGTAATGCAGAATGATGAGATTCTATCTTGAGAATACCAACTAACTGCTGTTAACCTTGCTATGCCAGTTGCAGTATAAGTGTCCCACGAAAAGTTAAAATGATCAAGAGAGTATGGAAATCTAGGTCATAGGATAAAATAAATGTCAAATCAATTTAATTAATTTAATATGGTTTCATCTCCTGCTTTTTAAAATGGGCAAATGGGAGATGTTGACGGGTTTAATCACAGTTGAAAATTCACTATGATTATTACAGGTATCTAAAATACTAATAAAATATTTGGCTATATACATTTTCAATTTTAAATCATTTAGTTATTGGAAAGACATAGTTACAGAAGAAGCTTCAAGAATTTAATTTAGCAAAATGTAATATTATTTATAAAGCAAAACAAGTCTAGAAGGAACAGTGACATAAATGTATAACCAAACATATCACTAAGGCAGAACTGTATGCAGTACACTTTTAGTGTATGTTATGAGAAACTTCTTTATAAAGATTCAGTCTATCACATTCTCCCCAGTGCCTTTTGGCCATATTTCCTACCTCTGGAGATGATGCCTGCACTGGGTACATTTATTGATCTTGATTTAGTATGCTTTTTCTAAAAAAAAAATCAGTTTATGAAAACTCGTTCAGTGCAATCAGACTGTTGAACTTTCATTTGGCATTATGGTAAGATCATGTGTGTTTTGTGAGCCAACTCTCTTATTGAAGTGTTTTCTCACAGAGCTGTTACCTAGACAGCATTAGGGCAATCCTTCCTGAATAAGCCAGTCTTAAGCACAAAAAAGACTCACCCACTTTCTACTGTCAGAGCAAAATGAAATGCCTCTTGATTTCCTCCAGTATGCAGTTATAAATATCTACTTTCTTTTCTGTACAGAGGTAGAAAGTATGAATAAAGAAGAAGCTCAAGATTCAGTAGAAACAAATACCTTTCACTTTATCATCATGTCACAAATTACCCCAAAGCTTAGTAGTTTAAAGCAAGCATTTTTTACATCAATAATTTCTGTTGATTAGAAATTCAAAGCAGGTTGAGCAGTTATTGTTGGCTCCCAATCTTTTGTTTTACAGCTAAGGTACTAGTTAGGATAATAGTCATCTGAAAACTTAACTGCACTAGAAGATTCACTTCTAATACATTCCATTCAGCAGGAGGCCTCAGTTCCTTGTGCATAGGCCCATCCACAGACCTGATTGAATGTTCACATGACATGGCAACTGACCACTTACCAACGTGAGCCAAGAAATAGGAGGAATCCACAGTCTTTTTATGATCACATATTGCAAACTGTGTATCATATGATGATTTGAATATACAGTGTCTCCCTAAAAGACTCATGTGTTAAAGGCTTGGCCCTAAATGAAATAATGTTCAGAGGTGGCAATTTGGGAATGTGATTGGATCACAAGAGCTCTAATCTTATTAGTAAATTAATCTATTGATGGGTTCACAATTTAATGCATTATGTGGAAGTGAAGCCTACCTAGGGGTGTGTCTTGGAAAAGTTTAACTTGAGCCTGACTCATTCCTCGCTCTTCATTCTCTCTGCTTCTGGCCATTATGAGTTTTGCTCTGCTGCTCTCCTCTGACAGGAAGTACTGCCTTACCCCAAACTTGAAAGAATGGAACCAGCTAACCACGACCATCAAAAAAAAAACTTTCCTTTTTGAAATGACTTTCTAAGATGTTTTTCACAGTTATAAATAGCTAACACACCACCATTTCTGCGTCGTTATATTTGTTGTGCAAGAAAGCCCTATTGGATGCAGGAGGGCCTATACAAGGGTGTGACTACCAATTGAAAGAATCATCTTGAAGCCAAGCAGAAACTGTCTACCACAACTGTATGTTTGTTTGGACACATAGTGCAGTGCTTGATAACTATCACTAAAGAAACTCTGTCTTCTAACAGGTTTTGCTGCTTTTCTCAAATTGCTTTTCAATAATAATTTATTCCTACACCAGTGTTTAAAGATTAAGGTAGGACTGGAATTTATGCTTGAGAAATGGAGAAACAGGCACAAGATATTCAGTGATTTACTCGAGAGTTAGCGTTCTCTCCATTGAGGTTCATGTCATTTGATTACAGCACCCTTACTCCATTTTCTTGGTCATGTTTCCTCCTTCTATTCATTACCTGACATTCAATAAAAAAATTTCCCTCCTGTCTCTTCTGGCAGCATTTTAGAGGACTTTACTCTCTAAACAGCCTCAAATCCTTTTACCTTCATATCTCCAATGACATTTGTCTTGTTATCCAAATTATCAACATTCTTATTCATTTTAAGAACTCTGTTACCAAATTCACTCAATTTGACTGTCTAACACAATTTTCTCTCCTTCCATTGCCATTTGTGATGATTAATTATATTTGTCAATGAGGGTAGGTTATGGTGTCCGGTAATTAGGCCAAATGCAAGTCTACATGTTGCTGTGAAAGTAGTTTTTAGATATGATTAAAATTCAGATATGTAGACTACAAGTAAAGCAGATTACTCTCCAAAGGTGGGTCTCTGTCAACATTTGAAGGCCTTACTAGCAAAGACATTGTACCTACTAGAGAATAGAGTAGACCTATACCACTGTACTGAAATGAACCTCCATTCCACTAGCAATTATACAATAGTTCTCTGGCTACTTACTTTCTCATGTTCTTTAAAGACTTTTTGAAGAGTGAGGTTTGAAACTGGGACTCACTATTTAAAATGGGCTGGATTTGAGCTCACTGTGTAGCCCTGGGTGGCCTCAAACCGATGGCGATCCTCCTATTGTAAGTTCTTGAGTGCTTGGATTATGGGTATATGCCACCCTTCTAGGCTCTAAGACTTTAAAAAAACAATATCACCCCCCCTTCACTGAACCTCCAGTCTACTATTGTTTCCCTCACTTTCAGAAGATGACCTGGTCTCTTATTTTACAGAGGAAAAAAAAAAGGCATTTGCCAGTACTTCTTTATTTTATACCTTACAAACTCACAGTTCTATCTTTCTTAACATTTATCCACTTTTCTTTAAAAGAAACTGAAAAACTGCTTCAACTGGTCAAATTTATTTTATTTAAAAAGTAGACAAACTTTAT
The DNA here is from genome assembly GCA_004027455.1 of Hydrochoerus hydrochaeris. Taxonomy (NCBI): domain Eukaryota; kingdom Metazoa; phylum Chordata; class Mammalia; order Rodentia; family Hydrochaeridae; genus Hydrochoerus; species Hydrochoerus hydrochaeris. The sequence continues at coordinate 40,412 of PVLA01000643.1, forward strand.
TTATATTACTTCTAGGTGCTGCTCTCTTACCTTTCTATTGTACATTTATGTTTGGGGTAACAGCCATTAGTGAATGGACAATAGGGCTGGGATAAAGGATTGTAAGCCTTGTTGAGAAGGCTGTGGAGATTCCAAATGTTGAAATCTCCCAGAGGGTGGAAATATCTGGGGCAGTGGAAGCATATGTAGTCAAGGACCATATGTAGGATGGGTTTGAGAAACAGGACTGCTTTCTTTCAGTGCCAGTTGACTGATTCTGAATTTCTTGACATGTGGCTAATAACACCAGATTTGGCTGATACCCCTGATGCATGACCTAATTCAGAAAAACAGTGAGACCTCTCTCTTGAGAAGGACAGAGTATCTTTGAGGAAAGTTATTTATGATTTAGTAAGAAGAGACTTGGTCCTACTCCACAGTAGAGACTAATGTAAGATGTAACTTCCAAATCTTGCTGACAAACCATACCACATAGTTCTAACTTTAGTAACATTAGAATGCCTCTGAACACTCCTATTTATATGAACACTCCTTTAAAAAATGACACTACCATGTTCACATAGTCACTAAATCTAACAGAATCATCATGATCCAGTGCTGTCTTCATCTGAGCTGCTATAACAAAAATATCATAAACTAAGATGACTTAAATAACAACTTCTCATAATTCTAGGAGTTGGAGAGTCCAAGCCAAGGCACAAGGTGACCAAGTGTTTGCAGAGGTCCCATTCCATTTTCACTGTCTTCTAATGGCTGCCAGAGTAAGCACTGGTCTCTTTCTCATAAAAATACTAATCTCAGGGGATTCTACTCTCTTCATCACAAATAAACCTAATTATCTCCAATAGGCCCCATATGCTAATACTATATTATTATTAAGTGTTAATATTTTATAACATATGAATGGGGAGAAGAAACATATGATCATAACAAACATTTTGAGAGCAATAACTGACAACCAATCTCATCTGCTTATAGTGAAACTGTAGCAGAAAATACTCCATCATCAGTATATGACAGTTTCTGTTAGTTGCCCAGGTAACAGTTTCTGTTACTTCTGTTTCTTAGAAATGACTGGTCACTCTAATGTATAGTTGGTCACTGTGGTACATACTGCAAGAAACAATCAAAGCCAGCGAAGTACTCTACCTCCATATTTCCCCTTTCAACCCCACCAAAACTTCCCTCCTTGTCACTTTAAGGCCTGAAACTTTTATATAAAGATTGATTCCTTGTCAGTTCCTGTTGACATAAAATAAATCTGCCTCCAAATGCTGAGTGATGTCTTTGGTGTTTCTGTTCACCATTGAAACAAGAGTTATAAAGCTCATCCTTCTTGCTTCACTTGAAAGAGAAAACAAGTACTTGTGGAATTGTCTTTTTATTCACCTTCCAGCTTCTGGGGCCCAAGACAATGCTGTGTATCTTAGAAATTGTAATTAGAACTTGGGACTTCAAAATGTTTGGAAAACTGCATAGCCTTTGCAGTTCTATAAGGAACTGAAAGTTAGTGATATTCCTTATGGTGCTTGAAGTGAACATAAAGAACAAGGTCATCAAGAAGGCACTTGTCCTTGCTGCTGACCCAGTACCACTACTGGAAGTCTGCTACTGGACAAGACTCTGGAGGGGAAGCTAGCCTTCCACACCAAAGCTCTGAACCAGACCTATGCATCAGAAACTTTAACCTGTAGAGTGTCTTAGAGAAACATCCCCAAATTTGATGATTAAGTATCTCAGAAGGTTGGAGACTTTTATATGTGGATCTGAAATGTGAATTCTTTAAAACTTCCTAAGAGATTGTAGTGCAGAGCACCAGTGAAGAAGTACTGTTTCTTTTAAGCAGAATCCTTTTCTGGGAAGATAACCATTGTTTTTTCCTTTTGAAAAAAATAATCGCTTTTAATCGATACATAATCATTGTACACATCTATAGGCATACGGTGTGATATATTGACATAATTTGGATAATTAGCATATGTATCATTTCAAATACTTATCATTTTTGTGTTACACATTTGAAATGCTTCTACTTTGAAAAATACAATAAATTATTGTCAACTATAGTCATCTTATTGTACCTTAGGTAAATGGTCATGTAGGCTCTGCTGCAAGCCACATGGGACTTCCACTGTAAGTTGCATTTTTAATCCAAATATTTTCTGCCCCTTCTTACTGCATTCTCTCCTTTTGCCCTACCTTGGCCCACCCCATGTTTTTCTGGTGTCTGGCATATCTGTTTCCTAGGGTTGCCATAGTTGAGTAAACCAGACTACTTTAAAGAACAGAAATCTATTTTCTCACAGTCATAGTTTTAAAGGCTATAGGGCCATGATCTCTCTGAAGTAACACAGAGGTTTCTTTCAGTTTCTGGGAGCTTAAAGTGTTCTTTGGTTGTGTTCCCTTAACTTCAGTCTTTCCATTATTTCATATGACCATTTTTCTCCATTTGTTTCTGTCTTTTGTTTGCGTTACTTTACTTAGGCACCATTTTTACTATATCTGCAATGGTCTTATTTACAAATAAGGTCACATTTTGATGTTGTACTGTTAGGACTTGGATGTATCTTGGAGGGAAGTGCAAATCAATCGATAGCACCTCATCCTACATTGGCTAATGTATGAGATGAGACACAGGTCAAAGATCAGGCTTTAAGATCATTCTCCTATCTTTCATTTCCATTGGTAATAAATAAAGCATGATGTAGATATGGGTGTTAGCCTTCTTCCTGGAATAAGAAGTTATAGCTGACTCACAAAGAGACAGAAACATTAACTAGAGAGAATGATCTATCATGGTAGGGCCAGTGGGATTTCCAGGAACTTATTACCACAGCATAAGATATTAAAATCTAACTAATCCAAACATCTTACTTGGTTATTCCTAAATGTTAGATTGTTCCTTATTATATTAGATTGAAGCAACCTGATTCATCTCCTCCTGGAAAGACTCTGTTTTATTATATTCTTATTTCCAGGAAGTGACACTGAGCTTAGAGGTTGAAAAAAGTCATTTTACACAGTATTTCAGGTAGATACTAGTACTTTAGGAATTTACAGTTGTTATTTTGTGGGCACCCGTGTCAGAGCCACATGTTTTAGGATCTCAAATAAAAAGATGTCAGAACCAGTTTTCTTTCCTCAGCTACAACACGAATTTATTCCTAACCCCTCTGCAAGGCACCGCAAGCTTCATGTGTTGCTAGGTACCATCTTGATTTTCCCTTATTGACTAGTAACTAGTCAAATGAATCTTCTGAGGCTTGACTAAAAAAAAATTTATCAATGAGTAGAAACATATTAATGAATAAGGGTAGAGTAGGACAGGGATTTACGTGTTCTGTGAATAATACAAATATTCTTAGATGACAGGAAGATCATTAGAGCAGGTTCTAATTTTGCCTGCTAAGACTTGTGGTTTCCTCAGTGCAAACAAGCAACTGTTTAGATGGCAGCTGCTCCTTCAGGAGAATATTCAGACCACATATGGAAACGTGCCTTTAGTATTCCCTATCTATTAATTTTATTTCAACTGAAAATACCTTAATTCACTACAATGGAAATACTACATGCTCAAAGGACAAAAATCCTAATGTAGATTTTTAGAAGCAGAGATAACCATGCCTGGCCTAAAGGAGTGAATCTCTTTGCAGTGCTTTCTCAGAACTTTGTCCATTCACTCATCTTTGTATACAAATATTCATCATTCACCCAATTCAACCAACAGGTACTTGCTAAATGATACATGCAATTTCCTAAAAAAACAAAACAAAACCACTGGGAATTTAAAGATGGATAACCTACCAGTGCTGCTACCTTTCTCTCTTCTCTGGTACAGCATTAGGCTCATGCGGTAGGTAGTTCACAGACCTGGTGGTTCCAGTGTACTCAGATCTGACAGGTATTTAAAAGCCCAGACCATGCCCAGTCAGTCTCTTACATAATCAGAACTTTGGGAAACATAATGACTAAATTGAAGGAGTTTGGAGACAAAATGGAGAGGATAGAGCAGGTTCCTTCTGTCTTCATCAGTGTGATTTTCTGGCCCAGATACAGATAAGATTTCCCAAGACAGACATACAAAAAAGATGAAGTATTAATCATAATTACATTATCCACAACACTGGAAGAGCTACTGCCTTTCTTCTGTGATGTCCAGGGGCCTGGACCTTGCCCTGGCCTTACATGCCCCAGAAGAGGGCTCTGAATGGTTCTATGCCCTAACCCACATTCAAAGAGCTCTGAACTTTTCTTTCCTCCTCTGGTCCTGCTCTGTATATCCTGGGTACCAACAAAAATCTGACAGTGAGAAAGAAAAGAAGGATGGGAGGAAAAAAGAAAGGAAAAGAGGGAGAGAGGGGAAAGGGGGAAGAAGGAAAGAAGGAAGGAAGAAAGAAAGGAAGGGAGAGGTCGTGGCTCCTGTCCTTAAAAAACCTATGAGGTTAGTAGAAATTAGAGAGCAATGCAATAGTCTTTAGGTACACTGTTAAAAATTATGTACAGGAAAGAGAGGATGAGACAGGAGATCACTTCCACGGATAAAGGCAGTGGGGAGTAGTCAAGAAAGCCTTCATAAGCTGGCATCCTGCAAGTGGGAATCTATTTTAGAGTGAGATTTTTCTTACTTGTGAATAGGAAAACACTATATGAAGAGTCAAGAGAATTTTAGTGCCCACACAACCACCAAAAAGCCATAAAACTTCAGTCTACTCACTTCCTTACCTGGAGCTTTAGTTGTCTCTACTAGAAAAGCAAACACATTGGACTTGCTGATCTCTGACATTCCAGTTTTAGGATTTAAGACTGCACACTTGACATCTTTGCTGCTATTTACTTTAATAGGCCTTCCTAGTGACCTTAAGCAGCTTACAATCATAGCTTTAGAGGGAGAAAAAGCCCTTATTTAAGCTCCTTTGGTTATGGCATTTGTGTGCCTCGCCTATTCAAATCAACATTTTCATGATTACACTTTTGCATTTGAATTACACCACTGACACATAAAATAAGACATGTAGGTATTCTTCTCTGAACTGTGCTATTATCAGGCTTCCCATTTTATAGATGAAAAAACTAAGAGTGAGAAAGAATAAAGAGCTTGTATAACCTAACTTGATAAGTGAAATAGGTTTGAGATAAAAACTGTGCACTCTGAGCACCTGCTTGCAAAGCCAGGGTTCAGGCTGGGGATGCAGGTCTTTATCACCTCGAGGACAGAATGCTGTAATTTTCCTTTCTTGGGAATTTCTTTGAAAATCATCTCAATGCAACAATTCTTGCAGAATGTAAGAGTACAAGTTTTCTTTGACACAATCTCTGGGGAACTGATCGCATTTTTCTTACTGATGGTACTGGTCTTATTGGAAAAACTGTCTGAAATCAGTTATTTCTTTCTGAAACAAGATGATAACTAGTTTAAACCTTTCCTCCCCCCTTAAATGGAGATGAAATGTTCTGTCTTCCATTTTTTTCTTCTGCATGACATTTTATCTAAGGACTAAAGAAGTACATTGAAAAACGCTGCTGTTTCAAACATTTCTTAAGTCTTCAGCCTCAGAATTAGGCCTTATACAGTCTGGTTTTGGTTTTGGTTTCCTTCTAAATGCAGAGAAACCAAATGATGATTGAAACTGAATCCAGGACTTAACAAATTGTTTCCCTGATCACAGCATTTACATTGACCCCAGTCCCAAGACCACTGACTGAGAAATTTTTATTGTTTTTACTGAATCTAGTCTGCCTCTAGGTGAGTCTTTTGGGCTTAGTAACTGTTTGAGGTCCTTCCTCCTGCCACCTCTGAAGCTTTTTTATGTTCAGCAGCTCCAAGTCTCTAACTTCTTACTGGATTGCAAATATTTTGTTACATTCTCTCATGTTGATGAGCACATTTGTGAATTATTTCTGTTTCTAATAAAATATTTGTTCTAATAAAATAAATAATATGCAGTTATTATGAAAAAATTGAGCAATATACTGAAGTATAAGAAAATAGGTTAAAGAAATCACATGAAATCCTAACTTCTGAGGTATTCATCATCAACAAAAAAATTTGGCCATCTTTTAATATACATCTTAATGCTCTTGAAGTACATTAGATATGTCATGTACTATTTGTATTATGATGTTTTTAAGTAACCTTTAACTGTTTTATTACTTCTTCCTTCCTATAAACTTCTTTTTGCATTTTCAAGTATTTTGTATTAGAGGGATTTAAGGGATTTTTAATTTATTATATTTCCAGAAAAGATTTCTCTATCAAGTCTACTTTGATCTTTAATTGTAGTTCATAGTTTACACTTGTATGAGGTTAATCTATTTATTTACTTTTATGGGTAACCATGTCTCAGAAACAGATTGTAGTACTTTAAATGAATCATTTTGGTTCACACTCATTCCCTTGTCATGACCCACCACTGCAATTCAATAATCCATTTATTAAAACAAATCTGGACAAGATACAATAATATCATCCCTTAGATGTATAAAGGCTTGGAAAACTCTACGCTGTGCATGAAAAACTGAGTGCAACTTTGTTTTTAACATTTCTTTCTCTTTCCCAGTTGCCTCTAGACTAATAGTGGTGAAGAGTTGCGGGTCACTTCTTTGGTATTACAGAATAGTCAAAGATGGAATCTGAGTATTTAAGAAATAATCCTATCACTTTAGCACACCATGAAAATCTATTCAGTCATCAGTTGATGAGCACCTACCAGGGCTGTGCTGAGTCCCAGGGCTGTGGTAGCAACTGGGGCAGACTCAGCTCTTGCAACGTTATTAAACAAGCTGCAGAGGGATATACTAACATGTACATGAACAGTACTGGCCCGTGCTGGAGCCCTGCCATGCTTCCACCCACCCAGCTTAGCTCCTCACAATTCTCTTTTTTGTTTTTAAATTCCTTTGCTTTCCTTGATGCGTAACCTTGATATTAAAAAATCTGAGAGAAACCTTACTCAGAGAATACATAAAGTACACAACAGCCAACAAAACTCAGTAGATCTTTCTGTTTTGTGCTATCGAAGAGAAGTAGATTTCTTCTAAAAATAGAGGAATTTTAATATATATTCATTAGAAATGGCTGGCTAACACATTTTATACTTTTGATAACATCCGTTTAATATAATTCACTGTCCAATTTAAAAGAAATGGCCCCTTATTAGAGATATTATTTATTCTTGGATAAATCATTGATTTGTGGCTCCCAGGGGTATATTTAATACTTTTAAATATGAAACAAACACCAAACTATCTACAATACCACAGCCACTCATTTGGAAAAGGATCTGAGGTGGCAGAGACCCCTGGGTCTTAAATGTAATCTTTCCCTGGAATAAAAGCACAGAGAATTGTTGATCTTTATAAAAAGATCTGTCTCTACCCACTGCCTTCCTCTTCTCCCTTCTACCACAGTGCAATTCATTGTCAGAAAGCTCAGAAGTGAAAATTAAGGGGAGAAATGGCAGTATTTGTGTCATTTTAAAAAATAGGCAGCCAGACAAGACTCTTTTTAATGTGTGCTAGAGGAAAGTTCATCACTAAAACAAATATAGCCTCTGAATGGTAATGGATAAATTTGACTAGAAAAATAATGGAAAACCTATACAAAAACAGAAAATATGTTTCCCCAACCTTACAGTTATCATCAATTGAATGAAATGTAGGACTGGCTGCCAAAAATAACTACATAAAAAACTCATGTAGTACCAATTCCCAATTCTTAGAGTCAGAATTTATGTCTATTTTCACCCTGAGATTTCATCCACTTTCTTCTGTATGGACCTGATGTTGATGACTTTTGGAACTACAGCTATTATCCTGACCCCTCACCTGCACAGAACATCATGCTTTGTAGACCTCTTAGTACTTTCCACTTGGATACACACCAGTCATACCAGATTCAATGGAACAAAAATACAACCTTACTGCTTTTCTTCATTTCCTTTCAAATTAAATTCATTCCAACTTCACTATTCCACTCAAGAGTACCCAGGTCCTTCTGGTCTCCCAGTTGAGATTTGCAGACATCTTTCATTTTAGTTTTTCTATTCAGACTCTATGACCAAGTGTCTTAGCTACTTTTTTCTTGGTGAGACAAAATATCCAACACTCAAAGTTTATTTAGGTCACAGTTTTCAGAGATTTAAGTCCCTAGTTGGCAGACTCTAAGGCAGAGTGCCACATAGTAGAGTGACATTATAGAGGAGTACAGCTCATGGTGCTCACAAGTAGCAAAAGTAATAAAGGAGGGACCATAACAGTGTCTTTCTCCCCCTTTTGTATCTATGCTTTCAAGATTAGAGTAGTATCAAACCAATTGGTGGAGTTATTTAGTAATCACACAACCTTAATCTCAGCATTTCATGACAAATCAGTCACATCCTCTAGATCCACCACCTCTGAAAAGCCCATCTATGACTGCATGAAGCTTTGGGGACCATCTAGACACAAGCTATAACATCAAGTTGTCACAAAATCACATTATTCCTTTCTGAACTGTTCTTTGCATGTGCCTCCTTACTCTGCAACCCTATTTCAGGACCCTAGTCCAAGTTCTTACCACTTTAGTCCTCAATTTAACTTCTAAGTGGAGTTTTCTGGCTCCAAATAATCCCATTTCTCTTTCACTTTCAGTTTATTTTTCTGGGTTTAACTCCACACTGAAGAGTCCCTTCCTTTTGGGTTTGAGATAAAGCCTACTTTCTTCTACAAATAGCTCCTGCAAGTCCCTAATTCACTACACATTTTCCATTATTGCCTTTTTGCCTATTTCACTTTTTTTCCTGGGCATATCACCCACTCCCTCAGCTTCTCAAAATTTGCCTACCCAATCCGAGTACATCCTTCAAATTTACACATGCAAATTAAGTTAAAATCAGTTTTATCTATCATGTATCTTAAAATAAACAACTCATTAATTTGTGTTATATTCAAATGCAGTTACTCCTCTCTTCCTATCTTGCCTCAGCCCTAAATTTGTATATGTAAATGTTGTGAAATATCATCCTTTCCTGAGGGGATTGGTGACAGTATGTAAAACAGATACTGTGCTTAAAGAGTTCTGACTTCCTCTCTGGATGACCCAATCACATCTCTTATATACAGTCTGTTATTCTAATGATTCTAGATATAATATAATAACCCTATTTTATAGTGTGTAAGGGGGTTGCAGTTTTTCATAGGCCCCTATCAATTTTTCATTGACCCTACAAAGGTAAGACTAATGTTGGCTTCAGTCTTCTAGGCTCTGCCAGAACATCACAAGAACTCTTATTTGCAGAGTCAATGTGTTTATCACTTTGTATGTCTTTCATTCTTTCACATTCATCCTTCTTGTGGATTGAGATCACCATCTTCTGTTTCACAGAAACTGGGCTTGATGCTTGCTTGACATATGATGGAGTTTACATTCTAAGTCACTCTTAGAATAACTTCTTTTCCCAGTGTCCACTGAATTTTTTCCTAAATAGCTGTGGGCAAATGGCATGGACATCCCTTACAGCAGAGATAAGAAATGAACTCTGCTATAGAGGAGCCTTGTGAAGAACCTCTTCTAAGAATCTCTGCTGTGTACCTAGAACTTCAATAGTATATTCCAAAATTCTGTAGAAACCCACCCCAAAAATCCAAATATCAAAGAGATTCATTTTTATCTCATCTGCTGGAAATTATGAATCATACCATCTTAAAAACTGTAGTAGCCCCACAAGCTTGTTAGCATAATCATGTGTTTTATATAAACTGAAAAACTAGAGAAATGTTTATTTATTTGAGCTTATAATTTAATTTCAAATAAAAACTTGCATTAAATCTAACAAATGCATTTGGGAAAACTCTATAAACAAACAAACTTAACATTGTAAGAATGATAATGTTGGAAAAGCAGACAAGATGACCGATCAGTGAGCAACAAAATACAAAGCCTCCCGGGAGAAACAGTTCATATGCCAGAATAAAACACCCTGGAGAGACTCACAGAGGGAGACGGATCCTCTTGACACAGGAAGAAATTAAAATGTAAAAAAGCTCGCCAAATATTTTGGGACTACAACTGAAACAGCTAAAAATTAAGGGACACAGCATTTTCGCGGTGACTCGCCAAGTCTGTGCCAGCTTGAATCCGCGCAGCCGGCAGAGCCGCCCAAATTCATTCCCACCGCCACTCACAGGACTCACAGCAGCACTGAAGTCAGGGATTGGTGAGCCCAGCGGAGAGTGGAGAGCTGAGCTGGTGGAGAAGCCTTCATTGATCCACGGTCAGTGCTGGGAGTGAGATCCCCTCCCACAGGAAGGGCACGACCAGGTGGGCTACATGTTGGAGTCAGGCAAGAGGAGCCTGAACTGGGAGCGACAGTGACTTCAGTTGGTTGCTCCCTCCCCAGAGCAGATTCCTGGGATTTGCTTGGACTGGGCTGGGCCCCTGGCCGGGACCCAGTGAGCTGTCCCAAATCGATTCCCTGCGCCTAGCACACACTAACCAGGTGAAGGCACCTGAAGTTTGGCTGGCCCAGTGGGGAGGGGCTGGCATATGCAGCCACTGCTTACACCTCAGTGACAAGAGCAGGCTGGAGAGAGTGGAGCTCCCTCGCCAGCTTGCTTCAGAGAAAACGTGGCCAACAGGGAAAGGGGCTGGGACCTGCACTGTAACCTGTGTGGAGGAAGTCAGGCCATGACAGAAGAGAGAGACAGGAGGAGGACCCAGCAAAGAACCCTGAGAGCCCTGATCCAGGAGAAGGAAAAACAAGGGAGACTGAGGGCAAACACACAACATCAGACATGGCTTCAACGGACATTAAGAGAGATCTTCGGGACCTTGTAGACAAGCTCAAAACTGAAATATTAAATCAGATAAAGCAGGATATGAGTAGAGTAATAAAAGAAATGCTCTCAGGAAGCATCTCTCAGGATGATATAGACAGAAGAAGGGAGGAACACAAAAAAAGGAGAGAAACATTCGATAAAGAAAATATAGAATGCATGAAGTAGATTCAAAGAGACTACCAGGAAGTTAAAAACTCCATTGAAAGCTGGCAAAACTCCTTAAAAGAAACTAAGGATAAACTTTCAAAACTTGAAGACAAGTTGGCAGTGTGATGATGAAAGGAAAGATCTCTTGAAAGTAACAAGGAAACAGGCAGTAACAATACAAAGGCTAGAAGATGACAAGAGAATCTACAATTTAAGAATAAGAAACATGAATGAAGAAGCAGGAATGCATACGGGTGAATTATAAAGGCTATTCATGGAAATAATTAAGGAAAACTTCCCAAGCATGGGAAAAGAAAATGACATTCAGTTGTGTGAGGCATACAGAACTCCAGCCACCTGCAACCAAAGCAGATCTACACCCAGATATATAATAATCAAGATGCCAGAAATTGAATATAAAAACAGAATATTAAAAGCCATCAGAGAAAAGAAACAGATTAGCTATAAAGGTAAGCCCATCAGAATCATGGCTGACTTCTCAACACAGACCATCAGATCAAGAAGAGGTTGGGGCGAAGTGTTACAAGCCCTGAAAGAAAATAACCTCCAGCCCAGACTGATGTACCCTGAAAAACTGTCACTAGAAGTTGATGGAGAAACAAGATGCTTCCATGACAAAGAGGAACTGGTGAGACCACCAATCCAACACTACAGAGAATACTGAAGGACATTTTAGAGAGAGAGAAAAAAAATACCAGGATTTTGGGAACAGTGGCAGAAAGGCCTCAATGAGTGGGGCAGGCAGTAGAATGAAGGAGAAAACTAGACAAACAAAGGCAGAAAAATAGCATAGCAGAAATGAGGCAGAGAAGGATAACTGGAAACTATAATATAGATAGTCTTGATACACTATACTGTAAATAGTACACCAGGATTTAAAACCCACATTACCCACACTACTCTGCCTAATGTATTATATTCTGTTCTAGTCATTTTTACCTGTACTGGATTTGAGGGCACAGACAGTAATCCTAAAAATAACAGGATATAGTATGGTAATCATCCTTAATTTCCTATTAACTTAATCTAAAACTCTGTAAAACCTACACTGTTTACCATGACTGATTGTAATCAAATCTGATTTGTTGGATCACTGTTTTGTATTGATAGATTTTATTCAAAGCTGTTATGATTGATAATATCAAGTCTGAGAGAATAGACAACTGCACTTAGGATGACAAGATCCACTAGAATATCCACTATGGTTTGATTATTATTTGCCTTTGAAGTTTTATACTGTCTACAATATTTTATTCTTACTAATATTGTTATTTACTGCTATACTCAATCATACTGCAATATTCAATTATGCCTGTAGATATAGACATTCTATGGAAGATAATAAGAAACAACACAGTAATCATTGTAGATCAACTTGTACTGTGGTTTTATATGACTTTTTGGTTTCATGTTTTTATAGGAATTTGTTTTGTTTTGTCTTGCTAAGTTTTGTTTTTCCCTCTAATACAGAAAGTATAGAAACACATGCAGATATTCATGCATGCATAGCTGTCTACACTCTCACTGTTTGACTATCTACTTTATATGCTTTAATTTTGTAACTTGAGCAACTATTTCTAAGAGGACAATATGTAATTTTAACTAGTGATTTCTTATTGTTTATCTTTTTTTTTGGAATTCTGTATTGCCTCTACCATTTACATGCTTTTGTTTCTCTTTAAATAAAATTTTAAAAAAAGAATGATAATGTTATAAACCTACCATACATATATATATACATACATACACACACACAAAATCTATATTTCATTAAAAATTGGCAATGGAGTGTTAATGCTTGGAAATAGTATAGTGTGATTGTTAATTATCTTGCATGTTTCCGTTTGAAACAAACAGTTTTTAACCTTTCAGCTGTGGGCCACATTAGTTGCAGAAGGTACTTCTCTAAAAGGAAAATGTCTTGGGTTAGAGACTCCAGCTCTTTACCTTGTAGAACCATCCTAGCTAGGAGACACAGGTTACTGACTGGACAAAATATCATACATAAACAGTATTAGTCAAACTCAGCACCAAGGTTTGAGAAGGTCATTGCATTCTAAATCAGACCTCCTTGATTGAACCAAAACCTGTCCTTTCTCCAGTGTCTTCTAGAAAAAATGTAACTCTGCAAGTAAATGTTGTTTTCCATAATTTTAATAAAGGTTCCTAGGACATGATTGCACAACACAAGACATTTTTCTGGAAAAATCCTCATGGCATATTTCTCTGCAGGGAGATGTCTGGAGAAGGAGCCTGAACTTCTCTTTTCCTCCTGCGCGACACTTCTCAGTATCTGGCCTCAATTGTCTATGACTTCTGACTCTTGAATTTTTCCATTTTAATCTCATTTGCTCACAACTGCTTATCATGCCAAACAATTTAGCTTTGCCCCAGCATTTCTGCCTCTGAACTTGCACCCTCCACTGTACAGGCCAAAATTGCAAAAGCTCAAGCAGGGTGGGAGAATTCAGAATCATTTTAAATAGTGTCTTTAAAAGAAACCTTATAACTCTCACTTCATCATATCTGTCATCTGCTACAAATTAACAAGGAGTTGTCACTTTAAATAAGAGTAGTTTCTACATAAGAACTCAATTCATAAGAAAAAGAATTCGGTCAACTAAAAAAATAAGAATTTCACAATATCTAGATATCTATATCGGTGAATCAGTTGAAAATTAGTTGACTTTTGAAGATGAGACATTAATTAATGTTCAGCTACTCCAAGGCTGTGTTGATACTGTACAGGAGACAAAAGTAGATAATTCACTTTCGGGAATTATTTAACCCAATATACAATGAGTTTTCACTTATTCCATTGGTTTGCTGACTTTTCTTTTATCTTTATTTTAATCACAATATTTATAATGCAAGGGAATGTTTTATGGAATCTGGAGCTTCCTCAAAAATTTTTAAAAGAAAAACTGATTAAAACTAATTAAAAGTATAATAGAGCAGAGATGTGGCCCTCACTTTAGGAAACTTTCAGACAAAGTTATATGCAAGGCAGTGTTACACGGCAAATAAACATAAGTTCCTTGGAGCACAGAAGACAAGGCTCGTGGAAGAGAAAGCATTTAAGAAAGCAGCAGAAGTTGGTGGGCATGCATGGAAGCATGCCAGGAGGCATAAATAAAGCTCTTGAGCTGGATAAGCTTGACTACTTTGAGGAATTAAAATGAACAACATTGCTGGAGCACAGAGACCCAGAAAGTTTCAGGCAGTGGAGTGGACTAGGCGATGACTAACACAGACAGCTAAAAGAACAAGAGCATGGTCATGATGATCTAAAGGAGGGAGAGTGCACACTGCACACTTCAGCCTGGGTGCCGGCAGCATCCTTGTCTTCTTGGGTATCTCATCAGGCTCTTCCACTATCTTATAAAATATTTCTATGGGACCAGTTTCTGTTACCTGATAAGTGGTCAAATACATTGGCCATCTGATTAGTTTGGTATAATGCCAACTTTCTTACAAATATATATATATATATATATATATATATATATATGTGCTTCATTTGCATATATATTCATAATGAAGCCATTATTGAATCTTTCTTCAGCCATTTTTGCTCACTTAAGTTTTTTCTTTGTTGTTTAGATATGTTATTATTCATAGCTGATTAAATCAAAGAGCATTCCCATGAAAAACTAAGTGACAGGGGCTTCAACAGGAAAGAAATCTCTGTGCATGGAACAGTTGCAGTAGGACAGTTTAGGGCTCCTTGTGATGAACTAATTGGTTACAACTTTCAGGTGCACACCCATTAAAAGGGTTGTTTATTTTTTAAAAAATTACTTTGTGGCAGAAATATTCTATACACGGGCTTATTAAATAGAACAAATTATATTTAGAAGACAAATCTTAGTGGAGGAGGAAAAGAAAAAAGTAGGTTTTAAAATGTAAGAAGTCACCTAGAAGCAACAGGAAATCGAAACAAAAAAAATCCATTTTCAGTGAAATTGAAGAACAAGTGAACTCACCATTCATAATATATGAGAACACAGTGCCTAAGCTGTGAAAGTCAAATGCAGATAGTAAAACACACCCAGGTAGAATGCTGACAGCCTCAGAAAAATTGCCAGAGCCCATTTCTACAGAGTAGATAGCACACTGTACATAGGCAGCCCTAGCCTTGCACATTGAGAAGGCACATAGAGAGCGATTGAAGGGATTTCCTGAACTTTTAGTCCCAAGTTCTCAAAAAGTAGGGAAAGGATCACATAAGCAAGCTCTATTTGCAGAAAATGACTTGGTAATGAGGTGGAGTGAAGGAGAGAAGCCCAAGGGGCAGCTTGGCAGTACAGGTACCAGTGGTGGGAGAGAAGTGGAGAGCAAACAAAGAACTCTCAACCCATCTTACTTCCAAGCTAAGTTCTGATAAGGTAAGGAAAGGGGCCAGGATACTTCTTTACATAAATTTCTGGCAATCAGCTCACATGTGTGAAACTTCATATCTAACAGGAGTAATGATATAAAGAGAATTTGAATGGAACCTAAGAAGAAATGAAAAGAATAGGTAGGGTCAAGAATACAAAGCAACAGAAAAAAAATAAACAGGTCAATAAAACTTGGCCACAGAGTAAGATAAAGACAGTAACTAACATGAAGTAAGAAGGGAAAATCTTAAAGAGAAAAGACTCTCTGGAGAGCAGCAGCACTAAGTGAAGATACCAGGTAAGGGATGAGATTGACTTGATTATTAGGACTCAAGAAGAAAGAAATATGGAGGAGAAGAGCAGTCACAGCTATGGTTGTTAGAAAGGCATTTATAAAGCAGGAGGACAAGGAAGCCTTGGTATATCCACTTCACAGAAGTAGCTACCCCAAATGTCCTACTGCAAACAGTAGGCTGGGTCTGCAGTGGTCAGAGGGCTTTTATTTTAGTATTCCTATAAAACCTGAAATTGAAATCATTACTTTTGAGATGAAAAGTAATACACAATTTTTTTGATTACACTGACCCAAAACTCTCTCTACTGAAAGATTATAATACTGTATTTGACCTTCAAATTAAACAGAAAAACATTTTAAATGTGTCTTTGGGACTTCCAGGGAGCAGGGAGCTGCTGCGTGTGAGCTGAAG
This sequence comes from Hydrochoerus hydrochaeris, assembly GCA_004027455.1. Lineage (NCBI taxonomy): Eukaryota > Metazoa > Chordata > Mammalia > Rodentia > Hydrochaeridae > Hydrochoerus > Hydrochoerus hydrochaeris. Next base: position 56,484 of record PVLA01000643.1, read on the forward strand.
CCCACCACAGTGATCCCTACCTAGCTGTGCAGCCATGGGACTCTGCCTGGAACCTGGTAGGTCCCCACATACCATCCCAGAACATTGTGGGACCTCTGGGTCATCACTCAGTCCTGGATGGGCCCCGCCCAGGCAGCAGGAAACCACTGCGTTTGAGCTGAAGCCTGCCACAGTGATCCTTACCTAGGTGTGCAGCCACAGGACTCTGCTTGGAACCTGGTAGGCCCCTGCCCAGCATCCTTGAACACTGTGGGACCTTTAGATCATCATTTGGGTCCTGGTTGGGCCCCACCAAGTGATCTCCAGGTAACTGGGAGCTACCACATGTGAAGCCTGCCACAGAAATCCCTACCTAGCTGTGCAGCCATGGGTCTTGGTTTGGAATCTGGTGGAGCCACACCCAATAAACCAGGAAGATTTAGTGTGCCATGTGGCACAAGCTGAAAGCTTGTGCAGTATACTCCACATATCATTCAGCCTTACTATACCACTCAAAACTTGGTAGGGCCCTGTCCAGTGACCTCAAGCAGCTGGGGTGCTTTGGTGAGCCATGTGAGGAATGCAGAAGGTCCACTCAGTGCACACCCCCCATCTGGGGAGCCTCTAAATACCACTAGGGAACCAAGGAATACAGGAAAATGACAAAAGAACAAAGTGTAACCTCAAACCTCCAACCCATCCCAAACAAACCTAAGAGATATGAACATAGAAGAAAATGTAAGCCATATACCTGAAACTTCTGAAATGATAACAACTGAAGGAAAGAAGCAACTCCATGAAGCAATAATGGAACTCAGATCAGCAATAAAGTCCCAGGTAGAAAAAGAAATGATAAATGTAATTAAAAAATGCTGAATATCTAGATAGACATAAAAACAACTACAACTCCAAGAACATCAACAGAAAAAAAGCCACTAAGCAGGGCAGACAAAGAGAGGGGAAAGGTAAAGAACCAACAGCATAAAGATAACAAAAGTGAGCCAATATATATCAGTTAGAACCATTAATGTAAATGTCCTCAATTCACCCATTAAAAGAAACAGACTGGGAGAATGGATCAAGAAACAACATCCAGCCATAATGCTACATATCCATGTAACCCAAAAGGAAATTCGTAGACTGAAAGTCAAAGGATGAGAAACAATACCTCATGCAACAGGAATCCAGTGTGAACTTCAAACCAAGAATGATCAAAAGAAATAAAGAAGGTCACTACATACCAGTAAGAGGAAAACTTCAAGAAGGAGAGATAACAATCCTAAATATATATGCACTAAATATGGGAGCATCCAGGTATGCATAAGAAATATTAATAGAATTGACAAATCAAATAAGCAATAACACAATTATAATGGGAGACTTTAACACCCCTTCAACACAAAGAGACAGATCAACTAGACAGAAAGTCAGCAAAGAAAAAACAGAATTCAATCAAACCTGTGAACAAATGGATTTAGTAGATGTGCACAGAGTGTTCCACCCAACAACATAAGAATACACATTCTTCTCAGCTTCACATGGGACATTCTCTAAAATAGGCCATATACTAGCCCACAGAACATGCTTAAGTAAATGCAAAAGAATTGAAATTATCCCATGCATATTATCTGATCAAAGGGCTACAAAACTGGAAATCAACAACTCCACAAAAACATGGAAATTAAATACTACACTCCTGAACAATCAATGGGTAATAGAAGAAATTAAACAAGAAATTAAACAATATCTACAAATAACTAAAAATACAAATACATCGTACCAGAACCTATGGGATACAATGAAAGCAGTCTTCAGAGGAAAATTTATTGCAGTAAACTCCCATATCAGGAAAACAGAATGAAAACAAATAAACAATCTGATGCTACATCTCAAACATCTAGAAAAAGAAGAGCAAGCCAAGCCCAAAGCCAAAAAACAGAGGAAATTATAAAGATCAGAGTGGAAATCAGTGCAATAGAGACTAAGAAAACAATACAAAGAATTAATGAATCAAAGAGTTGGTTATTTGAAAGAATAATTAAAATTGATAAGCCCCTAGTCAACCTCATCAAAAAGAGGAAAGAAAAATCTCAAATTCAGGCAATAAAGAATGAAAAGGGTGAAATCACTACAATACCTGTGGAAATGCAGAATATTATCAATACTTGCTTCAAAAAACTTTACTCTCATAGGTTTGATAACACTAAAGAAATGGAGATTCCTAGAAACATGAATTACCAAAGCTGAATCAAGAAGATGTAAAACTGTTGAATAACCCAATTACAGCTAATGAAATTGAAAATGTAATTAGAACCTTACCAACAAAGTAAAGCCCAGGTCCTGATGGATTCACAGATGAATTCTACAAAGAAATTTAAGGAAGACTTAATGCCAACACTCTTCAAACTCTTCAATGAAATTGAAAGGGAAGCAATTCTCCCTAACTCATTCCTGGAAACAAGTATTACCCTAATGCCAAAACCACAGAAAAACCCAACCAAAAAAGAGAACTACAGGCCAATCTCCCTAATGAACATAGATGCAAAAATCCTCAATAAAATACTGGCAAACAGAATGCAGCAAGTCATCAAGAAACAACCAAGTGGGATTCATCCCAGGAATGCAGGATGGTTCAACATACATAAATCAAAAAGCATAATACATCATATCAATAGAGCCAAAGATAAGAATCACATGATCAGTCCAACACTCAGTCATGATAAGAACTATGTGGAAAACTGGAATAAATGGTCTTTACTTCAATCTGGTAAAAGCCATCTATGATAAACCAATAGCCAGCATCATATTAAATGGTCAAAAAACTGAAAGTTTTCACTCTAAAATCAGGAACAAGACAAGGTTGTCCATTATTACCACTCCTATTCAATATAGTGCTGGAAATACTAGCCAGAGCAATTAAGAGGGAGAAATAAATGGAATAAAGGCAGGAAAGGAAGAAGTTAAATTATCATTATTTGTAGATGGCATGGTACTCTATATAGAAGACCCCCAAAACTCCTTTGAAAGACTTCTAGATCTAGTAGCCAAATTCAGTAATGTAGCGGAATACAAAGTCAACACTCAGAAATCAATAACATTTCTGTACACAAACAACAAACTCACTGAAAGGAAAATAAAAGAAAAAACACCTTTCACAGTAGCATCCCAAAAATGAAATACTTAACAATCAATCTAACAAAGGAAGTAAAAGATCTATTCAGAGAAAATTATAGTACTCTGAAAAAAATATTGGGGGCCAGAGGTTTAGTGGTGAAAGTGCCCACTTGGCTAATGTGAGGTTGTGAGTTTGATCCTCAGCACAAAAAAGATATTGAAGAGGATCTCAGAAAATCACTGTTCATGGATAGGAATAACATACATTGTAAAAATGGTTATTATCCCAAAAATTTTTATACAAATTTAATGCAATTCCACAATTCCAATCAAAATACCACTAGCATACCTAACAAATCTAGAGAAATCACTCCTAAAATTCATCTGGAACCAGAATAGCAAAGGCAATTCTGGGCAACAAAGGCAAGGTAGGAGGCATCACAATCCCTGAACTGAAGCTATACTACATAGCTGCTGTGATAAAATCAGTATAGTACTGGAATAAAAACAGACCCAAAGATCAATGGAATAGATTAAAAGATACACCCAGAACTACAAACACAGCCACCTCATCTTTGACAAAGGGGCCAAACACATTCACTGGAAGAAAGATAGCCTCTTTAATAAGTGATGCTGGAAAAAATTGGCTCTCCACATATTAAAAAATAAAACTAGACCCATGCCTACCACCATACACTAAGCTAAAGTCAAAATGTATCAAAGATATAAATATTAAAACAGAAACACTATACTAGAAGACAAAGTCACTAGAAATATTGAAGACATAGGGGGTAAGCAGAGAATTCATGAACAAAAATTGAACTGCCTGGAAAATGCTTCCCAGAATCAACAACTGGGATCTAATCTTATTAAAAAGTTTTTGCATGTCAAAAGCAATCTCCAACAGAGTGAAAAGAAAACCCACGAATTGGGAAAAAAATCTTAGTCAACTGTTCCTCAGACAAAAGACTTACACATAGAAAATATAAAGAATTTTAAAAAATCAGACCCCCAAAATTCAAAGACCCACTCCAAAAATGGGCATCTGAGATTAATATGCATTTCTCAGATGAAGAAATACAAGTGACAATTGCTTCTTGGCCTTTTGGCTAAGATCAAGTGTAGAAATACAAATGGCAGATAAACACATGAAAAAATGTTCGACATCATTGGTCATTAGAGAAATGCAAATTAAAACCACACTGAGATTCCATCTCACTCCAGAAAGAATAGCCAGGATCAAGAAAACCATCATTAACAAATGCAAGAGAGAGTGTGTGGGAAAAGGAGCACTTCTGCATTGTTGGCAGGAGTGCAGACTGGTGCAACCACTGTGGAAATCAATGTGGAGTTTCCTCAAAAAGTTGGGATTGGAGGTCCCAATTGATCCAGCTATTCCACTTCTGGCATATTCCCACAGAACTGAAAACATCATATCACAGCGATACATGTGCACACATGTTTATAGCATCACAATTTTTAATAGCTAAATCTTGGAAACAACCCAAATGTCCCTCAACTGAGAAATGGATTAAAAAAAATGTGGTATTTTTATACAATGGAATACTCCTCAGCTATAAAGAAAGACCACATTGAGCCTTTTATAATTAAATGGATATGACTTGAGACCATACTCGTATGTGAAATAAATTCACTTGTGTAAATAGCCTATTGTCTCCCTAATGTAAGAACTGAAAGAGTAAATAAGATACAAAATCTTCAATAAATATTGTGAAAGGGTAAGAAACTGCTTAAAAACAAAAAAATAACTCGGACAGGGAAAAAGAGAAAAGAAGGGAGAGAAATGAAATAAGACATAAATTGTATATATACACTTAAGATTACCAGAAGATTGTACTACTAATTCTATTAGTTCTTGGAACAAAACAGTTAACATCCATAGTATTAGATCAGTTTTTCATGACTATATCTGGTAATTCAAGTAAGACTTACAAAGACAGCTATGCAAAACAACAAAAATTGCTATGTTCCTACCACCTTGTTTTGAAAGCCTACATTGTTATTGTTTTGGGCTCTTAGATATAGTTATTTATTTGCTGTTTTATTTTTTCCTCTAATACAGAAAGGATAGATGTACATGAGTATGTTTACATACGCCTAGAACTTCACCTAAAGAGTTTATGAGAATTGATTTTAGTGTGTGTGATAGTATGAACAACTACACCGAAGAAATTGAGATATCATGGTAGCCATTGATGATTTCCTATCATTTTGATTCAAAAACCAATAATGCTCTTATTCTTGATTTTGATTGGTTTTAGTCTATTTTCAGTTTTTTGTTCCAATATATATGAAGATATGGATAGCTATTTTGAAGAAAATAAGAGACATTATGGTAGCCATTATTGATTTCCTAGTGTTGTCTTGAAAGTCCTTAAGGCTCCCATTTTGTGTTTTAATTGACTTTATACTATTTTGCTGTGTATTAACTTATTGTGTGTGAAGTTGTGGACAACTGGACAACTATTTTGCAAAAAACAAGAGACACTATGGTTGCCACTATTGATTTAATGCTGTCTTTTTCTGAAATCCTGTGTTATTTGCATTGTTTTACTCTGCTCTGCTTTGTTCTATTTTGTTTTGGTTTGCTTTATTTTGTTTTACTCTCTTTAAAATAAAAAAACTAAATATGTCTTTGTATACTTTCATATTACTCAAAAGTAAAATAAAATGAAAGTCAGAAAAAATTTTATTGCAAGAAAATTCTTATTCTTTTTCCAAGGTTTTCAAAATAAATGTGATATCTGTGTGATAGTGTTAAAATTGATTCAGGTAACTGTACTCAAGAAAGTTTATCTATCTTGTATGAAACAAATCATAAATCAACAAATAAAGACAAATAGCTCATGAATGCTTTCTTGGAACAACTGCTGCTTTTTTGACTGATTAAAAACAAATGTGGCCAGAGTCTTCCCCTCTGCCTAGAATGTGAAAAGTTAGAACAAGTGTCACTCCTGTCCTATCAACTCAAATAGTAAGACCAACCCTAGAATCATAGCCATCTTTTAACCCAATAGAGAGCTCACATCTCCCAGCAAAAAATATCTAGAAATCCAAACAAAAACAGGGCTGTCCAAAGAAAGAGATAGTACAGCAGTGACTCATCCGTGGCTGACCACAGGCAGAAGAAACACTGAGGACTCTACAAGAAGGTAAGATAAATGCAGCTACACTTTTGAAGCAATTGATAAGAGCCAAGTGTGAGCACACATGAAATTATAGATACCTAGCAGCTGTAAATATGAACAAAGCTTACACTCACTCCCCTCTGTTCTCCAAAGGGCTTAAGTGGGTCTCACACAAGATGAGAAGGGCAGAGGATGGGAAAAACAGAGCTTCCCTCTGTGGTAGAAGCCTGGGAGGGAAGTGGCCGCTGCTCCAGAAACCACAGAGGGCCCTGCCTGAACCCTTCTTACCTGTCTTCAGGTGAATAGTCATTATAGCTGGAGGGAAAATAAAAGAGTAAATCCTTCGGCTCATGATGAAGAAATAAGAGTTATGATGACTATGAAAAAGCTGCTACAAATATCTATATACAAGTCTTTGGGTGAAAGTAAGTTTTCCTTTGTCTTAGGTAAGTACTTGCTGTAGGACTGACAGTTGCATCCTATATAAGGGTGTGCTTACTTTTAGAGAGCTACCAGACTTTCTCCAAAAATTTCGCTACTACAATGGGTGAATGAACTTCCTTAACAGCACTCGATGTTGTCAGGATATATAATTTTCAATTTTAGGTATTCTAATAGGTAGGTAGTGATATTTTGTGATTTTGTTTTGCATTTCCCTAGTAACTGGTGTTGTTGAGTATATTTTCTTGTATTTATTTTCCATTTATATTTCTTCTTTGGTGAAATAACTATTCATATCTTTGATCTACTTTTTACTTAGATTATTTACTTTTTACTTGGATTATTTACTTGGATTATTTATTAGCTTGCAAGTTTTTTAGTAGTTATGGACAGAAGTTGCTTATTGTGTATATGTTTTACAAATACATTTTCACAACTAATGATTTGTTTTTCATTCTATTAATGTTTTTGAAAGACAATTTTTGAAATTTATTGAAGTACAATCTCACTCTTTTATGTGTCATGCTTTTGTGTTATTTTTAAGAAATCTTCACTTACTTCTAGGTGACTAAGTTTTCTTCCAGATATTTTATAGCTTTAAATATTGCATTTAATATTATTATACTTTACCTGTTAATATTCATAAACAATAGAATTATGGCTCTTTTTTGCATATTGATATCCAATTTTCACATCATTCCGGTGAAAAGACTTATCTTTTCTCCATTGAATTGTTTCCATATCTTAGCATTTCATTATTTATATTGTTCCAGATCATAAAATAGTTCCAATTTCCAACAAAACCAGTTCAAAAATAACCTATAAATATTGATGCAAAAGCCTACATGTGATTCTTAATTTGAGATTATATTGAAAATGCAATACAAGTGCATGTAAGATACAATTCACTATAACAACTGCTCAAATGAAAAAAATTGCCACCAGCAATAAGTCATTCCGACTTAATTTGATACACAGTTATGTGTGTGGTCTTTTATTTCAGAATATCTTCTTATTTTAAAAGAAACTACATAAGCTTTTAAACTACTCATAGTTTAGGGAGCACCATTAGTAATGCTACTCTCAGACTACTGTGTCTTTAATGCAGTATAAAGTAAATAATTATATTGGTGTTTGGAGTAACTGAGATTTCAGTGAGGAAGAGACAAGGCACCAATATAAGATGAATAGAATTAAGTAAAAACTATAGTCCTGGCTTTGAATTAAATGCATCAGTATGAATTAATGACTTTTAAAAACTTTTTAGTATCCTCTCTCCACTCAAAAGACCTAGCAATAATGATCAAGCTAAAAGCAATAAGCACCACAGTAGACCCCAGATCATGGTCTCTAAAGGCTTCAGGACTTCTTGTAGAAATGACAGATTCAATGTAGGACAGAAAATATTGAAGGTAAGTTTAAAACAACTTGTCATGCCAGGAATCCAGGGAGTATCGAGCATTACTAAAATTGTATCTAAAGGACTTACGAACTGACCTGAATAAGCTCCTACTAGCCTGATATGCAAAATGTATGCAGTGGTAAGAATTAGTTCAGTGAATTTGGAACACGTAACACAAATATTCATAATGATGATGAATTCATAATGACACATAAAGGCATTTGCCATCACTGGGAGCACACTAGGCAATCACTTGCTATTTAAAAAATTCTTCCAAAAGAAAAATAATCAAGTACCTCTCCTTCATGAATGATACCTCAAGAAGCCCTAGCAACTGATGAGAAGTAGCTCCTTACCTGGCATTCCAGCTAATAAATAAGTGAAAACAGAATTTCACCCTTTGGGATGCCTTATGAATTGATAGATCTGGAAAGCAATCATCAGGAGTTACTAAAATCTCCGAAAACAGAGTAAATCACATCACTGATGTCTCCTGCTGGGGTATCAAGCATATTTTATAAATAAGCTGGACAAAACAAATCTAAATCTGATTCAGCAACTGAATTTAACAACCAATTTACAAACTAAAATGGAGCTCAGAGGGATGCATTCACCGGTGATATGAAAATGTAATCTAAAAATATAAACTGAAAAGTTCTAGAGACATGACTATTTCAGAAAAACTGCAAGAGGACAAAAAAGAGATGGAAGTGGAAATATAGTTTAAAGGAAATTTAAAGATCCAATTACAAGGGGTTTTTATGGTTTGTTTTTGGTCTTTCTGAGACAGGGTTTCACTGTGAAGTTCAGGCTGGTCTTGAACTCATTTTATAGCCCAGGCTGGGCTGGCAGCACTCCTCCTTTGTCAGCTTCCTGAGTGCTAGAATTAAAGGCATGCACTACTCCACCCATCTGTCCAACTGCAATTATTGAATTTTATTATTAATAAATAATCATTATTAGTTAATTATTAATTTTAAATCTTAAAAAACCTTCACATAGACATTTCAAGAGATGGAATAATATTGTGATTTGCTTGAAAATAATTTGAGGATAGAGGCTGAGAGAAGGAACAGGTGAGGTCTACATGAAATGACATGTTCATAAACTGATGATTATTAAAGATAGATGATGGTAAGCAGGGTGTCATTAAACCATTCTTATTTTGCTTGTATTTGAAATAATCCGTTAAAAATAATAAATTTTACCTTGTGCTATTAAAAAGAAAAAGATCAAGCTGGGGATTTAGCTCAGCAGCATAAGTGCCTGCCTTGCAAGCACATGGTCGTGAGTTCGATCCCTGGTACAAAAAAAAAAAAAGTTTTTAAGAAAATGTTTGCAGTCTCACTGCTTAAATGTCAGCTTTGTATGCTTTAATTTTGTAACTTGAACAACTGTTTCTAAAAGGACAATATGCAATTTATCAACTAGTGGTTTCTTACTGTTTATCGTTTTTTTTTGAAATTCTGAAATATTTCTACCCTTTCTCTGTTTTTTTCTCTTTAAATAAAATTTTAAAAAAGAGAAAGATCATATGAACATTGCTAGTTGCTGAAAAATCATCTCAAAGTTATCCATGCTTTTCAAAAAATTTATAAATTCAAAATTCATAAAACTTGTATATCAACTGTTTTAATATTTTCTGATAACATAATTAGTAAAAATTGAATAACAGAAAAATTGAGTAAAAGAAAAAACTAAAAATATAAAAATTAGAGATAAAATAACATTGTAAATCTAAAACAGCTGCAGTAAAACTATTACAAGTAATAAGATAACTGAGCAAAAAAGCTAGACAATATATAAAAATTTAAAGTTATGATGTATAGACAGCTACCTAAAATTTTTTGACACAAAATAACTCATTTAAAAAACACTGTAGCTATAAAAGAGAAAAGTGTGCAAGTTCAAAAGGAAAATTTTTAAAAGAAAAATATCAAATTCAGGAACAAAGACAACTGAGACAAGTATGCCATATATTTAATAAGAAATATTAAAAATCCATTAAGTTACTTCTCCAAAATTAATATTTAATGTTAATGTATATGACTAAAAATGTCAATAAAATCTATCTAGGAATAGATCAACTTTCCTTTAAGTTCATATGCACAAAAGCAGACCAAAGAACAAAAAGGAATATTTCTCTCACATCCAGTCCAATAAATTAAAGTTATAATCATTAAGCCATACTGTATATCTAGAAAGAGACCTGCATGTGTACAAAAGTTAGTATAGGATAGACTAAGTATTTCCAATGAGTGAGCAAACAATGGATCATTTAATGAATGATTTTCAGACAACTGTGAAGCCACACTTGAAGAATTAAGCTGGATTTTTTTACCTCACATTCTTTTGCCAAAATTACTTTCAGATGAATTAAAATTTACACATGAGAATAAAACTACAAAAATAAAGATGAAAACTTATGGCACACAAGTCACAGCAGGAACACAGAGCCCTCTCTCTTGGTATGTGAGCTAAGTCTCCCCAAGAGCAGAGCATCAGGTAACAGTTGTTTTTCTTAAATTTAAACCTCAGTATTCAGGTTTATTGCAGTGTTGGCATTTTTCAAAAAATAAGTGGGTTTGGGTACTCAGTCTCTAAAAGGTTCACCATCACTGACCTAACCTTATCTATTGCAACGGAAGAAAATCTTTTACAATATGACCCCAAACCCAGATTCGACAAAATAAAAGATTGATAGACCCAACCATATAAAAATCAAAAATTCCTACAAGGGAAAAAGTGAATAAACAAAATCAAAACACAAATGGAAAGTTGGGAGAATATCTGCAACCAACTCACTGAAATTTCCTTCCTACATGAAGGAGTTTTACTATTCATAAGAGAATAGAAACAAAATTTCTTAAAGGGACAAATGATAGAAACTGTTCATACAAAATGAGGTATAAGCAATTTTTAAGTATGTGAGAGGTGTATATGACCTCATTTGTACTTTTTTACTTATTTGATTGGCAGAAATCTAAAGTTTGACCATCTACTGTTTTAATTCATTTCTACTACAAGTACAGATACATTGCTGGCAAGAGTATAAATAAGTTCAACCCATAAGGAGGATTGATAAGACTGATTAATAATACAAATGCACTGATCCAAAAATTCCGACTTCCAATAGCCTACAAGTACACATAAAAAAAGTGTGGCATACATTAGGTAATAATTTCAATATTGTTCATATGTCAAAAGAATGAAAATGATCCAGACATTCATTATTAAAGACTTGGTTAAATAAATTAGTGTGTGTCACTTACAATGAAATAATATGCAGACATTTGAAAAAATAAGACAACTTTCTCTATGTGCATATATGTACTTATACAGTGTCTTAAAACTGCAATGACATGCAATAAACCAGTAATAGTAATTACCTTTTGAAATAGAAAATTGTGTCTCCAGAGTTCAGAATTAGGAAGGAGATTTACTCTCCAGAGTGCACCCTCTTATACCTTTAGAATTTTAAATTGTTTGCATCATATTTTCTATACCAAATACAATAATTTGTAAAATACATTGGGAGATTGGAAAAAGACACACAAAGTAAGTCACATCACCCTCATACACACACACACACACACACACACACACACACAATTAATGGACAACCCTAGTAACCATTGTTCATAGCAATGATACAGTGTTCCAGGAAATTCTAAGTGACTTCTGCATCATCTAAGAAAGGGGTAAGTAGTGAAAGATCAAACTAAATCTATCTTAAATACAATGTTTACTAGCATGTGATATACATGTAGAAAGGTGAGAAAGCAATGTAATGAGGGGGTTTTTAGCAAATGAATGCATCTGAGTCACCTATACCTACATCACACAAGGGAATGCTGCCAATGCCCCAGTAGCAGACTTCTTTCCAGTTATTAACCAACTTTCCACAAAGGTAACCTCCATCCTGACTTCTGTATATATTAGTTTTGACAGCTTTTGAATTACGCATAGTTGGAACTTTATAATGTGTTGTTTTTTTGTTTTATTTTCATTTTTATTTTTTGAGTATCTACTTCCTTTTGTTTAGCATTATGTTCATGCAATTCATCCATGTTGTTATGCACTGAATTATCATTCTTGTGCAGTGTGACTTTACTATGCTTTATTCACCCACATTGATGACCATTCATTATCTCTATCTTCTGGATTAATGAGTGGTGTTGCTCTGAATGTTCTCCTATACGTCTGAGTAAATGAGTGTTCACTTTTCTACTGCACTTATTAACTACCAGTGGAAGTTATTGGGTCATATTGGATTTTAATATCTGTAATATATGTTACTAAACAGTTTTCCAAAAATTGGCATTTTCTTTGTCACATTCTTTACCATCCTTTTATATAAACAACCTCCTTCATTTTAGTAAATTATGTAGGCTGTATTTCTGTAAATTAGTGTTTACTCAACAATTCATTTTAGTGTAGTTATTGTGCATGTGATTATTCAAAAATTGCCATTTTCCAAAACATTTTAATTCATTAAAATATAATTAGCTACCCATAGAAAATACCAATTAGTAAAAAAGCAAGCCACAAAGCTGGAGAAAATATCCCTCCATAATACATAACTGACAAAGGGCTTGGATGAAGAATATAAAACAAACTCCTACAAATAATAATAAAAAGACAGACAATACAATAGAAAATTGGACAAAAACTCTGAAGAGGCACTTCATTTGAAAAGATGCTCAATCTCATTAGCTATCAAAGAAATGCAAATATACTGTGATAACTTAACCTAATCTTACTGGGCACAGAGTCTTTATTATCTTGGAGCTTACCTTCTATGTGGTAGAAAAATCAATACAAAGTGTGGGCCAGGTAGGGTGGTACATGTCCATAATCCCAGGAGGCTGAGGCAGGAGGATTGCTTTGACTTCAAGGACAGCCTGGGCTACTAGTGAGTTCAAGGCCAACCTGAACGACATAGTGAAATCCTGTGTCAAAAATAAATAAGTAAACAAACAAAGTGAGCATTAAATATGGTGTTTACATTTTTAAATATATATTTTAGTAAAAGATGCATTGTCATTAGGCCCCCTCAAAAATACTCTCCCTTGCTTCAAACACATTTAAGCCATTATTCTTGTCACTTTTTGAACAGTTTTGAAGTTCTGTTTCATGAGTGACTTTAGTTGTACTTTTATGGCTGCCTTGATGTCCTGAATCAGTTCAAAATATCTACATTTTGTGATCATTTTGATTTTAGAAAAGAGAAAGAAGTCACCTGGGCCAGATCTAGTGAATAGCATCAAATACTCTTATAGATTCAGAGCAACAAGAATTCTCATTCTTTGATGGTGGAAATGCAAAAATGGTATAGCTACGCTAGAAGTCAGTTTAGCAGCTTCTTATAGGACTAAACATGTTTCTAACATGTGATTTAGCTATTGTGCTCCTTGGTTTTCACTTAATGAACTGAAGACTATGTTCACAAAACTCCACACAAGGATGTTTAGAGTCATTTTATTCATACTTAGAAACGATCAATATATCTTTCAATAAATAGATAGCTAAATAAAGATACTTGTTTTCTTAATACATGCACTTATAAACTGTGATATACCCAAACAATGGAATATTATTCAGTGCCAAAAAGAAATAAGCTATCAAGCTATAAAAAGACACATAAAAACTTTAGATGTGTGTTAGTAAGGAACGATGTCAACCTTTAAAGGCTACACCCTTGATTCCAACTACTAACATTGTGGAAAATGTAAAACTATGAAGACAAATAAAATATTAGTGATTGCCAGGAATTTTTAGGAAGGGATCAGTGAGTATATAGAACAGAGTATATAGTTCTTTAGGACACTGAAACTATTCTATGCACTTGTTAAATTAACCCTAATACAAACTATGGCCTTAATTGATAATGATATGTCAGTATTGGTTCACTGTTTTAATAAATATAACCACTCTGACCTAGGATGTTTGCAGGAAGAGATGCTGAGTGAATTTGGAAGAGTTTATGAGAATGCCTTGTTCACTGCACTGTGGTGTAAGAAAAAAGCAGACTGTGTGGCATGGACAACAAATTTATTCTTCACAGTTCTGAAATCTTGGGTGCCCAACCTCCAAAATCAAAGTGCAGTCTAATCCAGTTCTAGATGAATTCTTTCTTGTTTCGTCCTTACAGAGTTGAGAGGGGTAGAAGAAGGAGGGAGGTAGGGAGAGAGGGAGAGAGAGAAAGACAGGGAAACAGACAGAGACAGAGAAACAGAGAGACGGAGAGAGAGAGAGCATGATGGAGGAGGCAGTGAAGGAAGAGGAGAGGGGAGCAGAAGGAAGAAGCAGAGGAGAAAGGAAGCTCTCTGGTTCCTTCTGAGCACACTAATCTCATCATGAGAGCCCCAGCCTCATGACCTTAGTATGTCCCAAAGATCCTATCTCCAAATACTGTCACATTGAATATGAGGATCTCAACCTGTGAATTGGGAACAAAACAGAAACATCCAAACCACAGCAGGGAACCCTGCTTACCTTTTGTTACAGCTAGTGTGTGAATGTCTCGTGTCTCCCAAAGCCTCATGTAGCCATGGGTGGGGCGGTGGACTTTTGAAAGACGGATTTTAAAACCAGACCTCTTGTCTTCACCTCAAGAAACAGAGAAGCAGGTTTCCAGCTCAACTCAGCAGGGTGCCAGGGTCCTCACTTTGTGAGGTAAACATCCTCAGCCTGTGTAAGAGGGGAAACCAAGGATGGTATGAGTGCTACCCCTGCCCTAAGGTGGGTGGCCTGCATACAATATTAGGGAGGAAAAGAGGCTTGCTCTTCTTCTTTTTGCCCTGGTTGCTTTTGTGTATCCCACTGCCACCCCACTGCCACGAGCTGTTCTGCCCTGCCACCCTGCCTTGGACTGATTATGGATTGAAACTTTTACAAACTGTCAGCTAAATAAACTGTTTCTCCTTTAACCTTGGTTGTCCAGTATTTTGTCTCAGCGATGAGAAAAGTAACTATGGTACCTTTCATTCAATTTTGCTATGAACCTAAAATTTCCATAATTTTTTTCTAATTAGGAAAAAAAGTTTGGTGATGATAGTATAAAAAGATAATCAGGGTGATATGCAGTGATCTAATGGAGCAAGTGAGCCCCTGGAGGGAACATGGTCATGAGATTCTTCTACAAGGAAGCCCTGTGCAATTCATAGCATGTGGAGAACAGTATCATGGAGATTTGGGTAGAGAAAGGGTTACAGCAGAAGCCCTGTGTTGACAATAAGCTTTAATCCAGGGAACAAAAGATGAGAATGTTCAGACATGGAAGAATTGGAGAAAAAGTAGAAAATGAAACTGAGATGTGGCTGGTATCAGACAATGTTATAGAGCTTTATAGGTCAAGGTAAAGATATTCATTTTAAGAATCACTCTTGGAATTGGTGAGAATGGGAAAGGGAGAAATATGGGTGAACTTGAATTTTTCAGAAGAATTTTACTTCATACCAATTATTGAAAAGGATTTCATTCTTCAGCTGATTCCAACTTGGCTTGTTTTGTCTTTTAAAATGTTTTAAAAACCAGACTTCTCCTTCATCCGTTTCATTTGTTTCCATTTCAGCAAAGGCTCCATCTTGGACCTTTTGATCATCTTTCCCTTTGGCGATCTACCTACTCTCTCTTTTCTTTGAAGCTGACCCACAGGATAAAATGGACAAGGAAAGGATTATTGGCTTCATTTTTCATGTAGCAAATCACTTTTGTACATTTTCGGAAGAATTTCTAATCGTTATTTATTTACTACTTTTGATTGAAATGATTTTATTGTTTATAAATACCTTCATATTTATTCTTAAAAGATATCTCCATATTTTAAAAATATGCATGTTCAATAAGAACATCTAGAAAACACAAGAAGAAAAACAAAAAAGTTAAATAACTCATATGTGCAGCCATGTTCCGTATCACACTGTTTGGGTCAATGATGTATCCCATAAATAATTATGGTCACAGAAGACCACATCAGCTGGTAGGAGTATGGCCCTCTCAGCTTGTATAAGTATGCTCCATGACTTCTGCACATCAGTGAGATTACTCAGTGTCACAGTTCTCAGAATGTGTCCATATATTTAAGCAATGTACATCTGTGACACAAATCAGATAACAACATACTAGGATTTTTTGTATTTTGTGTCTTGGTTTATACTTAACAAAATATTTTACCTGTCATATACTCTCAGGAAATACTTTCAGAGACGCAGAGTGACTGATACCACCATCCCTGTTTCATAGACAGGGAAACTGATATTCTGAAAATGTGAACAATTTTCTCAAGGTCCTAGAGATAGCAATCTTGATACAAGTTTAAGACTTGGGCCATTATATGACAAAGTGCTCAGTTCTCATTCTCTCTCTCTCTCTCTCTCTCTCTTTCCATTTTCTCTTCTCTTTCTCTCTCCTTTCTTTTCTCTCTCTCCTCTCTCCTCTTTCCTCTTTCTCCTCTCTTTCTCTCCCCCCTCTTCCTCCCACCCTCCCACCCTCCCTCCCTCTCTCCCTCCCTCCCTCCATTTAACTTGTAAGGCTGCTCATGTCATTCCTCTGCTCCCACTCTCTAGTGGCTCTCCATCTTGTTCAAAATAAAGGCCAAAATGACTCCAGCCTGCCCATCTGACTGAGCTAAAATTCGATCCACACACCTTCCTCCACCACCAGTTCGCCCTGGTGTGGCCACACTGGCCACCTTGCTACTCACTGAGCAAGGCATCCTGCCAGGATACTTGCTGTTTCCTGCACCCCATAACTCTGCCTGGAATACTACAGTTATCCACTTGCAAGTTTCTCTCCTTTGTTGTCTTTGTTACTAGTGAAGCCCACACTGACCATCCTCTACAGCAGATCTTTGCCTGTCCAAAAGGGAAAAAGAGAGATAGGTGATTTGATCAAGTCAAACTCCAGTGATCCAATCACAAATGAATTAATTGCTTGATTGAATTCATCATTGTTTTCAAAGCATTAGTGTCAAAAGTCAGCTAGTTTGAGTTTTAGAAATTTGCTTCATGACTGTGGACAGATAGGAAGAACAGAACTTCAGCTATATGTGCTTATACAAAATGTTATACTGGGAAAATTTAAGTGGTATAAAAAGCATTTAGTACATTTCACCTCTGTGCAGGGACCAAGCCTGTTTCCTGAGCTCTTGGATCTGACATGACAGTCTTTCTGGAGAGAGAATATGGATGCATAGGTAAACTGGCACATGGGATTAGATAACAAAATGTATTCTCTTTACTCTATCTCAGCCCACAACTCCAAGCTGAGTTGGCCCCCAACTTCAGGCTGAATAGTCTCTGATTTGAAAGGGATTAAGTGCAGATGGCTTAATTTAAGTAGTGCAGATGGCTTAATTTAAGTAGTCCTGCATGAAGACTGATTTGGGCCAGCACCAAGACTTCTTGGTTTTCCTCTCATTGTATGAGTAGGGCCAGTCCTTACTGCAGTCTCTAAGGCATGATATGTGCTCTCCATCCTGGAAAATTTACACAAAATTGATTAATACTTCACTTGCATGTTATTGAACTTGATGTATGAGTTTTAAATCACGTAGCTCATGGCACTTAGTCAACAAAACAGTAAAATGCTTCTTTTTTAAAAATAATGATTTGGATGATGTTGCTAAAGTTTGCTAAATTATTGAGAGCATGAACCAATTTGTTAAATTTAGTGAAAAATTTTCTGTATTAGGTAAGATGGCTCATTTTCTAGGTAAACTTGCTTATGAAAGGTTAAATAACTTTTTCAGCATTCTTTCAATGTCTATGATAAATAGTCTTAGGGGATCAGATAGATGATATTTAACTCAACACTGTATTAAAATTAACAGTAGCCTGTAAGAGAAGGAAGAAAGATAGAGGGAAGAGGATTGAGCAAAATAAGTGACACATTCAAGTTTGTAAGTGTGTATTTAGATTCCTAAAGACTGGACTGTACATGATCAGCTCTTCATGCTGTCTCACACAGTGTACCATATGATAACATTAAACAATAAACCAAGGGAGAAGCATGACTCAGGTAGGAAAACCGACCTTTGGAAATTTTGTGAAGAAATGGTGTCTCTTTGGCACAGTGATTTCTTTCACCTAATTTTCTTAAACCTCCTTCATCCTTACAAAAATTTTAATGTTTTCAAGGGTTATGTTTCTTCTTTAGAAAAAAGAAAGTACCTAGCACAGAGATTGCACCAGGCACCAGGCTTCCATAAAGAATAAGGAGGATTGATCCTGCTAGAAGTATACCACATAAATACATCAAATAAAAAATATATACATATTTTGAAAGCTATTGGGACACAGAAATGTAACAGGATTTCTGATGAAAGTGTAATCAAATTTGAAATTGTTAATAAAATAATATTTGAAGATCTTCATATAATAAGCAAATAAAAAATAACCTAAATAATCCATGGGCCAAAGAAGAAATAATGATGGAAATGTGAAAATATTTAGGATAGGATGCTGGTGAAATGTAATATATCTAAATAGGCATGATGTTTATAAGAAAAGTTATGTTGTTAAATATGTACATCAAGATAAAAAGAAAGGTTTCAAATCTAGAATATCAGCTTCTAGTATGGGAAACTACCAAAACAGGATGAGTGTAAACCCAAAGCAATCAGAAGATAGGAAATATTAGCATGTAAAGCAGAAATCAACAGTATAGAAAATGGTTAATAATCTAACACCACCTAATGTACTGTAACTCTGGACTAGTGTCTAACTTCACAGGATTAAGAAAGTTGTCCAAAACAAAACAACCCTCACTTCAGATGCCAGTCATCCTTGAGGGTCTCAGACTACTCACATTTCTCATTAATTGGCTACAAATTCTAAAAGTTTTCCACAATTTCCCTCAGGTTTAATAAGTCACTAGAATGACTCGCAGAACTCTGGGCAGCACTAGGCTTAAGATTACCATTTTATCATAATGCTATAAATCAAGATGATCTAAATAAAGAGGTATACAGGTTTTGGTATGGGATACTCCTGAATGCTAAATTTCTGTACCCACTCCCTGAAAACCCTGGGCATACTATGCTCCCAGAAAATCAACCAGGTGATAAAATGCTCTTTGTCCTGGTAGAGAGAAGGCTCTATGGATCAACAATATGAATTGTATGCTTCAGATTTGTGCACTTAAGTGTAAATTCTCCCTTCCTTATACTAAACATTGAGTTCCAGTTTAGAGACTTGATCTTCTCACCATAATATATTAGCAAATCAAAAATTCATCTCTATATTCTACACTTAAGCAAATTGGTGAATATATTGAAAATACTGAGATATAGAAAGAATGAAGACTAAATGTGCCATGTGATGTTAAATTGGAACTAAAGGTAACAATGTGATGTTTGAGAAATGCAGATACATACAGAGAAATAAGCACAGAAATATATTTTGTAGCCTTACTCTCTATGAGAATCTAGAATCTCTTATAGTCCAGAAGCAATGAACATATCTAACACAGAGATATTGGTTTTGAAATACTAGTATTTACTACAATGAACTGAATACAATTGGAGAAATAGTTGATTCCATCACTAGCACATAAACATTTCAGATGAGTCTGTAGAATTTTACTTGCTTGAAGAGTAATGCTCAAAGTTATTGAGAAATGTCCAAAAGATATAGGAGCTATTTTGAAGGGGTTCCTACTGGCCAAATAGGGAACTTCTGTGTATTAGCATAAATATTGGAAGCCATGGATTATAACCTACTGAAGAGACTTAAGACTTAGTAATTAAATAAGTAAAAGTAAAGTCATACATAAAAAAGAAAGAGAAGGAAAAATTTGTCCTCAATGTATAATTCCAACTAATGATTAAATAATAATGATAGGTTAGGAAATTTTCAGTGGGTGATAAAAATAGTGAGTGAAGTTTGATGAGGACAAGATATCTACAAAATTTCCAAGTTTCTTCCTACAGATCACACATAATTTACAAAATATAAATGGCAATTTCAAGTGGACAGACATGGGATTCATAACCTGAAAAAAGTATAATCAAGGCTTATATCACTGAAGTTGACATCATGTATCTTCTGACATGTGCTGAGAAGGACACATTATCATTACCACAAACCTCTTGCCAAAAATGCACTACCTGAATCTAATATCAAAGAATGCAGATGGAGATATACTTTACAAAAATAAGTGATACTTCTTTGTATCAAGGTAAAACAAGCAAATAAAGGAAATCTGAGGAGCCATTCCATGTTAAAAGACTTGAAAGAGACATGGAACTAAATATTTAAAGCAAAAAGAAAAAAAAGAGAAACAAACCCCGATGGGATATTTTTGAATAAAACAACATTTGGGGAAAACTGACTACATTTTAATATGGACTGTGGATTATATAATCGTGCTCTACCATGTTTGATTTTCTGGATTCGAATGACCTCATGGTGACTATGTAAACTAATTTTCTGTTCTGAGTAAATACACACTGAGATATTTAGGTGTTTAAAAGGAAAGAAACTTTTACAACTAAAAGGGAGAAGCACTGCATCAATACATCAGTACTATGGCTAGTATTGATAAAATGGTCAACATGGAGCAAGTGTGGTGTTGCATTCCTCTAATCCCAGCTACCCAGGGGCTGAGGCAGAAGCATCACAGGTTCAAGGTGCTAGCATAGGCTACTATGCAACCCTAGTGAGATCCTGTCTGAAAATAAAAGAAGAAATAACTGGGAATGTAGCTCAGCACTCTTTGGGATCAATTCCCAATACCAGCAAAAAGTATTCAAGGTGCTCTGAGAGTGCAATGCGAGCATGTTATAAGCTTTATGTTGAGGTAGGGCAAGGTATAAGATTTACATTAACTAGGACAGATTCTTGAGGAGAATAACGATAATGTTGTGGATCAGCCTGAATTACATTCTGATTTTCCTAAGTGTTGATTCTGACCCTATTTGAAACTGTATACACTATGAGACTTAACCCTAAAATCTGCCAACAGCAAGTGGACAGCTGGGTTACAGAGGAAGGAAACCTGTGACTCTGATGCATCCCCTTGTTTGTGTTCCTTGAGGAGACAGACAAAAGAGACAAATTTCAATCTGTTTTCATAATAGTCTCTGTTCAACACTCCGTGCTGCCACCTATCTCGACCCCTACATCTTCCATTCGGGAATGAATCACAGTCATTTTTCATGCATGTCTTTGTTTTTAACATGAGCAGCTATGGAATATTATTATATGCCTTTTTTAAGTCTACACACCCTGGCAAGAGTTAACAGGAATTCCAGATATTATCAAATATATTTAAACATAATGCTTGAATGGTCTTTGCAGCTGGTAGGTTATACATAAAATATGTTCAGCTGGCGATAGCGTCCTTATCTAAAGACAGAAGCTAGCAAAATTTCATCCTGTGTGCTCTGTCAGATTGTTCCCTTGGACAGATGGCAGAAGACTCCTGGTGACAAGTGTGAGATGCTATCTGAGTGTCATGGCAGTGGTTTTCTCATTGCCCTGGATCAAGCTTCCTGGTCATTTTCTCCATTTGAAGCGTGCAAATGAGTAGATGGATAGCAGAATACATATGATCAATAAACCCATGTTATCAAAATCTTGTTTAAAGAAGTTTCTCTATGAAAGAACCTCCTATAGGCCTCAGTCACCCTGACTACTTGGAAGATAACATGGTCTCAGGCTCTTTCCTATGTATTTTTCCGGTGACAAAAGTAAGCCAGCAACACAAATGACCCATTTTTAAAGTGCAGCCCATGTCATCTAGAATCAAGCTTGTCATCCCGACTCATGGAATCGACTGGGGGCTGAGGGGGCAATCCAAACCTGGCATTACCCCCCGATACTGTCTGGTCATTTTTAACCTCACCTCCCAGGTACTGAAGGGCACTGTGTCTCGGTGCATACGCACCTACAATGCCAAAGCACCTCCTTGGAATCGTAAACCACATCATTTTCAAAATTATGTCCACAGGCTCCTGTTTAAACCACAGGCCAAATTCACATACCCCCTTCAAGGTCATCTCTGAGTTAAGTTTTCCCACTCACCTTAGCCACAGATCCCTGAATAAATGGTAAATGTTCACTACTGAACTTTGGTGAATATTATATTTGCATACTTCTATAATTCTTCACATTTATTTTATTATATATATAAAGGGAAATCAATTACATATAATGATAAAAGCATGTAACATAAAACCATTTTAACTGGTTAAAATACTTAACACTATTTTAACTGGTTAAAATTCTTAACACTTAAACTGATGTTTAATAGTGTTAAGTACATTCATGTCACTGTACAGCCAATCTCCAGAACACTTCTCATTGTATAAAATTAAAAGTATACATATTGAAAAATTCTCCATTCCCTCCTCCTGCTCTTGGCAACCACTATTTTATTTTCTATCCCTATGAATTTGACTACTCTGGGTACCTCACACAATCAAAATCCCAAAGTGATTGTGTTTTTGTCTGGCTTATTTCACTTTCAATTGTCATAAATGTGTTCAAAGACCTATAGAAAGCTATGTTTAAAGAATTAAGGAAAGTGCATGAATGGTGTTCAACAGAAAGATAGAAATTATAGATAAAAAAGAACCAAATAGAAATTCTGGAGTTGAAAAGTATAAGACAAGGAAGAGGACAAGAAGGAGAAAAAGAATGAAGAGAAGAAAGGGGAAATTAAAAATTATTAGAAAGGCTCAACAGTGCCTTTGAGCCAAGATAAGAAATAATTAATCAATTTAAAGACAGGAGAATTGAAAACAATCTAGGGAACAAAAAGAAGAAAAATGAACAGACTCGGGGAACTCTGAAACACCACTAACCATGGCAACATACATGGAGTAAGAGTCTCAGAAGGAGAGATGAGAAGGGAGAGTAGAAAAAGTACTTAATGAAATAATGATCTAAGTCATCCTAAATTTAATGGAATATATTAATCTGTATATCCAAGAAGCTCAACAAGCTCCAAGTAGAACAAGCCCAAAGTGGCTCACCCATAGACACATTACAGTCATACCATTAAAAGCAGGACAGAAGCTGGCATGGCAGAAGTGCCACAATTTTAAGGTCAGACTGAGCTACATAGAGACCCTGTATCAAAAAACAAAACAAAAAGCTAAAGACAGAGACTTGAAAGAGGGCTGTGACATCACACGGACACCTTCAGTATTAATTTGACTTATTATTCTGAACAACGGAGGCCACAGTGAGAATATATACTTGAGCAATAGTTTTTTTTAACATATGACAGAAAAAAGAAGAAGAAATAATAAAACAGATTTCATCAAAATCAAAAGTACTCATGCCTCAAAAACATCATTAAAGGAAGATACATCCTACAGAATGAGAAAAAAATTCTTGAAAATTATGTATAAGGCATTTATATCCAAAATATACAAAAAAATTCTCACAACCCTGTAGCAAAAAAAACATGCTATTTTTAAAAGATGGAAAGGGTACAATAGAATTTCTCCAAAGAAAATGTGCTGATATGCAGTAAGCCATGAAAATAAGCTTAATATCATTAGTAAGGAAGGAAACACAGATAAAAATCACAGTAAAATACCATTTTGCATCCACTAGGATAGTTGTCCCAAAAACATAAATATAGATAATAATAAGTATTGGCAAAGATGTAGAGAATGTTAAGCTCTGTACACTGCTGCTGGGGATATCAAATGCACCTTCTTTGAAAACCCATTTGTGTGCCTCAAAAAGTTAAACACAGAGTTAGTGTCATATGGCTCAGGGATTTCACTCGTTGGTACACATTAATAAAACGAAAACATACATCCGCTCAACAACTTGTACGTAAATATTTGTAGCACCATTATTCAATTTCAGCCTTCTGCATACTGATATACAGTCTTAGCAGCACTATTTATTAAAGAAGCTGTCTTTTCTTCAGTATATATTTTTGGCATTTTGTCTAGAATCAGATAGCTGAAAGTAAGTGGGTTTGATTTTGTACCTTGTCATTTTACTAAATCTATCAAGTCTTAAATTAAAGTCTCCTGGCTTTTGGGGGTCTTCTAAGCAAAGGATCATATCATCTGCAAACAGATATGATTTGGCCTCTTCCTTTGCTATTTGTATTCCTTTTACTTCCTAACTGCTCTCTCAGACTTCACATATGAACAGAACTTGTGTGGAAACCCTTGTCTCCTTCCTGATTTAGAGGCAATACCCTCAGTTTTTCCCCACCCAGTAAGAAGTTAGCCCTGGGTTTATTATTTATCATATCTTTTAACATCACAGTCCCTTCTTGTCCCCAAGATGTAGACAGTTTTGGTGTTTAGACGGCTTCCTTCTCAGATAATTGCTATGCTATAGTCATTCACAGTGAGTCTGCACTCAATGTTACATTGAATTTCTAAGTCAGATAATTGCATGATGGGGCTGTCAGTTTCTAGAGGTACAAAACAGGTTTATACTCTGCTCTGCGCCACTACCTTAACTTTGACTTGAGACTATAGTTGCTTCTGCTGCATAAAAATCCCCTATTTATCCTCCACCCAACACTTCACCATAAGTAGCAGAAAACTCAGAAGAAGTCTATGTGTAGATATCATTTTATCACCAAGAACAGGAAAGTCTTCATAGAGTGTTGCCTTTACCTTCTAAATACCAGACACTAGTAATTGATAACAGGATCAAGCATTCCAAAATGAAAGTAACTGATTTCAGTAAATATTTTGTGTAATTTAATAGCTAATCTGTAGCCAAAGCACACAAGCAAAAAGCTTGTATCAGGGTTGATTCCAAGTCTAGTGGTTTAATTTAATATTTTTGTAAGAGGAAATATTTTGTCTACAGCTTATCTTGGGTAGCTGACCTGGTGGTACGTGGTTTATAGTTAGGGGTACTTTACTGTATGAGTCTGCATTCATCGAAATATTCTTGGAGATGTTAACAAGCCAAACTAGTGTTACCACAACCACTGGCTCACCCCAATATTGGCTGTGACCTCAAATTGCTATCTGTATAAAACTTCATCTCCACTTGTAGGCATTTCTTGTGGAGGAAAATTGACTTTCATTTTGGTTGAAGTTCCCGCAGTGTTCCTTCACAATTGTGATAGTCAACTCTTATTTAGCAGGTGTTAAATATCAGGCTGTGCATTCAATGGAACACACAGAGTATCTGCAAGCTGGTCATTTATCAGTCTTGAATCCAATACTGCTCCAAAAGTTCACCTGAACATGAATAGAACTATTCTTACCAAACTATTCATTCTTATTTTTCAGTAATCCTACTTGGGAACACATCAGGAAGCCAAATGAAATACGTTGCATGTGGAACATGTTGCATTTGCTGTAAAAATATAATTGAGGATATTATTAAGACCCAATGGAAAAATTCTGAATTTCTGAGATAGATACTTTGTGCTTTTCCTAACTTCAAAGACACTACCTCAAAGACACTCTAAGCCATGTAATTAATCTTGTTTTCCTTCTTCATAATGGTCATGAGAAAACTCTGAGGCAGGTTTTAAGCTCATCCTACCAAGAGACCAACACATTTGTAGTGCACGAGTTCATTCAGTCTTCATCTTATTTTTCTACCTTTTTATTACCTTGCTTCCATTTTCTCACTGACCAGTGTTTTTTGTTAATCTTTATGTGTTTTTTTTGTAAGTTGCTTCAAATACATCTTGCAAGGAAGATGGGTATAAATAAATACATTTTAGTAACAGTGCTGTATGAAGCATGGCTCTTACAAAGCAGTAGGATAAAAATCTTATCAGGAAGAGGGACTTCTATAGAATCTCTGTGGGTAGAAATTCTATTCTCACATAATTAAAAAGTCACAATAGGGATATATTACAGCCTACCTGAGCAGGAAACTGAGATAGAAATGTTAATTGAGATTGTGGAAACTGCAAAATTAGGGCAGGTATAGTAATAATGGGAGACTTTAATTACTCAATCAGAGATTGGCAAAATGCCTCACTGGGAAAAGGGTTGGAAGTGAGATTTTTAGATAAGAGAAATTACTCAGAGAAGGTAAAGAAGGAGGTTGTGTGACTGAGAACTGTTTCAGACGGGTCCTGACAGTAAATGGAAATTAGTCCACTATGTGAGACAAACACGTTAGCAGTAACAACCACATAATTCAGTTCCATAGAAGTCTGAGAAAATTAAACTCCACTCCATGTCTATTAAATACTAGACTATATCCTATGATTACAATGAAATACAGAATTTAAAAAGTTAATAAAAACAAAAAAGTAATTAAGAATATTTTCAAAGCAACTTATTGAAGAGGTTACAATAAGCCTTGGAGGCTGGTTGCTATAGACAAATTGTAACCATTAAGGCAAGGGGAAGGAACTGTTTCATAAAGCAGAAGAGGAACCAAGAGAAGGAAACGTGTAAATTCTCAAAATATAGTAGGTGAGAAATATCATCTGTTTTAGGCTGTTTTGTGCTGCTATAACAAAATATCATAGAATAAAGAACTTATAACATACAGAAATTTATTTCTTATGTTTATGGAGGCCAGGAAGTTCAAGATCAAGGTGCTGGGAGATTCAGTGTTTGTTCCAAGATGATGCCTTGTTTGCTGCATCCTCTAGGGCAGAGAATCTCTGTTCCTTGTAGGGTAGGAGAGAGAGCTCACTACAGCAAGCCCTCTCACATGCAGCATCAATCCCTTAATTCATGACACTGAGGGCTGAGGACTTAAACATCTCCCAGTGGCCTCTCCTCCCAATACAGCTGCATTGGAGATTAAGTTTTGGAGAAGAAAAACAAAATTCTAACTATGACAACTTCAAAAGTAGATAAACCAAACAACAACAAAAATACAGTGCATTCTGAGGATAATTCCTCAGTTCTATCAAATTCCTTAGTTCTATCAAAAGAAAAAAGTTTAAGAAATAATGAGATCTGCTTAAAATAAAGGCACTTAGTTGAAGAAAAGGAAGCAGAAACTGTAAAATGTTGGGTAAAGTCTTTGCCTCAATTTCAGAGATATCCATTTACAAAATATTCCTTTAAACCCAGGTAGGAACTAAGACTGCAACAAATATGATCACTGATCAGAATAAAAATTATTCCCAAATTATCACCAAAATGTAGATGATTTGTAGGGTTGGTGAATAAAATAGCCAAAAAAGGGACAGATTGCTTTTTAGTGACAGTATGTACCTGTCATTATAGATGACATCTGCCTGAAAATACTGAAACCCATCCCTGGATCTGACCCAGCGAGAGAGCTGTAACTAATAGAGGGTCATTGGATACTTATTTTTCTTAAGAAAATGTACAAGGGAGAAACAGAATATGACTAGAAACAGGCAACAAACATTTTCATGCTATATATAAATACATTAAAGTGATTAACCAAGAATATACTTTTAGTTGAATGAATATTGAAGGAAAGAGACTACAGGGAAACTATTTTAGGCAAAAGAAGTGAAAATAGTGTTGGATTTATTCCAGACCCATTGGTTTAATTTAAAATTTTATAAATGGTGTGAAAGAATAAGCAAACAGTATATCTCTAATAATTCTGGTTATTAAAGAAACATACTAATCAAGAAAAATTCTGTAATAGGGGAGTAATGCCTGGAAGCATAAATAAGTCAAATTTTCCTAACAAAACAAAGCCTCCAAGTTTTAAAGAAATATTCCAATTTTAAAAATAGTTTCTAATTTTTCTTTTCAGTCTTTTCCTCTCACTGCCTTCCTCTCCTGCCCACTAAGGTTAATGCCAGGGGTGATGCCTGTCTTTCACAGGCTTCCTCTCAGAATATAATCCCCTGGAATCTTAGGATTGCTGGTACTAACCAAGTAAACCCTGTTTGGGGAACAATTTGCTTCAGTGGAAGAAACACAGCTCACAATTGTGGGGTGCATTACCACTTCCATGTCTTGTTTCTTTTTTTTTCTTTTTCTTTTTTTTTTTTTTTTTTTTTTTGCAGTACTGGGGATTGAACTCATGATCTCGCACTTGCCAGGCAGGCACTCATGTCACTGAGCTAAACCCCCAGCCCTCCACGTCTTGTTCCTATCCTGTATTGCCCTGAATCCTGATTCAACCTCACTGTTGTTACTCCTTTCACTTACAGATTGGGGGACAGAGGCTAGGCAATAAACAAGTTACCTGGCTCACCTCTGAGAGCAAATGTGTCTGCAGTGCTAATTCAAGCCTCTGGCAAGCATTCTCCTCTGAAATATTAGGATCAAGGGTTACTTCTAGAAACTATGTTAAAAAAAGAATTTGGAACAAATAAAAGACTGCATACTGCACAATAAATAATAAGCTTAGGAGATTACCCAAGGCAGAGCACTGAGAGCAATAAAAATAAATGCAAAGGAGTTTGGCAAACTGTGAGAGGAAGAATATAGCAGGTTACATCTGGCAGTTCTATCTTTCCATACTCTAGATCCCACAGGAAGCTGCTTTTGCTGAGTCCAAAAGTGAAGTGAGTTCTCTGGTCCTCAAGATTGCTCTTCTTTCAGAAGCCCATTCTAGCCTGAAGGACTAGAGTTCTTTGGTGAGACTGACTCCTGCCATTCCACCCCACGGTTTTCTTGGCATGGCCTTGCCCCTGCCTTTTGACCAATGCTAGAGAATCTCCACGTACCCTTTAGGTGCCTCCACAGAACTGCATGCAGAGCCTGGCTTGCTGTTGCTCTTGATCAACTTCTTGTGCCTCTTAGCTGCTGATTGTGCAACTTCTTGTGCCTCCACCTAGTCCCTGTTTCTGGCCACTGTGTTGCCCAGGGCTTCATGGGTAGCAGACAAGAGTTCACTGAAAGCCTTCATTTCAGCAGGCTGTAGGAAATACAGGCTTTGTAACCTGTGAACATGAAGTAGAAGCTGCAAAATCTATCTGGAGTCTCTAATCCCCTTGATTGCCTCTCTTTAGGGGAAGTTTTATAAGTGAAGTAATTTGCAGGTGGTCTCTTTGATACAGATACCTGGGACAAATTGTAGAGCCCTAGTCTGAAGAAGCAAGACTGTGAAGGATGCAGCTCTCTCAGCATCATGCTGAGTTTGGATAACATTCACTAAAACCTTTTTCCTGGGGTTGCCTTTTTCTCTTACCTGTGAAGAAGCTACTAAATATGTTTATTCCAAAATGTTTTTGTTCTTTTCCTTATACAAAGAGATAAGATTGTTTTAAAAAGGTTTTAATAAGTAGTAAAGGAAGTAAATAAGCAGCTATATTCCCAAGTTATGAAAAGATCATGTAGGGAGTGTTTAATATCAAATTAATATAGGTGTAGTTCCTATCAGTGTACAAGAGATCCTGAAATAAAAACATTTTATACTAACTCCAGAATCTGCAAAGAGCTAAATATAGAGCTTTCTCTCCAGGGCTGGAAAAAAACAAACTTGCTAAATGAAGATAAATAATAAGTATGGCTTAGTCAAGTTTTACCTAGTATCAAAGACAGACTTAGTTGTAAGAGGACTGTGAAGTGACCTGAAAAGTGATCTGAACCATCTTTATTCAAGGCAGAGTGGCAAAGTGTGTAATAGCACGGTCTCTAGCCAAGCATCCTGGGTTCAAATTCCAGTTTATACTCATTGGCTGTGTGACCTGGAGCAACATTCGAGTATCTCTGACTTTAGCTTTTAAAATAATGCGTATGAATGGAGTAACAGTGTCAATCTCACAACACTGAATGACTGATATTGAAAAGCATGTCAAATAAATAAATAATAAGTAGGCAAGCTCACTGCCATCCAAAGCAACCAGATCCCCATCTCTAGTATATCTTCAGTTGAAATCAGTCTCTTTGCAAAATGATATACTTTGGCCAAGTTTGATGACATAAAC
Organism: Hydrochoerus hydrochaeris; assembly: GCA_004027455.1. Taxonomy (NCBI): domain Eukaryota; kingdom Metazoa; phylum Chordata; class Mammalia; order Rodentia; family Hydrochaeridae; genus Hydrochoerus; species Hydrochoerus hydrochaeris. The sequence continues at coordinate 86,355 of PVLA01000643.1, forward strand.
TAGTGGCTGTTCTACCCTTTAAATGTCTGAAGACATGTAACAGAATGTACTTCTTAAAATATTTCTCCACATTGACCAAATTCACTTCTTCAAATTTGCCGTATATGACAAACTCAGAATGTGGGCTAACTTAGCCAGTTCTAATCGTTTTCATTTTTCTTTCCTTGCTCCTCCCCACTGTGATGCTGAAACACCAAGTATTCCCTTCCTGGCACCTAGCAATAGGCAAGTGGACAAGTTATGGCCAATGTAAGAAGTGTTTCACTAGTAACTTTTTATTTTTTCCTAAGAGGTGGACATCCCTTTCCTATTCTCTACTTCTCCCTGTCTTCCTGCCACAGATATGATGTTTAACATTGTAGTGGTCATCTTATAATCACAAAGCACCCGGCATGAGGATGCCAAGGATGGTGAACCATAAGCAAAGAGCTTGATCTTGATGGTAGCATTGAGCTGCTGACTATGTGCCAGTAATGCCCATGTCAGAATTTCTTGTTATGTAAGAAAAAGAATCTCCTTGTTACCAAAGTCAGCGTAAGTCCAAAAGCATTGAACATCAACTCTATTACATTCCTCTTAATTAGGAGGTACATTTTTATGTAAGGAGTTGTTCGCTTATTCTGCTTATGTGTGTGTGTGTGTGTGTGTGTGTGTGCACTGAGGATTGAACCCAGGGTCTCATGATTGCTAAATGAGTATCCTAACACTGAGCCACATCCCCACCTAAATGTATAGTTTCGTTTCAAAGGTTCTTGTTCTTCTTCTTGTACTCCCTTGAATGTATATTACTTTGATATGACTATTTTTAAATCACTGCTCTCAATTTCTATTCATCTACCATTTATAGCAACTTCTAAAACTCAACAGTAGCTCTGAGATCCAATATTTAAGATTCATAAAGTTTATTAGAAATATGTTAAAAGGTTGCCCTTATTGAAATAATATGGTCTTATGCCACATACAAAAATATACCAACATATAATAATGATTTATATTTTTTAAGTTAGGTACAAAAAGAAAATAAGAAGAATATAATTTAACTCTTAGGCTTGAGAATACTTTGATGTATAAAAAGAAAATCCCAGAAACTTAAAAGAATAATAGACATATAGATAAATAGATAGACCTTATAAAAATTAAAAATTTGTATATGTAAAAAAGGTAAAAGACAAGTAGCATAAGAAAAACAGTAAATGAAAGGAATGTAACAGACCAAGATTATTGTTAATATGGATTTAAAAATCACTACAAGCAAGAAAATCACCCTATTAAAAATGAGCATCCAACTTACACAAAATAAAAATAAATTTCTAATAAAAATATGGGCTATAAGCAGGCATGTAATCCTAGGAAGATGCATGGATGACAAATATATACACGAAAAGATGCTTAAGATTATTTGTCAGTAGAGAAAGGAAGATTTGAAGCAGAGTAAAATAAGTCTGCAAACCTATTAGAATGTCTAAAATATAAAATGACCTATCATACCAACTATTGGAATTTTCATACACTGCTGGTGAAAATGTGAGAAGATATAATTATTTTAGAAAAAATTAGCAGTTTCTCAACAAGTTAAACATGTACCCATAAGATAATCTATCATTTTACTCCTAAATATTTACCAAAAGAAATGAAAAGACAACTCTTCCATCAAAGACTTGTACAGAAACATCTGTAACAACCTTATTTGTAACTCCCCAAACTGAAAACTATTCACAAATGTCTGAATGGGTGAATGGACAGATTATGATACCATAGATGTAATGGAACACTGCTCAGCATAATATAAAATAAAATTAAATAAATAACCACAAAACAACATGAATAAAATCAAGACAGTCTGAGTGGAAAAGCCACCTCCTCAAAAATAAATAAATAAAAAAGAATGCATAGTGTATTATTCAATGATTGTGAATTTCTTGAAAATTCCAACTAATCTATAGTAACAGAAAGCAAAGCAGTTATCCTGTAGAAATGGGCTGGAGAATGCAAAAGAAACAAGGCAGGATCACAAAAGGATGCAAAGAAATTTTGGAAAGTGATGTCTATGCCAATTCCATCTTCTTTGTCTTGTTAATTTCTACAGGTAAAAACTCATGGAATGCACGCTATAAATATGTGTAGCTTATTTTTTGAAGTGTGATAGAAAAATAAAATAAATGTTTAATTTTTTAAACAAATGTATTACAATAAAAGATATTGCCATTAATCCCCCTCAAAATACTCCTTGACTTCAAAGCATCACTTTTGCTGATTCCTGAAGCAGCCCTGACAGTACTTTTTTTAAAAATATCTTTAGTTGAGCTGTCCTAGCTGCCTGGATATCCTGACTGATTCAAATGTTTACTTTTCAAGGATGCTTTGACTTTGTGGAAGAGTCAAAAGTTGCAAGATGACAGAACTGGTGAATGAGGGTGGATGAGGACACACCATAAAGTTCTTATGAGCTTCATTTCTAATGGATGGCAATTGACAGCAGCTTTCATTGTAGACTGATCATGTCTTGAAAAGGCACTCATGAAAGAGAACTTCCAGAACTGCTTCAGAAAGAGGCAGGAATGATGGGATGAATACGTTCAAAGCAAGAAAAAAATCTGGGGGAGGACAAATGGCAATATGTATTTTACTGTAGTAACTATTTTATTTAAATAGCCACCATATATTTTGATCATACCTCATACACCTTAATAAAGCTATTAAAACTAAAAAGAGGAAAAAAAGCACCTAATTGTAAAGCATGATCTTGAATTGGATCCTGGATCAGAAATTGAAATTGGTATAAAGGAGGTAATTAGGATAATTAATGAAATTGTAAATCACACCATTATACTGTGATTTAATTAATAAATCAATGATAAAGTTTCTTAATTTATAATTGTGTTATGGCAACATAAGAGAATATACATGTCCTTAGACATGTACAGTAGAGATTATAGGGAAGAAACATTGTGAAGGTTAAAAATTATTCTTATATTGTTCATAGAAATGATAGCATACAAATAACATGAGGTACAGTAAAAGAAGAGAATGTATGGGGTTCTTTGTACTGTTCTTACCCTTTTCTGCATATTTGAAATTATTTCAAAATTAAAAAGTGAGAAATGGCATGTTGGCACAACTATCTAGGAAAAAGGATATTTGCAACATTTGTTTTTATGAGCAAAATTTCACCATGACCTAAGAAAACATCTTTAAGAGAACTCTTAAATCAGTTACATACACTCATACTAAGAAATAGCATGTATTTTTGGAAAGAATGAGGTCCACTTAACTCTTTCCTGACCTGAAAATTTACCCAGGATATATTAAGTGAAAAAGTATACATGATCCATGTGTGTGAAAAACTAAAGAATATTGTATAAGTGTGTGTAATAAATTGCAAAGAAATGGTTTAGAAGACTATATATAGACATCTTAACTGGTTTCATCCAAGAAAAGATGTTAGCTTGGGAGGTGAAAGGAAAGAATGTGGTAAGTAAAAGTTAGAGTGTACTGTACTTACTTTGTATATATATTCAATTTCTTTGCCTACATGTGCAATTTTATATGTATTATATACATATTTTAAGACTTCTATTCTCCGTGAGTATTACACTAAATTATGAACTTGAATACAGTTTGTTAGGCATTAAGATATAAGGTTCATTGTATGCTTTAGTCTCTCTGATGATTTTTTGGTAAAGTTCTGCACCTGTTTCTAATTCATCTCTTGTTAGATCATTTTATTTTTATTGCACTCATCCTGCAGGTCCATCAAAGCCCCTAGAACAGCCTCTACTTGCCTCTGTCTCACATGAAGCTGTGTAGAATGCTAAGAAAAACTTTAGTTCATATTATGCATGACCCATTTCAGAGCATGAATCTATACTTCTGAGAGAAATAAATATCAAATTCAAATGACAATGTATTTTTTGCAGGAAATATGTAAAAGAAACTATTACATTTATTAAGAATGCTTTCTTTTTTATATAATTTTTCATCTCTTTATGTTTCCTCATTAAAATGAAGAGAAATTCACAACATTAAAAATGCCAGTTATTACAGATATGAAGCATTCAAGTATGTCCCCATTTCTTCTGGAAACCTTTTGAAGGAGGTGGCAGGCACAGGACAGGACAGAGTGCTGGAAACCACAGCTTTCTCTTCTTAGAAACAAATGGAAGAGAGTTCTACTAGCTTTACTTCAAAAACTGCTATATATAAATTTTCTAATTGACCACTTCAGATAGATATAATCCTCTGAAGGGCTCCACTGCCTTTCACTCAATGTGTTGGAAAAGGGGTAATAGGATGACGTTCCACCTTGTTTCACAATGTGTCATAATCCAAATTACAGAAGTCCCTATAAATGACCCAAGAGTATTTAAAACATCTGCAATAGTCAGTTGCAGCAGGTGAGACAAGCAGTAGGAAGAAAGACAAATAAAGGAAATTGAAGTGACTTATTTTCCCCCAAAGTCAGAAAAATTGGTTCCAAAAAACAAAGAAACACGTGCAATCAAGGGCTCCAAGGGATACACAATTCTCCCTAGGCTCTCCCCTCCTCGCTGTCTCTTTCTCTTCCTCTCCCTCCCTTATTTCTCTGCCTTCCCCTACCTCAGAAAGTAATCTCATCCTTTCGTCACATATTATTGAAATCCCGGTTCTTTAAAAAAAAAAAAAAAACTCTCATTTTTGCCCAGACTGAGAGCATGTCATTCGGAAGTGATGTGCAAGGCAAGAGATAACCAGGTAGAACTCAGCGATTCGCCACAGAAAATGGTTCCATGTTTGGCCGTAATGCTATCAGAGTCTGTCCCTCAATAGCTCTTTACTGCTCGAGCCCTGAATCTGCTGATTCAAGACTTTGCCTGCTTGAGGAGGTGTGAGGGTGGGAGAAAACGGGGAGCCTAGCAGTGCAGGAAGAGTTAGGAAGAAATATTAATAGTCCTTCCGGAACACATAAGAAGTCAGAGGATTTTTAAAATAGAAATAGTCCTCCCTCCCCTTCCTTTCCTCTCTCTATTTCTCATTCTGTGTCTTCATTTCATGCTATGGTCATGTTGATTGGGAGAGAAGAATCTTCTCAGCTGGCTGCTAAGTACCAAGCAGATGCACTTCAGTTGAAAGTGGCTAGTGGTTAGGGGTTAGCCAAATATAGGCAGCAGATTTGATAAAGGTAAGTAGGTGTTTGGGTGGTGTGGTAATGGGAATTCAAAAACTGAAAGACTTCAAATTACCCAAAAGCACACATACATTTCCATTTGTATAGGCTCCCGAGAGAATAACACACACCCCAAATGGGCTGACAGAATAGAAACATCTAGGAATAAGTTAGATGTAAGTATTCTATTTAAAAAAAAATAACTTCTTCAGGTCTAGGAATTTCATGTGAATTGAGAGTGGAATACAAACTTTCCTTGTCCTTCAACTGAAAGAATTTTAAATGGTTGTATGTTCATTTAACAGTGATCCTCTTATTTTTATGGTGACTCCTAAACTTTCCTTTTATTTAACTTATTTTAAATTCATAGGATAAATGCATTGTCATTTTCCAAACATTTTTTGTCCTCGTATTGGCTTTCTAACTTTCTCTTGTGCTTAAATCATGAACTTTTAGAGTTACGGACACATTTAAGTCCTCATTAATCAATAATGCTCTTGAGAGCACAGAGCAAGCTCCATCAGAGTGACATAATAAATTCACAAATTATATTTATGTTTCCACATATTTTAAAGTGTCTCATTTTGCATCAGAGAGCCAGACTACTCAGGTACTTTTCCGAGATGATGTCTCCAATCAAAAGATGACATTAATTAAGGAAACTGACAAGAAACTTTGTAGATCAAAGTGAACATAAAAGCATAAGCTGCTAATGTTTAAATTTTATTTAAATTTTTATTTATTTCTGTGGACACTAACTGAACTCAACTAGTTATGCAAATAATTTATCTAATATATTAAGGAGTGACAAAAAAGAAGAAGGTCTAGTCCCTGTTTCCCTGTCCATCTAATAAACCAGCCTGGGCTTACTGCTAAGTGTTTGCCTTGGTTCTTGTCTTTCCTTTCTGTTCAGTCATTTCAACATAGTAGCTTCCCTGACTTGGTTTCCATATAGTCTCAAACCTAAGCTCCTCCTACAATTAAGCTTCACTGACACATCTGTGTACCTATGGTGATCACTGAGAATGATACATACATAGAAACTGAAATCATGTCTGTAAGAAAAACTATAAACCACTTTAATCATCATCTTGACACTTGAGAATATTCAGTGCCTGTATTTTTGTGGTGTGATCTTCATCATCACTACCGCCAGAGGGTAGTGATTGCTGCAAGCGAGTGACTGATTTTATGTGGAAATGGCACAGAATTTGTACCTCTTACCCAGTTGGTATGGCAGATAATTTTCATAAAATTTGAAGAAATATGAATGCTTTACTTAAGAGAATAAATTAAAAGATAATGTAAAGCATAATTTATGAGTACATGGGTAAAATTACTATATTTATTAGGCAATTTTCAAGATTATTGAATCCTAATAACTTCTGTGTTGTATCACTAATTTTACTTCAATTATTTTAATGAAATAAAAGGCTTATAGTATCTTTCTTGTGCCTTTCTAAAATAGAGAAAAGTGATTGTTAAAACTTTTGAAATACTCAAATACCTATTACTATCATCAGATATTATATCTTTATATTTTAAAAAGCTAAAAAAAATGAAGGTTGGGCATGGTGGTACACACTGTAATACCAGCACTTGGGAGGCTGAGGCAGGAAAATCGTCATGAGTTCAAGGCCAGTCTGGGCTCCATAGTTGTTTCAAGGTCAGCTTGAACTACATAATGACACTCTGTCTCAAAATTAGGAAAAAAGCAAGCAAGAAAGGACATTAGTGCATAATAAATATTTCTCCAGTAATAAGTCCACTGCAAGGACTAGTCATAGTAGTAGCAAGAACAAGAACTCTTCAGCCAAGTCCAGTTGTGTTGAAGACAGTAGCCAGAAATAGGAGAATTTTGAAGAACGGTTAGAGGCCAAGTAATGATGCCTCAGGACCGCGGACAGCTCCTCCCTCATGCCTACTCATAACAATAACCACTGGTGCCTTTGCTAGGCCAATGTTTTTTAATAAATGCCTTTGGAATAAGACAATCGGGCTGATGATTAGGAATTCCTGAATGATTTAGATCTTCTGCTAAGACCTTCCGTAGTGTCCATATCTAGGATGCTTTCACCACCCCTGTCATCATTATCATCATAACCATCACCAGAGCTGACATTTATGCCAGGTACTTATTTTTTACCTGATACTTAATTTATATTATCTCATCCAATATTCATAACATCAGTAGAAACCAATGGTATTATTTTACAGATGAAAAAAAAGAGGTTCACAGTGGTTTCACAAGGTTCATGACATCAAACATCTGGGACATTCTGGGGCATGATAAAGCTCATTGTCATTAATTATTGAGAATTTTGTCCCGATGGGATCTCAGATCCACTAAGGGAGACTCCTGCTATGTTTTAACCTCTTTTCCTCTACCATGCCTCCATATGATGGAGCAATCAAATCAGCTGACTGTGGAATTAAATCATGACCAAAATAAGCTTCTCATTTAAATTGTGAGTGCTGAGTATTTTATCCCAGGGACAAGAAGTAACTAAGACAACCTCTGATACCTACATTCACATCCAACCACATTCACTTCCATGGTCCTTCAAATTTCTCACCTCCCACTTTTCTATCTACTTTGTGCTCAAATCAATCTCTGCATATCTGCTCACTTTTGCATCTCACAAATGTGTGTGCTAAAAAGTAACATCTTATTAAATTTTTTTTATTTTCCACAGCCTCCAAAACTTTCCTGCTTCTCCATTCTCACTAAAACCTTTGTTTCTGTGCTCAGTCACTGGACTCACTGTTAATTGACTTCACCAGCTCCATGGAGCCCTCTGGTAACACTTCCCCTTGACTGTTAGGCCAGCTACTTTAATATAGCCTTCAGCCATCCCAGATTGCTAGGATCCATCCCTCACAAACTCCTGCTCCTTGGGTTTCTCCACATGATGCTGCTGCATGCAAACCACAAAAGAGTAAGATAAATTCAAGCAAGTTCAAGCTACTTTTTCCTTATACTGTATGTGATGCTTGGCAAAACTTTTATTCATATCTTCATTTGCTTCTATTCCCTAAAATTAACCTTCTAAATCTCCCTTTTCTCCTAGCTGACAGTTCAGGATTCTACTACAGAAGCATACAGGTCCCCAAATACTGTGTTAAGGTTACTCAAGTTGCACTAAATCATTTGTTGTTTTTTTATGCCTCAACACTTATGGCTGTCTACATTCTCTTATTCTGCATTTGTCTGTGGGGGAAAAAAGCTATGATCTCTTTACTATTATTTTAACTTTCAGGTCTGTACAACACAAACATTCTCTGTTTCAGAAACCTTGTTCATCACTATTCCCAGTCTGTCTTTGAAGGACCCTTTCTTTCAAAGACATGCAGATCTCTGCAAGCCTGGCAAACATTACTTCATTCTCTTCCTGCCCAATGATCTACTTAGATCTCTCTTCCCTTTCACGGGTAGTTTTTGGATGGATACTACAACTTGATTTCTACTCTCACCAATCTTCAGAAATGGATTATTTTCTAATGACTCCATAAATATATTCTCAAATTCAGTGGGCTTTTCTCTGCTCTCATTTTCCTTGATCTTTCTAAAACAATGCATTCTGTTTTCCACATTAGTTTTCTTACAATCCTCTCTACCAGCTTTCCAATATGCAGCCTTATTTTGTTTTAGTTTTCCCATTTCTCTAGACAGTACTGTTACCTTTCTTGGGTCTTTTTTGGTCTTTCAACTCACTATCTTTCTCTGTACACAGATCTTTAATAACCACAGTATTTTCCTTGATTAATCCTATTGCTTTAGAGCTGTGCTGAGAAAATAAATCCTTTTCCTCCAGTGCACTGACACCAGTCCTATTTCTTCCATTGCCTATAGCACCTCTCTTTAGATGCATTCCACCAGCACAAACGGATCCACAGATGTGCACACACACACAAACACAAACACAAGCATGTTAAACACTATTGTTATCACAGTTTCTGTGGTCAAGTAGTATAGATTCCACCTTTGAAAAATGTCACTAACATATTTTTCACCTTATTCCCAGACTAACTCATGAAATCACCATGTTGCATGTAACATTTTTAAACTATACTCTTTCAGCTCTGTCTTCTCTGATTTACCTTATATTTCTGCTAACTTCAGTCTCTATATAATGTTCATTTTGACAACAAAATAATTATTATCTCTTAGAAAGTATAGTATAAAAGATAAAACAACAAAACAATAAGTACAGTTAGGAGTCTATCATTAAATCCAGTTACTGCAAACATTTTATTGTGCTATTCTTCCATTATTTTTCATACATATCTTTCACTGTCTTACAAATGAGATCATATGTTGTGTTTAAAACACAAAGAGAACTTCTTTGTCATCACATTGCTGTAATAGTGACAAACCATTTTTCTTGAGTGATTTAAATGTGATTTACTTAATTGCTTTGGAACATTCAATTTGTTTTTAATGTTTAGATTATAAAACAATACTGACAAGTATTCTTGAATCTCAATCTTTGCAAACATTTGTAGTTTTAAGTAGGATTGTTCAATGAAAGTGGGTATGTTAAGGCTTTTTATGTAAGTTGGAACACTGCATTTCAAAAAGGTTATAAAAAGTTGGAGTTTTGCTGGGGCTGTGAAAATGAAAAATGCCATCTTTCTTGGACTCCATGTATACTTGGTACCATTTTTAAAATTTTATGTCAACTTGGTAAGAAGTGATAAACTGAATTTGAGTCTTTTTCTGTATATTTAATAGCTAATTTTTTTGTCTTTTTGAGACAGGGTCTCACTGTGCAGTTCAGGATGGCCTTGAGCTCACTTTGTAGCCCAGGCTGGTCTCGAACTTGCACTGATCCTCTTGCCTCGGCCTCCCGAGTGCTGTGATTACAGGTGTGAGCCACCACACCCTGCTTTTAATAGCTATTTTCAACCAAGCCTACCTGGAGAAATAAAAAAAAGAAACCAAATATGAGCTTATCTAATTTCAGATGGAAATAAGGAGAGCCAGATAGAGAAGAAGCTATAAATCTGAAAGAGTGTAGAACTCATATAGCAGAAAGTCTCAGAACCCTCCAATCTCACTCATCTCCTAAAACATAGGCTATTAAACCTCCTTCATTATGGATCTCCCCTTCCTCTCTGTCTGAAACACTGGTATAGTATCTAAGGTTTTAAAGTAGTATGTGGAAAGCTATATATGTGTCTGTATTCCTTCTATTAGCTTCAAAGCACCCTTTAAAACATGCCATTTCAATGAGTTATACAGCTGTCAGCTCATCATCTCCTGTAGCTTCTGCACAACCAGAGTGAGATCTCCAGCCATATGCTCATTACAGAACTCCACTCCAACTAAACAAGTTGGATACACTATGAAGCTCACTGAGCAAGGGTTGACTGGTATGGAAATGTATTTCCTTTGATCCTGGAAAAACATGTTTGTTGGAAATTTGGGATCTGTCAGAAAGGGAGATAGCTTTAAATGAAGGGGAGGTGAAGTGGAAAGATATATCTCAGCCAAGACAGAAGAATTATCCATGTGGAGATGAAAGAGAGGCCTAGAAACACTAGAAGTAGAAAATAAACATCAGTATCACCCAAAGCACTTACAGCACACCACCCAGATATATTCAAGCTTGGATGGGGCTTCTTATTGTAACTGAAGTCTTAAATTCCACCTTCTCCTCAGCTAGATTAGGAGGGATATTTTTAATCCTCTCTCCTAGGGGTTGCCAAAAATGATCTGGGATTTGAAATATAACACAGCATGTTGACAGGGCTGTGGAAGGAGGGTTGAAGTAAATGTTGCTTTTCAGAAATCATAAATAATGACATTTTCTTTCATTTGTAAGTTCACTTAAAATAAGAGGGAAAATTAAAACACATACGTAACTAAATGTTTAGGTCTGTTTCTACTTGGTCGTGCAGCACTACTCGGTCATTTCAATTTGAGAATTTCAAGCTGGGAGGAAAATCCTATTGTCCTGACTCCCTTTCCTATAGCTAATAAAATAAAAGTCCCAACATATTCTGATCCATGAGGCTCTCTCTTCATCCATGTGGGCAAGTGAGACTAGAAGCCCAGCTCCTGAATCTAAGCCCAGTGCTCAGCAGGGACATAACAAATTTCCTGTTATAACGTTGTAGGAAAATTTGCTACCTGCATGAGGTAGTGCTATGTCATACTTCAAATCCCAAATTATACTTAGCAAAAACAAAAGTAAACTCCATCATATCAGGGGAAAAGGCTTTTGTGAAGAGCTTCAGTTCTCTTTCTTTTCCCAGATATCTATCAATTCTCCTCAGGCTCAACATCCCCTTCAGAGGAGTTGACCTGAATCTGCCCAGCTTTTAAATTGAAAATGTGGCTGGAGTGACTTTTCTTTTTAAAGACTATTATTTGATTATCTTCATAACTTTACTTCTAGTGCTTAAATTATTTTAAGCATTTTTAGCTCATATGTCTTTAATCTGTAATAATTTAACAGTTTACTGACACATTTCCAAAGAATCTACAATTAATTATAATGCATGCTTCATTTTTTTCTAATTTAAGACTTGCATTTTATCTTATTATATATGTTAAAGATTATTAATATTCTATTTGAGCAAAACATATTTTAAGACTCCCACTGCTGTAATGGAGCAGAAAATTTTGACAACATACAATTACATTTTTCAAAATGTCTGAATATAAAATATATATAAACTTTCATTCTCCAAGTATATTTATTACATTCAATGCAAAAAAAACTGAGAAACTCAAAGCCTAACAAAAATTCAATTCCGTCCTGAGACTAAGAACTAGTCTACTGTTCTCGGCCCAGTTCTTTCTTCTCTCAGTCACACACTTCAGCATCTTTACTCCAATCATGCAGCTGCTGTCCTAAAAGTTATTGCATAGTGAAACACATTTCACTGAAAGTGTAGGCTGCTAGAATTCTGAAGCAAGCATCAAGAAGAGCAAGAGACATTTAAATAGCAAAGTTAGAAAAAAGAAGCAATAAACAGTATCAAGAACTAAGTCAGAGTCCAAGGGCAAGATACCAGAGACAGTTCATCAACAAAGCATCAAGCTAAGCTTCCTGAGAAGGTCAAACCCACTGTAAGGAAACTTGCCTTCTTGCTTGCTGTGCAATACTTCTTGTTCCCACTGCAGGAGGAACTTTCTTCTAACTGCCATCATCTTCACCTTTTACAGTTGTTCCTCTTGTCGATAATTCTGGAATATAGATCCATTTTGAACATGATGTTGTGGTCTCTACATCATTTTGAGATGCACAGATAGTCTTTCAGTGAAGTATCACTGAAAAATATAGTTTAATGATCCAATTTGTTCCTCCAAGATCAGATAATCTTAGAAATGCTTGACTAGTGTTAGTATCACTGTTGTTCCTTATTTTTCACTATGTACACAAAAGTTTTATTTACTTCCTGAATTACTAAATATAGGTTATTTAAAATCTATAACTTCGGTTTTTCTGTAGTTTGATAATACAAGTACCTGCATTGCAATGATTTAAAATACTGTAGTGAAGTGAAGACCAAAGTGCTTACCAACAGCAGGGGCATTGGCCAAATATCTTCCTCCTCCTCATTCTCTTCTCTCATTCAAAAAGAAATTTCTTTTTTTCTTTTCCCTGTCTTTTACTTCGTCTTCTTTATTTTTGCTACTTAGATTACCATGGGAGTTTATAGGCAGTAATGAAAATTGTTTAGTTAAAGCTATTTGAGGTTCTAATTTTCTCTTTCCTTAGAATTTTCAAAATACCTAGACAGTATCTGAAGATAAAAACAAGTGAATATAAGACATGGGCTGAGAATCACATGCATAACAGTAAGAAATACATTAGGGCAGTAAAGTCTGTTCTAATATTCAACTTTTGAGCACCAACGAATGAGAAACTGCTGAGGAGTTTGATATGCTCCATCCTGAGGAGTTATAATATGTTACAAACTTTCAGGATTATTCAAAGAAAAAAACCTCTGCCTTCAACACCAATGTGAAACTACTACTCAAAATTCATGTGAAAAATTTATGTGGGACACCCTCAACTGCAGGATGCACCTAGGACACTGTGGGAATTGTCTACCTGAGGAAGATCTTCTCTTTTATGGCACAAATGTTCAATCTATTAATGACATTTTTTGCTTTAGAACCAAAGGGAAATCTTACTTGGAAATACTTTTGTGCTATTAGGTGTTCCCTCTGTACTGTATGGGTGTGACATACTTTAAGGAAAATCTTTCCTTTAAAAATGACACCTACTTATTGGATTTATTAAAGAATGTTCCTTGCATTGTGCAAGGATTTACTATTGTGTTCTTCTTTTGGTGGGGGGGGGGTACCGGGGATCAAACTTATGACCTCGCACTTGCCAGGCAGATGCTTCGGCCACTGAGCTAAATCCCCAACCTTGTTATGTCCTTCTTAAAATAGGCTCCCTGAGTAAGCTAAAGTTGCTATTTCCTCATATAATTTATTTTCTAAAATGGGAGTTTTAAAAAGTAACTGAGTCAAACAGAGCTATATTTTGCTGAACACTGACCCCATATTCTCACTATGCTTCAGGAAGGTCAGCACAGAGCTTTCCCACACTCTTTCTTTTCTAGCCTAAAGTCTCTGTTTCTCCATTACCCCCATGAAAAGCAGGAGATATAAGGAAAAGAGGCTGTGAGTGCTTAAATCATCTTAATGCTTATTTTGAGGATGCATTTTCTTACTTTTAAAAATGAGATTAAGGTGTTTTCATTTCTTCCTCTTTCTCCTTAAAACCACCTCCAAGTATCAAGGATGGAAAGTAAGCAAACAAAAAAAGCAAGCAAACAAACTTTTTTTCCAGTGACTTGAACTAGAATATATAGAGGGAAAGCAAATGGGTAAGAAGTAAATTAGTTCCAGGGATAGAAAGGTAAATTTATTTGGAGGATCAGGAGTAGGAAGGATTGAACAATAGAACCCCAGAAAGTTTCAGTAAATATCAGGTGCTTCAGATGGAGGGGACCTGAAAATAGAGGATTTGTTTAGTTTAAGAAACAAGTAAACTCTTCCAGCATAGCATAGGCATAAAGCAATTTTCCCACACTTTAGGTATCAGAATCATATTATCTGGGGGAAAAATGAAACAGAGAACTTCAGACTTGGATCAGCTAGCTTGGAGAAAGTAGACAATGAGATGACAAACTGCAAAGGGATAATAAGTGAAAAATACTGAATCAGGCAATCTCTTTCCAATGTTCTTTCCCATTTACCTGTTCTCAATGACTCAGACATATTGGCAAAATGCTAAAGGATTTTTCTCTGGAGAGAGCAAACTACTCCAGAGTCATCAGTGAGATTACTCAATGAGAAAGATCAAGATTCATATTCCTCAATAATATTTTAGACCCTTATTCTTAAATATAAGTGAATTTCATGAAAACAGGAGCCAAAAATGAAAAAACAAAAGGGAATTTGTAGGAATTAGAGACAATCATTATACACACACACAAACACACACACACACACACACATATATATATATATATATATATATATATATATATATATATATATGAGAGAGAGAGAGAGAGAGAGAAATACTACATCTATGAAATAAGGACAACATATTTTAGAAAAAAATAATCAGAGAAGGAAAGAGATCTTAGAAATGCATGATTAGCCAAAATTAAAATGTCAGTTGAAAGATCAAAAAAATAGAACAAAAACTAAGAAAGAACCTAAGTGGATATGAGAAGATATTTTAAAAATTAGAAAATTACCTGTGGAGATTCAATAAACTACTAAGAAAACTTTTAGGAAAAAAGAACAGACAACGTGGTAGAGCACAAACAAGTGTTTTAAAAGTAGTAAAAAGTATCCAAAAAGTTAAGGACAAGAATCTTAAGATTGAAGCCTGTTCATTAGCTACACACTGGACAAAATAAATAATATACCAAGGCATATTATTATGAAACTTAATAATACAAGTGGAAAATATTTTAAAAAGCATACTACCTAAGAAGAATCAAGCAAAAAAAGCCATGGTCCTTCTCAACAGGAACTGGATATAATTTCCAGAATTCTATACCTAGCTAAACTATCAACCAACAGTAAAGATAGTGTGAATAAATATAAATATTTATTTATATTACCCAAAAAGTATAAAAATGTAATCATTCATGAACTCTTTCTCTGATGAATATATCTTTCCAAAATGAAGAAAAGTATGGAATTATGGACATATAGGATCTTATATAAGAATATAAATATACACAATGATGACAGAATAAAAATGTCAGAATATAATGAAAGATGAATCACTCAAGGACAAGCTGGAAAACAAAGAGCACACTGCTACTTCTGCATATCTATTGTTCACTGCAGTCTGTGATTTGCAAGATTCAATACAGAACACACAATTTATAGGATTATTTTATATTCACCCAAAAAGTCAAATGCAGAAGAGTGGGAGAGATATATCTGTACTCTAGAGACTTAAAGAATCCGGCTGAGGGCCTGGGAGCCCATGGCAATGTCTCATGCAAGTCTGTATCAAGAATCTGCACTGGGAAGGCCCAAAGACCAGTGGTGGAAGATAAAAATCCTCCAGCGGGGTGAAAGGTCTGTGCCACAAGGGTGAGGGACCTGTACTGGAATCAGGAAGCAATACTGAAGACAAAAACAGAAAAAATATTTTAAAAATTAGAAAATTGGTTGTGGAGGTTCAATATGCAACAAAGATTTTTAGGATAACAGAACAGACAATGTCATGGAGCAGAAACTAGCTTTTTACTTCCTGGAAGTAAAATCTAAGCTCAATGGTAAAAATTTTTGAGATATTTTGTACATGTTAATATTAAATTGCTCTACAGAAAGATTCTTCCAACTCATATTCCCACCAGCAATATATAAGTATATCTCATTTCAGTGCCATCCTACTGATATTGGATTTTCTCCTTATAGAAAATTCTTTTAAACTAAATATACTTAAAATGGGACAGTTTCTCAAAGATTTTGGACTTTTTTCTAATTTTTCAAAATTGGTGATAGAAAGAAAAAGCTTCCCCCTAAAGTCCCATAGAAAGCAGAAAATGACAGTCTTTCCCCACTGTATCCACCCACCTCCCACCCCCATGGTCCATATAGTTATCTGTGTGTGGAGCCAACACCTGGTAGAATCATTCAGTAGAAGGAAATAGAAATGAAACTTTCATCTTTGGTCTTATTATAAGAAATTTTCATATTGTAGAGATATTCTGAACCATTAATGTTCAGAAATATTTTAAATTAATTGAAAAGTCCATTTGTATATTTACCATCTTTCATTATTTAAAAGGAAAGACATACTAATGAAAGTCCACAATAATTTGCCTGCAAATGTCTTGGGGTAATGGATCTTGGAGTACCTACTTCTAAGAAGCTAGGGGCCAGTAAGATAAATAACATTAGGTAACATGTACTGAGGTCTTTGTACAGATTAGCTATATTGCCTGTAATATGTCTAATCCATACTGAAACCCTATTAAGTATTGGTCCCATTTTACAGATGAGGAACCTTGTCCAATGCTTTGGAACATATGTGACTTAAGAGGCAGGGTTCTTTACAGTGGCACTGCCAGCTGAGTCTCCTGGGTCCTTACCCTGGCTAACTGGCATGTCAGATAGGAATCTAAAAAGCTTTTGTTCTTTCAAGCCACTTGCTAAAAGGGCTCCAGCATACCTGTAGCCTACTTAATTTTGAGGTATATATGCAAGTTAGAGGTTGCAAGTCTGCCCAGAGAGAGTAAAGAGGAGTAGGAGGTATTTGGTCTGGGCAGAAGAAGTTGAGAGAGACCAAGAGATAGCAAAGGATTAGTTCTGTACTGCTCACAAAGACAGAATCTGGCTGATAGTTAAAGTTGCTGGACAGAAAAATTTGAGTGCAATATATTTTAAAGGTTTCTAATTACATTTTAAACTTTAAATAACTATGCAATTAGAAGTTATTACTATTAACAAAAATTTTTTCAACAGTGAGGCAATCTTCTCTCCTGAGGTATGAATAGAAATTAATTTCTGATAATTCTTTGAGAGAGATCTATCCTCACACACTCCAGCTGCACATGTCTTGAAGGGATTGCTGGATTTAGAAAGTAATCCATATCATTTAACCCCTGTTACTGCAATGTCTCCATCAAAGGTATCAAACCACCACATCCAATAACTACATCCCTCACAACACCCTAGCAATTGTCCCAATCAAGTGGGTATCAAGCCTGGTGGGATAATAGTGCCCCATTCCCATACACCCCAGAGATTCTTAGGCTTCATATTTTTTTTCTTTCATTATATTAGAAACTATTTTAAAACTACAAGAAAAATAGGACAAACATTCTTATGCTGACTCTCCCAAACCCTTCAAATCATATATATATATATATATATATATATATATATATATATATATATATATATATTTGATACATTGTACCAACTTGAGAAGTTTAAATGAGAGATTCAGCAGGGAACAAGGGTTCCTGCTTTGTGAACATCTTCATTCTGTGCAGGAGGAGGGCAAGGAGATTTTGTGAGGGCTACACCCTCACTGGAGGGGTGAGGGTAGTCTGTGTACAATATAAGGGAGGAGAAGAGGCTTGTTACTCCTTTCTGCTTTTCTTGATTTGCTGTCTTTTTGAAGTGTTACCTCAGTGTCAAGCCACCCTGCTTTGGAGCCAGCTGATTATGGACTGAAACTGCCACAAATCATGAACTAAATAAACTTTTCCTCCATTAATTTGGGGTGTTGGCTGTTTTGTCCCAGCAATGAGAGAAAAATAACCAAAACATATATATGTCCCATATTTAAGCACCATCCTAAATCTGCTACTAATCATTCCCCTGCGTCTTTGACTTGGTATCCATCTTTTATATTCATAGACATGAACAAATCTGTTTCCTAGGGCTACCCTAACATGATAGCACAAATTGGATAACTTAAAACAACAGAAATTTATTCCATCCCTGTCACTGTTCTGGAAGTTAGGATTCCATGATCTAGGCTTTGACAGCCCCAGGCTCCTTCTGAAGGTGTTTAGAGAGGAGTCTTCTTTGCTTCTTCTAGTTTTTTGGAGCTGATTTACACTGTCACAAATCAAGGCGGCCCTTGATTTGTGACAGTGTAAATCCAGTCTCTGCCTCTGTCTTCACGTGGTATTCTCTCTGTATCTGTTTCCTCTTACTAGGATGTCAGTGATATTGAATTACAGTCTACCCTAATAACTTCATCTTAACTAATTACATCTGTAACAACCCAATTTCCAAATATAGTCACATTCTGAGTACTAGAGGTAAGAACTTCAAAAAATCTTTCTGGACACAATTAAACTCATACCAGTATCTAAATAATACCTGAATTAAGTGTTTTAAAATATATATACATGATATCATTCCATTTGGTGGTGCCATAACAAAATACCATGGACTAATTTATAAATAATAGATTTTTTTTCTTCTCAGTTCTAGGACCTGGGAAGTCCAAGGATAGAGTCAGCAAGTTTGGTATCTGAAGAGGACCTGTTCCTCATAGATGGTCATGTCTAGGTATCCTCAAGGCATAGAAGGTGATTCTCTGAAACCTGTTTGATAAAGGCACTAACCACATGCATGATGTGCTCTGCCTTCAGAGATTAATCACTTCCAAAGGGTCCCATCTCTTAATTGATCAGTTCAGGAGTTAAATTCCACATTAGAATATGGAAGGAATACATATACATTCAAAACGTAGAAGACTGATAGTTTTCTTCTTGTAGAAGTCTTCTGGACTTTTCACACAATCCACAAATTTCAAAAGAAAAAAAAACCAGTAATGTACCTTTGCTTATGATTCCTCATGATTAGCTCCCAAATGAGAATCAGCTCCAAAAATAAACACGAAGAGAAATGAAATGTACTAAAAATGTAGTGCTTTCTGTAGGTAGGTGACCTGCACAGAGAACAAAGGAGCCCCCTGACTCTCCTCAAGGGATCACAGCAGGATTCTTGGAAAAAGTAGTCACACCAAACCTGGATGAATATGACACAGGCAAATGGACCTCGGTCTTGGCAGGGCGGAAGGGTTTTAGGCAGAGGTAAAGGTGAGGATGAAATCATGGAAATACTTTAGGCACAGGAAGAAACCAGAAAATATAGGCAAAGGATCAAAGGAGATAATGTTCAAGCATGGACTACCTGCCAAAAAACTAGACCGTATAATACACCCGTGGCTGGACTGTCATTAGGGAATGACCATGCCCAGACATAGTCAGTGGCCAAGTTGTGTCACCCATGCATGGGAGTAATGGTAGCACAGTGATACATAGGTTCGATTCACTCATGGAACAGTGTAGGCAAGGTCTGAGCCACTGGTGAAGGCTGGAAAGTCACTGTGTTTAGAGTTGCAGCATTCTTTGCATAGAAACACATGTTAATATTTGGAGTCATAACTCAAGTGTCAATAAATTAGAGATAAGCCACACTCAAGACAGGAAGAGGCTGATTTTGAGAAAAAATTATGTTTGGTTGTATTGATAACACATGAGATCAGGATTATGTTTTTTGTAAAAATTTTCCCTTACCATATGCTGTGTCATGAGTTAATCACCCAAATTTCATGTGTTGGAGAAAAATGTTGATCTTTAAGAGGGGATTAGATCATGTGAGTTCTGCTCTTATGTGTGGATTAATGCTGTTATCACAAGATTAGATTAGATACTGCATCACCAGAATGAATTCCTAATAAAACAGTGAGTTCAGCCATTTTTCTTCCCTTTTTCACTCCCTCCCTTCCCTCTCTCCTCCTTCCTATCCTCTCTCATTCTTTCTATCTGTTCTCCATGTGATTCCTTTGCGATGGAGATACAGAAAATGGCCCTCACCAGAAGCAACTCCTTGCCCTGGACATTACAGACTCCAGAATTACAAGAAATACAACTTTGATCTTTATAAATTATTCAGTAAGTCTCCAGTATTCTACCATAACAACAAAAAACAAATTAAGACATCATATATACTACAGATCTTGAGGATTGCAAGATGGCCGACTGAGTGGCGGCACTGTAAGAGAGCTTCTCTGAGGAAAAAAAAATAAAAACAACTCAGATGCTGGAATCTGGCAAAATGGAGAAAGCCAAACAAAAGGAGAGGAATTCTCATGACCCAGGAAGAAACTGAGGAAAAAGAAAAAGAAAAAAAAAAAGAAGAAAAAGAAGCATGGACAGAGGGCTGGAGCTGGGCAAGCCCCAATCACTGTACTGGCAAGTCTTAAATTCAGGTGACTCACGATCTAGCTGAGATCCCGGCCCTGCTGAGAGCGGGGGTTGGTGAGCTCCAGACCCTCGGCTGGGGAGGCTCTGAGACTAGGAGTGGAAACAGCCAGTTGAGCTGCACGAACTTTGGTGAGTGACTGGAACTGGAATCCCCAAACCAAGAGGACTGGCTGGGTGACATTTTGGAGTTGGGCAGGGCCAGCTTGAATCAGGGCCCTAGGCAGCCTCTGCTGATGACTCCTAGTCCAAAGCAGATTGGTGGGATCTGCTCCGGCTGGGCCACACCCCTGGTTGAAACCCAATAGCCAGGGACGAGGCTTTCCTGGGCCAGTGGAGAGGCTTTCCTGGGCCAGTGGCATCCCCAGAGAACACACAAACTTGTTGAAGCATAAACTGGTTGACTGGCATAGGGGGAGGAGCCAGCTCTCAGCCTGCAACTCACAGATCTGCTGCAGAATGAGGGGCAGTACTTCCCTAGCAAGTGTGCTGCAGTAAAACTAAGCAAAACAAAAGGCCCAGAGACCTCCACCACCCACCTGTCTGAAGGGGGCTGAAAACATGACAAGACAGAGAAAGAGCAAAAGTTCCCCAACTGCAGAAACAGGGAAAGTGAGTTCAACAGAGGTAAATGCTGAGGGGTTGAGAGCAGTAAACCTGTAATGTCAGAGACAGCCTCATCAGAAATAAAGAAATACATCCGTGATTTCATTGTCGAATTTAAATTGGAAATTCTAACTCAGGTGAAGCAAGATATAAGAAGACTAATAAAAGAAGTCCTGGGTAATCCTCAAGGAGACACAAATGAAAGAATAGAGGAACCCAGAGAAAGGAGAGAAGCCTTTGATGAAGAATATAAACAAAACCTAGAATATATGAAACAGATCCAAAGAGAATATCAGGAAATTAAAAACTCCATTGAAACCTGACAAAACCTTTTAACAAAAACTAAAGACAAACTTTCAAAACTTGAAGATAGGTTTGCAATGTATGATCATGAAAGAAAGGATCTCTTAAAAATAACAAGGAACCAGGAAGCAAAAATACAAAGGCTAGAAGATGACAAGAGGATTTATAACCCAAGAATAAAATATGTGAATGAAGATGCAGCAACAAATACAAATGAAATAAAAAGTCTGTTCACAGAAATAATTAAGGAAAACTTCCCAAACATAGGTAACGGAAGTGAAGTTCAGACAAATGAGGCATATAGAACTCCAGCCAGCTACAACCAAAACAGATCTACACCCAGACATTTAATAATCAGGATCCCAGAAATCCATCACAAGAACAGAGTATTAAAAGTGGTCAGAGAAAGGAAACAGATTACCTATAAAGGAAAACTCATCAAAATCACAGCGGACTTCTCAATGCAAACCATCAAGTCACAAAGAGCTTGGAGTGAAATATTCCAAGCCCTGAAAGAAAATAACCTCCAACCCAGAATGATGTACACTGCAAAACTGTCTCTCAAAGTTAATGGAGAGACAAGATATTTCCACGACAAAGAGAAACTGGGGGAGTTTGTTACCACCAATCCAACCCTGCAAAGTATACTGAAGGACATTCTAGAGAGAGAGAAGAAAACCACCAGGGTTCCAGGAATAATGGCAGAAAGGCCTCAAAGAAAGGGGCAGACAGTGGAATGAAGGAGAAAAGTAAACAAATAACAACAGAAAAATAGCATGGCAGAGATAAAACAGAGAAGATTGGTTATATCACTGTTTTATCTTGACTGATTTTGTTTGAATCTGGTATGCTTGAGAGTGTTGAGTCTGAGAGTAGGGGCAACTACTCTGAAGATGACAGGATTCAATAGGATACCCATTCTGGTTTGATTGTTAACTGCCTCTGAAGTCCTATAATGTCTCCAATGTTTAGATTTTATTAATAATGTAAAGCAATGCTAAGTTTAAATTATATTTGACGATATAGACAATTTTATTGAAAATAACTGGAGACAACATAGTGACTACCGTAGATCACCTAAAGTTGTGTTTTTGTATGTTCTTTTCATTTCGTGTTTCTCTAGGAATTTGTATTCCTGACTTGTTTTGATTTATTTCTCCCTCTAATACAGAAAGGTTAGGTGTATGTGTAGAGACTTATACATGTGTAGAACTTCTAAGTAGTTTATGAGAATGGATTATAGTTATTGTAAAGGAAAAAAAAGGAAAAGAGAATATTCTAAAGGATATAACTGAATGTATGTTTGAATGTGTGGAATTAATAACCATGTTGCTAAAGTTTTAGTTGGATGGATGAGCAAAACTGACTGCAGTCTCACTGTTTGGATGTCCACTTTGTGGACTTTAGTTTTGTAACTTGAACAACTGTATCTAAGAGGAAAGTATATAATTATCAACTAGTGATTTTTACTGGTTACTATTTTTTTGTTTTGTTTTGTTTTTGAGATTTTGCATTGTTTCTACCCTCTTTCCGTTTCAAAATTTTTTCTTTAAATAAAACAATTTTTTAAAAAAGCAAGAGGAGGAAAAGAAAGTTCTCTAAAAGAGATAACAGCAAGTAACCTTAAGTATGTAGGATTGATAACCATGTTACTAAGTTTTTGTTGGATCAGTGAGCAGAACTGTTTGCAGCCTCACTGTTTGAATGTCCACTTTGTATGCTTTAATTTTGTAACTGGAA
This sequence comes from Hydrochoerus hydrochaeris, assembly GCA_004027455.1. Lineage (NCBI taxonomy): Eukaryota > Metazoa > Chordata > Mammalia > Rodentia > Hydrochaeridae > Hydrochoerus > Hydrochoerus hydrochaeris. Next base: position 109,384 of record PVLA01000643.1, read on the forward strand.
CAACTATACCCAAGAAGACAATATGTAATGTGTCAAATAGTGATTTCTTACTGTTTATTTTTTTTTTGAAATTCTGTATTGTTTCTACCCTTTTTTCTGTTTTGCTTCCCCCCTCTTTAAATTAAAAAAAAAAAGATCTTTATTGACTGGATACTATATAATCAGAAGTGTTTCCTAAAAGAATTACAGAAGTTACAGTGTACATTCTTGCCCAAATAGTCTACTGAGCATATATAAGAAAATCCCCATACCATTCCAAGTACAGACACATTTGATTTTAAAAAAACAAATTTTGTCAAAAAAAAAACATTTAAAATACATAATCAAGTTCAAAAGAAAAAAAGAGGAAATTTTCCACAGCTCATAAAAGTGAAGGAAATAATACATTTTTGAGTCTGAAGTTGTTTGAATGCCTGCCTGGAGAGAATTTAGATGAGTGGATTCAGGAAAGAGCTGCCATGTTCTTGAACAGGGACACTCTTCAGGCCCCTTTGGATCAGGGCAGCAGCAGCTTTTGAGTACTGGATAGCAAAACATGGTGAAATAAATCCCAGGAAATCAGTTCTCTAGGAGGCCTTTCTAAGACAGGAAGCTCAGAAAGTTTATACTTTTGTATCTTGTGCAATAAGTGGATGGTATCTTACAGATTCTGAGATGCCCTCAGCTATCTTTTTCTTGCCTCTGTAAAAATACTTATTTCTTTTTAAGAGTACTAATCTCTTCAGCAACAACAGTTCTTTTGGTTTCAACATTAGAGGTGGTCCTTTTGAGTCAGCATTTAAGTTTCTAAAATTCTTCTGCTTTGCTTTTTTGCCCTAAGTTCTTATTATAAATCTGGCTAAAAGCAGCTAACAGTATCCATACCACAACCTGAACTTTGAGGTACCTTGAAATTTCTTCCACCAGATCAATTAGTTCACCACCTATAATCTAAATCTACCAGTCTCAGGACATGAACAAAATATAGATTTATTTTTTTGTCAAAATAACATTTTTTGGTGTCTACTACAAATCTCAGTGGGGCCCTTGTTCTCCAAGGAACCTGTCTTTTACTGTCTAAATTCTTATCAGAATTCTGGTCTTCTGAGCTTTGATAAGAACCACCCATGAGAGTTTGCTTATAGTACTCTAAATCCTCTCTAGCCTATGTGTCCAAATCTTCCCAAATCTTGCCAAAGCCTAGATCCCATGAACCAGCATCAAACCATATGTTCAGGTATAGTTAGAGCATCAACAATACCTTTGTGCCAATTTACTGTACTAGATTTACTGCTCAGATTTCCCATTACTGAGACATGATTCTCACAATTTGAAGGAGTAGGCTTAATTTGGCTCATAGTTGCAAGGAGTTCTATCCATGGTCAAATGGTTTCAAAGCAGAAACATCATGGTGGAAGAGCTTGGTCCTGGTGGTCAAGAAGCAAAGCAGAACAGTGTCCAAGAGGAGGGGGTGAGAGAACAGATGCAATATTCAACTTCATATCTCCATGATTCACCAAGACATATCTAAAACTATGCTTTACTAATCCCCTCTAAGGATCCCAAGTCAATCAAGTTGATAGAATTAAGAGTAACCACTACAGTCTTATACCTAGAAGTGAAATTGCTGAGCAGTAGCATGTGAGAATGTGTAAATTTACATATTACCAAATTACAGTATTGTTTTCTGCTCTGCAGTATATAAAACTTTGCTAAGTTACAGGTTTGTGGTTTTGTCAGACTTGATGTTTTTCTCATCAAGAAACATTTAAGATAGTTGTTTCACTATCTTAAATTAAATTTCCATAATTTTTAATGGGTTTGAGTATCTTCCACTATAATTATTATGTATGTTTCTTACTATATCTAGCAAGTCCTTGACTTACAAAAATTTGAGTTATGAACTTTCACAGATATGAACAAACCTTGCACTAGGCAGTAACCTTACCATTTTAAGGTAATAATAAAAGTAAAAATAGTTTATTTACATAATTTTTGTTCGTGCTTGGGTTTTTTTTATACTTCAAATTGCATATTTGTATTTTTCCCTTTTCCCTTCTTTCCTTTCCCCTTTCCCCATCACAGTTTGTCTTTTCTTTTGAATAGTTTCTTCCCAATTTGCAATATCTATTGTACATTGACACACAAGATAATAAGATAATTATTCATCTAGCTTCTTTTAGTTCCTTGAAAAGAATATTTTGTGCTAGGACAAGATATCATACCTATATCTAATACTCTGAACAAAAACTACAAAGATAATACATAATGTATCAATTATTGTATGGATCCAACTAATCTGTTTTGAAACTTGGTTTCATTGTTATGATTATCTTTCTCTTTTTTCCTCTTTTCTTTATGTCTTAAAATAAAATAAAATAGTTAGTACTCTTATAAAAAGAGATAAGGAGTTTCTCATTTCAAACTAAAATACTGCTGATTTCAAGAAAGGGAGAGCTCCCTCCAGAGCCTGGATCTGTTGGTGTCTTGTTCTTGAATGCCCACACCTCCTGAACTGTGGAAAATAAATCCCTACTATTTAGGCCATGTATATTATAATAATTTGTTGCAGAACTAGTATATGAACACACAAAGCTACTACTAGGATCTCATAAAACATCCAAGTCATGTCTTAAAATTGTACCTGATTTGCATGGAACATAATGAGTAATACCACTGTTGTGTATATTTCCTGGAAAAATAAAAGAGAAGGGAGTTTTTAAAACTTGCATATTTGTGTCAAAGGTGTATAAGACTCATTTTCTTAGACTGATGAATGAATCCAACTTATGAACATTCTTCCAGAATGAAATTCACTTGTAAGTCAGGGACTTCCTATATAAAATACTTGCTCATATCATTTGCTCATTTTTCTTTTTTGGCTTTCCAATTTTATTAATTTGTAAGAGTTTCTTATATCATCTACAAAATTACACTGTCAAAAATGTTATATATTAACATCTTTTCTAAGTCTGGGAATTATCTTTTCACTTTATTGATGGTATTTTTATGAATAGATGTTCTAAATTTTATCAATTTTAATTAATATTGTCTGTATCTTGAGGTTAAAAAGTATTCCCTGCATTTCTGATAATAGTTTCAAAATTCTATTGTTCACATTTAAATTTTTAAACCATCACAGAGTTTTTAAAAATATAATTTAGAGTACTACATTAATTCCATTTTTTCCATATTAAGACATTTATCAAATAGTGCTTTCTCTACCGATTTACAATATGGGTGTTTTTGTTTCTTAGAGATGCTGTCTTAGTTACTTTCTAGTTGCTGATACAAAGTACCTGTACCTCACACCCACAAGTTAGAGAAAAGGTTTATTTTAACTCTAGTTTGCTGGTTTGCTCTAAGGCTGGGTGAGATAGAGGTGCATAGCAGAGGAGAAACAGTCCAAGGCAGGGCAAGCAGGAAGCAGCAGCAAGGAAGAAGCAGAAGCAGCAGTGAAGCCTGCCTTCCATTTCTCCCTTTATGTTATACCTAGGCTAGAAGGCTGTTGATTGGTGCCACCCATATCCAGGGTGAGGCTGCCATTACCTACACCTAGAACTATGCTAAGCCAATTTAGTTATCACATACCTTTAATCCTAGTGTCACACACCCTAAAGCATATTTCCAGTTCTTAGATAGACTCTTTTGGCTGTGTCCTCTGTAATTTCTGTCTCTTATTTCACATCCATTTCCTCTCTGTGCTTCTGTGTCTTCTCATCTGATAAGGACCTCAACAATTAGATTTAGGGTCCATCTTTGGATTTTAATTAATTATTTTAATAAGTAATTATTTGATTATTTTAATAATGTCTACAAAGACTTTTAGTGCTTTCAATCATAATAAACAGCATGCTTCAATACGTGTGCCATAGGTTCATGATAGCCATTCTAGATGGACATGAATTTGTGGGGAAGGAACTAATCAAACCCTAGTTGAGTTTATAATGAGTCAATGTTAAATTTCCATAGTATGAATGAAGTTTTTATTTTCTGGCTCTCTATTTTGTTTTTTTCACCTGTTGGTTTTTTGTTTGTTTGGTTTGGTTTTTGGGGTGTGTGTGTGTGTGTGTGTGTGTGTGTCTGTGTTTCTTTTGTTTTGTTTCTTGCTTGACCCATTCTGCCTCAGTTGCTGAGGTTATAGTAGTTTTATCATAATTATTGATATCTGAAATGTAAGTACTTTCTTTCCTTCTACTTCCAGAGTGAATTTCTTACTCTTGAAACTTTGCTTACCTTTATAAATTTAAAATGAGCTTATAAAATTTCATTTAGAATCATGTTGGGATTATTATGGAAATTTTATGAACCTATTGTTAATTGGACAATAACTAACATTTTTACATTGTAAGGTCCTCTGATTCATAAATAAAGGGTCTCTTTCCCTTTGTCTCAGCCTTCTTTAATATTTTCTGGTAAAGTGTTACATTCTATCCTTACAGTCCTTCTACATCTTTTTAAAGTAAATTTTGTATTTAAGAATAATTTTAGATTTCAAGAAAAGCATAATTAATAAAAATACAACTCATACAAAGTTTCCAGATGTATCCCTGCTATGGTTGCTACATGTGTCACCTTGAGAAGTTTAGAAGTTTAACCTAAGAACCTTAGCAGGGAGCCAGAATCCTTGCTTTGTAAATATCCTCATCCTGTGCATGGTGGGAGGGGGGTGACCTGTGTACAATACAATGGAGGACAAGAGGCTTATTTCCCCCTTTTGCTCTGGCTGCTGTCTTGAAATGTTGCCTCAGTGCCATGCCCTGCATTGCAACCAGTTGATTATGGACTGAAACCTTCACAAACTGTGAGCTAAGCAAAACTTTCCTTCCTTCCTTCCTTCCTTCCTTCCTTCCTTCCTTCCTTCCTTCCTTCCTTCCTTCCTTCATTTTGAGTGTTGGGTATATTGTCCCAGCAATGGGACAAAAGTAACCAAGACAATCTCGTACACAGCTTTGCTTAATAGCAGTACCTCTATTTTTTTCTTTACTTCAGTGCTGGGGATTGAACACAGGGCCTTCTTATATGCCCATTCTTAATTTTTAAATTTTTAAACTGGGCAAGGTGCTCAGTTGCCCAGTCTGTACTTGAACTTTCAATCCTTTTTCCTCAGCGTCCAGGAATACAGAACTTACAAGTCTGTGCCACTGTGCCTGGTTAATGTTAGCATCTTAATTACAACTTTTGTTAGGTCCTGAGTAATATAAATACATTTACTTGTTATTATGAATGGTGAAACATACAATATTAACCCAGACCATTCAGTAAACAGGAGCAACAGGAGTTCCAAAAATAGAAAGAAAGAAAAAAACACGGAAGAAATTTATCAAAGCATAAAATTTCTAAAAGCTGAAGAGACAGTCTTTGAATTGCAAGAGCCCACTTGGTGCTAAGCAAGATGAATGAAAAATAAAATTTCACCTAGATCCATCCTTGTGAAATTTCAGAACTCCAAGGGAAAAGAGATCTTAAAAGCTGAGTAAGACAGCTTCCCACAAAGTGTCTAATGCTGGAGAGCAGCTTCTACATATAACTCCGAGTCCCATGATGAGTTTTTCCTTGTGAAAATATCATCTCTTTTTATACTTCAGAAGTTCTGAAGTGTACTTATGTAGGTCTTGCATATTTCCTGCTAAGTTTATTCCTAGTTTTATATTTTTGCTGCCATTATAAGTTATTTTTTATCATATTTTCTGTTACCACCTCTATAGAAAAGCTACTGATTCTTATTTCTATTTATATACACAGTATCCACTTACAGAAGTCATTTCCTGTGGTTTGTTAGTTGAATTTGCAGTAAGTAACTACATAATCCATAATCGATAATTTTCCTCTTTCTTATACCACTTGTTTTTTCTTTTCTTATTACTCTGGCATTTAAAAAATTTGATTAAGAACAATGATAATAGCTTTACAATTTTTTTGCCTATGATACTGCACTCTGAAGCTAACAAGTTCTTTTGGTTTAAGAGTATCTTACCCGAGAGAAGAAATAAATGTTGAGGTCTGATATGTGTTTTGCGTTGAGATTTTATAATATAATCTTTTAATTTTATTAATTTAATAAAATATTTCAACTATTGAATCATCTTTACATTTCTGGAAAAAATTCTTTTAAATTGAGGTCTACTGTGATAGGAATTGTTCCCCTTCAAATTCCTTAACCCCAGTACGATGGGGTTTAGAGACAGGGCTTTTGTAGATAATTAGACGAGGTGACTCAGATGGAGCATGAAAATAAAAGTAACTCACTAACTTAGGGAAGTTTACACATGTCACCAATGGGATTACTTAGTATCACACTTAATGCCAATAGCCACATCCCTTCAGATTTTTTGCAGAAGACAAAATTAAAGTTATCTTATGTTTAGCCACTATGCTAAGATTTTCTATATTTGCAAGTGAATATATTTCTAATTAATAAAATATCCATCCTAAATGTCTTAAAATGACTTCTGCCTGTAAACATGATGGTATTTTATATTTGCAAAGAAAAAAAATAAAGGCTACATAACTGAAATATTTTTCTTTTTCTATATATTTCCTAATTCATAATGATGAATAAAAAGAATGGCAGGAAAAAAAAACAATAACCACATCTGATTTCCCTTGAAAATAAAAAGGGAAATGTTTTGCGGGATTTTTTTTTAGGCTTTGCTATGAAATTCATTATGTTTAAAACTTAGATTTTTTTTTAATAATCAACTATGCATTGTCCATTAAGGTTGAACCTGTGGAACGATTGTCTATATTTTCTGGCAAAAAAACTAAAAGAGGAGGCTGTATTTGAGAAAAAAACAGTGAGTTCTCCTTATCTCCAGATAGCAGAGTCTGCCCAAAAAATGCATGCACACTTTAGCAGTACTAATAAATAAATGTCTGGAAGTTAACGGCCACCACTTTGAGCCCTTTTTGTATAGGCTAAAGGTAACTTGTACTAACTGCATGATATCTCAATAAATTTAGTATTCAAATATTTATGCAAATTTTTATTTTCTTAGTGTGTACATTTTTGACAGAATATATGCTACAGCAAAATATAGAAATTATAATCAAGATAACAGATTGTTAAAGTGAATTCAATCAAAATCACACAGAAGACCAAGTCCACATTAGAAACTCTGTACTAGCAGGAGCCTTACAAAAACTAGTTTGATTAAGAGAGGCAGTCCCCAGGCTTTGTCCTCCAGTTGATAGCCCCACAATCCCTTCACCCCCACAATCTTGCTCTGTGCTCAAAGGATCCTTCAGATGGTCCAACCTGTGTGTCCAACCCCATCTACAACTCTCTGCACTCCAAACTAATTTGTATGTTTCAAGAGTACCAAGCTGACACACAGCCAATTAATATTCTATAGAATTAGCATTAATATTACGATCAACAAAAACTTCAAGGGTAATAAATAAGCATAGATCAAAATGATGTTAATAAGTGTTGAAAGTTTCACAAAGGTGACCAAAATCTAGTAGTCAGAACTAAGGAACAGAAGAAAATAATCCCTCTACTTTTGACTCAAAGAATAGAGAACTCCTAGAACTCAGAGAGAGGAGGAAGATTTTCCCTTCTTTTCTCTATTCTTTTGTGTCTGCTTCACAAAAGCTATCGCCTAGTGGCACCAGCAGTGGATCAAGAAAAACTAGAGTAGCTAAAATTCTGAGTGAAAGAAATCTTCCTATATGGTAAAGAGAAGACATTCTCCAAGAGAATAAGAGAAACTCCAATGATTTTTTAGTTTCTCTGTCTGTTATGGTTTGTGCCTAGATGTCTCCTCAAAGCCTCATACAGTTATAGTGGTTTTTCAGAAGTGGCTTCATCTAGAGTGTGTGATTGATTCATAGTGCAATGTTGGGATTAAAGATTAAGGGTATGAGTGCTGCACCAGCCCTAGGACAGATCGCCTTCATACAGTATAAGGTACAGAAAGAGTTCTGTCTCTCTCTCTCTCTCTCTCTCTCTCTCTCTCTCTCTCTCTCTCTCTCTCTCTTGTTGCTTTTACTGTCTTTGACCACCATGAACAGCTGCCCCTCTGTCTTGTGCTACCCTGCTTTGGAGTCAGTTCATTATGGACTGAAACCTCCACAAATTGTAAGCTAAATATATCTTTCCTCCTTTACCTTTGGGTGTAGGATTATGGGTTATGTCTCAGCAATGAGAGAAAGTAATTTAGACACTGTCCACACCACTTGGTCCAAGGAACGGCACCATCATTCAAGTGAACAACTGAGACTTAGAAGATATTAAAACTTCTGTATAGTGGATTACTAACAGGTAGTCAACTTAAACACCAGCTGAACCGAATCAGCATATGCTGAGTGTGGATGACCCACCTGAAGGCTGGATGAGACAAGAAGGAGACCTGGAGAGAAAGAGCAATGTTGTGGGCTCTCCTAAGTGTTTTTATTGTTGTCATTTGGAGCCATTGGTTTTCCTGGAGGAGCTTGTCATGCTAGCTTCCCTGATATGAGAATGCTGAGAATGTCTGCAGTTCACTTTGGGGGAGCTTTGGTCCTTACTTTGAGCATCAGTTCCTGGCTCCAGAGGGGAAGATGTGTGCTGTTTAACCTCCAGGAAAGTTGGTCTTTCTGGCTTTCTGACATGTACTCAGCTGTTCTCATCATCAGAGGAACTCAGGACCTCATTGTCACTGAGGATAGCTGTGGTACTTTTCAGCGGAACCCTGGTCCTTATTTTGAGTATCACTTCTTGGCTCCAGTACACAACTCTCAGCCTGCTGGCATAGATCCTTCACCCCACTGGCATAGACTTTCTAGCTTCCGCCACTGACTGTTAGGCTTTCCCAGAGCAGTTCTGTGAAATAGACTTGCATGAGTCATTGTTGTGGGTTTTAGATTTTCAGCTAAACTCATGCAGGTTATTCCAAGTCTTTAGTGTTTTGAATAGATTTCTTGCACTTTGTTTGTATTTGACTCCTTGGGTGACCATTATAAATTATATTTCCTGTATGTAATTGTTATCCTTGCAACCCCTGACTACAACAATCTTTCTTGCCTGAGGATAAGAAAGAAAGAAAGAAAGAAAGAAAGAAAGAAAGAAAGAAAGAAAGAAAGAAAATTTAAAAAGGAGCCTCAGAGAACCAGAAAGCCCCAGAGAAATCACAGAAAGGAAGGAGTTCAGAAAATCAACTCCTTAAAGTTTTGCATGTGTGTATGTGTGTGTGTGTGTGTGTGCTTGTATGTGTCTCTGTGTGAGTGAAATATTGGCCTTATCTGTAAATGATTCATGCTCTGTTTTGGCCCCAGTAATATCCCTAAACCTTGAGAGATAAATTATGGGGTAGAGTACTGTTCACTCAGGCAAGACACTGGGTGGCATACTCAAAGGACAAATCTGAACAGTTCTACAGAACAAAGGTTTTGTAAATGAAATTGACATTAGGAGCTCAACCAATAGAGGACTGACTTGAAGTTATAGGCTGCATTCAACAAGATCAATTGTCTGCTTAAACAAAAATATCAACATTCTCCATGTAACAGAAAAAAGACACAAATCTGAAAAACGTATTATTAAAATATCCAGGATACTTGCAAAGGGAAATATCAACTTATATTAACTTACTTTAAAAAAATATAAAGACAAAATGTCAAGGTGACACAGAGGTTAATATTATATAACCATGACTATAAAGCAGAGGTTATAATACTTGTTGAGATTTGAGGTGGGAAAAAGAGAATGCTTGGAACTGAAAGTATGCATTAAAGTTCTCAGCCGGATGTGTGGTGCACCCCTATAACATTTGCATAGCACTATTTTCAATTCTTCTCAAAAAATCTGTGCATTTCTTCCTCAAAAATACCCTCTTCAGATACCCTGAAAGTTTTTCTTCTTTTTTCCTCAACCCTCCCACCAGCACTCAAAGGCAGTGGTTCTCAGACCAGCATTAACAGGAAGATGTGAGGATGATCTGGCTGTGACATCTGTTACTCCATTGATCACCGGGGTTGACTTGGCTGATCTGGCTGGCTAGGCAGACGTCCCCTTCCTCCTTCTCTGTTCCATGTGCTTCCCTCCCAAGCTGCATATTCTGTCAAAGAGGATGGCCACCCTTGTTAGATCAGGACTTGTTTCCCAGGTCAAGCACATAGGAGTAGCTGTGCTTTCCTGTTAAAATCTCCAGACAGCACAGGGGAACTTTTTTTATTTTTTTAATTTGTTTATGTTATTATCTTATTATTTTACTTATTATTCAGTTCTTTGTTTTTGTGGTATTGGAAATCAAACTCATGGCCTTCACACTGAGCTATATCCTCAGTTCTTTTTAATTTGTTGAGATATAATCTCACTGGGTTGCTCAGTTGCCAAGGCTGGGCATAGGTCCTCCTGCCTGAGCCTCTCAGAATGCTAGGAATATATGTGTGCACCACACACCCAACTGAGAACTTAATGCACACTTTGGAGAAACTCTGGGGTTGGAGTCTAGCAATTTGTATTTCAGTGAGTCCTGGTGGTAATTCTGATGTATAGTCATGTTCCAGAACCATTGGTCTAAAGTCTGTAAGTCCTTACACTGAAGATAAAACATAGCTCTCAAATATATAGCTTACAAACAAGAATTTTTTTAACATAGCAGTTTCCCCTTATCTGAGATTTAATTTTCCTCAATTTTAGATGCCTCGGGTAAACCATGCTCTGAAAATATTACAGGGAAAATTCCAGGCATAAATGATTCTTAAGTTTCAAATTGCATGTTATTCTGGGTAACATGATGAAATGTGGGACTTCACACTCAGACATGTCAGTCTGAGTAATCCTTTTGTTCAGCATATTCACATCATATATGCTACCTGCCTGTTAGTTATTCAGTACCTTTACAGTCATCAAATAGATTGGCACTACCTTGCAGTGCTTGTGCTCACATTTTACTTAATGGCCCAAATCACAGGACTAGCAATTCAAATATGCAAAATAAAGGCCATAAAGTGCTTTCTTTAAGTAAAAGAGTGAAAGTTCATGAACTAATGAAGAAAACAGTATTTGCTGAGATTGTAAGAAACTACAGTATAGTAAGGTATTTTGAGAGGCTGTTACTAGGTAGTTTCTTTTAGAAAAGGCTCACCAATTGAACATATTTGAGATCCTTCTAACCTTGATGAAAGAATTGAAAAACATGGTCCAAAAACAGTCATAAGGTTTATTTGAAAAGTGAGGAGTGAGGTAGAAACTGGCTCTACAGAGAAAACTTGGACCAAACAAGAGAGAAAAAGGAAAAGCAAAAATAATAGTACATGCCAGCTCTGAAAGACATAGGGTGGATCCCTGGAAGAGTCATGACAGCAGGTTCTTTGTGGTATCTGTGTCTTTATAAACCATCCACATCTTGTGAGTCCTGAGAGGCAGTGTCGTGCAGTTCCTGGAATCCCACTGAGCCTTTCTTCCCAGCCAGCCTAAGCCATGCCCTGTCTCCCATTTCAAGACCATATTCACACAGCTTTTATTACAGAATATTGTTATAATTGCTCTATTGTATTATTAGTTACTATTGTTAATTTCTCATTCTGTAAAGTGTATAAACAGCATTATAGGTATATATTTATAAGAAAAAATATAGTGTACATATAAGGTTTGGTACATCCACAGAAGTCTTCAAGCATATTCCTTATGGATAAGAGGGACCTACTGTATTGACTGTGCAAACAAGTTCTGACCATGGTATTATTCAAAAAGAAACAAAGCAAAGCAGAGCAAAACCATGTGGGCTTGACTTGGCATGCATGAGACCGGGATTCTATCCTCAGCACAGGAAAACATAAAACAATTAAACAAAATGCATATATCACAAAGAACAATCCACCAAAACACTAGCAGGGTTTTTTGGTTTGTTTGTTTTACTTGGTTGTTTTGATTTCTTTTCTTTTCTTTTTTTTTTTTTTTTTTTTGCCCATGAACTGAATAATTGATTTCCCCTCAATAGAATTTTCTGTTTCTAAGTGTTTTGTAATAAACAAATACTATTTTAAAGTGAGTAAGAAACAGACCACAGAATAAAAGGAAAAATACGTAGTTGATGTAGTATCAACATTCAAAAGCACACTAAAAATCCTCCTAGGTAATTTTAATAGTTAGGACACTCAAATGATAATAATAATTTGTCTGATTTTATCTTTTAGTCCCTGAAGAGACTCATCTCCTTGGCTTTTTAACACATTTAACAGAACATTCTGTGCAGTAGCCTGGTTTTATTGGGTCAGTGTAGTTCAAGGACACGTGCTTCTACAAGAGTAACCAGATTTCTCACAACCTGGTGATCCTCAAACAGCTGAGATGCCCACTACCTCCCTGGTGCAACCCGCCCCGGATGAGGCTGCAGGTCGCCTTAGCAAGTCCTCACCTCTTCTCTGGCCTCTGATAAATCCAGGACCAACCAGTTCCCCAGGGTTCTGCTCACAGTCTAGCAACACCCTGCACCCTCATCCAAGGTTTTTTTTTTTTTTTCCTTACCAAAGCACACAATGTGCTATTGTGATTAGATATAAACTGAAAGTGTATTTTCTGCCCTTCAGTAATTACACTGCCTTATGGTAGCATTATTCAGTGTGAAGCCTTATTATGCTGCAGAATGAAATTCTGTATAATTTTCTTCTCCTCCAATGCACAAATGGAAATCATATTTTGGTCTGAGTTGGGAAGAAAGGCTCAGTTATCACTTGTGAGCGTGGTGTTATTTTCCCCAGAATTAAAAAATCCATCTGGGTGTCCGACCTCGCTCACCCGGCCGCCTCTCCATTCAGCCTTTTGTATGCAGATGAGCCTTATCAATTTCCACCGCCTCAAAAGCCCGCACCCAGCTTGGTGCCTCCCCCTGGTCCATGCGGCTTTAATGGAAATGCATGAGGCTTTTTTTTTTCTTTGATGTCTGCGCAGTATACGCATGTGGATAAAAACCTGTGCTTTTATTTAGGGGGAGGGGGAAGGGGCTTCAAATCAAAGTTAGAGTCTCTACCCTATGGCGCCTCGCTGGCGATTAGCGGAGGAGAGAAAGGAGCAGCAAATCCAACACAGAAGCTGTGAAACTGGGGTTATTCAGATTATTGACTAACAAATAAAGGGGCATGGGATGTCACATTTGTATTCTAAGGGTTTTCATCCGCCACAGGCCTCATCAACAACTTAGTGGAGTGCTACTAAATCCCCTGTGTTAACACGCGGGGCTCTGGGGGGCTCCGTGTGATTAATGCATTAATTGCAGCTCCCTCAGGCCTGACTCTGGCTGTGTCAATAATTCACTTAAGGCCAGATGGCCCTTGAGTTATTCTGCAGTCTAGTGTAAACAACTGGCAAATAACACCACTCAACCAGTTACCCCAATCCGATTGCTGTTTCCCAAGCCATTAGCAACTTCCAATGAATGATTCATCCGCTGGTGACAAAGCATCGCGTATTGTCAGAAACCACCAGGAGTAGATCTAAACAGCCATGCTGTAGGAAATGTGGCTTTTCCAGATCAGAATTACACTGGACACAGCTAAGGAGGGGTGGGGGCGGGGCAGCACTAAAATGATATGAGCACCAAGTCCTTAATTACCCAGGTACTTCGATCAGGAAGAAGAAAACGAAAAAATCAGATTTTCTTTGACTTTAAGTATTCCATCAACTCTTGACATGTGTGACAGACGAATTTGATTCTGTTGGTGGAGATTTCACATTTTGAACAGACGACGCGAATCATAGGAACCTTGTATTTGGAGTGAAGAGTGAGATGCCCCTCCCTAAACCTAAAGAGAGGAGAGCTATCCTTGTGAATTTGAACTTAACTGTAGGGATCCAGTTTGGTCCTCTGAAAAATAGAGACAAGCTCTGTCTTGTTTGCCCAACAAGAGCGATATAAAAGGACTTTAAAGTAAGTAGGTGATTTTTTTTGTTTTGTTTTGGAAAATGTGTAAGTACAAATGTAAATGAATGATTAAGGCTATTACTGATTAATACGCTGACAATAATATAACTAGGTTTGCAGCACTTCAAAATTTATACATACACATATGGATTTCAAACTTACAAGAGTTAAACCATTTGTAAAAATTTGAATAATCAGGTTTAAGGAGAGAAGTTAGTCCCTCAGGGTTAGTATGTCTACCTTCCACTGGCCTCACCCAGCTTCTGCCTGAACAGGAAACTACTCCTCCCAAGGAGATTCTTTTTCTCTCTATCTGAAATGCAAAGGGATCGGTTTCTCACAGTGAGCTTATATCTGCCTCCTTAGAGTCTCTACTTGGTCCTAATTCTTCTCCTTGGGTTTCCAGAGAACAAATCTCTTCAAGTCAAGGAGACCCTTGATCTCATAGTGAAGGTATAACCCAGGCTTTGGGAGAATTTTGGAAACGAAGTTTTAAATCTTGGTCAATCAAAATCATCTTATTTTTTCTCCTTTTTTTTCTTTAAAAAATGTAAAAATAAACAATTCAAGGTTTGAAAAAAAATTTGAGCAGAATATAAGGTATATATGACATCTAAATTCAAGAGAGATTGGCTGACTCATATCTCATCATGTTGTATCTGTATGTTTATTATTGGATTTGTTAGCCTCATAAAATAATTGACTAATTTCTTTCATATATTCTGAAATAGTTTATATGACATGAAAATTATCTGATCTTTGAAGGTTTCATAAACATCTTTGTACCATTTTTTTCTTTTTTTATACATTTTTTATTTAAAGAGAAAAAAACAGAAAAAGAGTAGAGATATTACAGAATTTCAAAAAAAAAGATAAACAGTAAGAAATCACTAGTTGATAAATTACATATTGTCCTTTTAGAAATAGTTGTTCAAGTTACAAAATTAAAGCATACAAAGTGGACATTCAAGCAGTGAGGCTGCAAACAGATCTGTTCAACAATCCAACACTGTACCATTTTTTGAAGCAGTTGTTTCATTACTTCTTTGATTATTGTTGTAGCTAGGTTTTCTGCTTTCTAAGCAAGTTTTAATGATTTGTATTTTCCTAAGCATCTTTAATTTGTCTGTATTTTTAATTTATTGGTATAAAGTTGTACTTATAGTTTTATCATCTATATGTCTGTGCCCATGTTCCTCGCAAATTGACGTTATTTGTGGTTTCTGTATGTTTCTTTCACTGTACTTACCAAATATTAGATTTTTTCAAAGAACCAACTTTTGGTTGGAATCATCTACTCTATTTTTTATATCATAATTCAACAATATCTGCTTTCACTTTTACTAATTCTTTTTTAATTTATTTGGAGTCATTTTATTATTATTTTCTAGCTTAAGTTGAAAGCTCAGCTGCTTCATTTATTTTTTGTGTTCTAGTAAATCATGTAATGTTATGAATTCTCCTGTTCCTGCCAGTGTATAGATTTCTATAAGTACATTCTCAATTTTATGCATTTCCAGAGTAAGCAATTAACATTTTCAACTTTGTTTTCAGCTATAAAATTATTCAGAAATATGATTTCTGCTTTTCAGGAACAAAGTTTTCCTTTGGTTGTTAATTTAAATTTTTATACACTAATGGTCAATAAATATAAATCATGATTTTTGCTTTCTGAAATTTATTGTTATTTCTTTGTAACTTCAAACCAATCAGTTTTTGTGAATGTTTGCATTTTTAAAATAGAGGTTTCCTCTGTTAAAGGAAGTTAAACCATTTGTAACATAAGCTCATTACTTATGTTAGTCAAATTCTCTGCATCATTTCATTTTTTTCTTCCACATCTAATTATCTAGAGTAAGTTAAGGTTTATCACTGTGATCGTGGGTTTACTCATTGATATTGTGTTTCTGATTGTTTTGTTTTGAGGTAACTGTATGTTAGATCATGTGTCAAAAGTCTTCATTTTCCCTCCATATCTTGCTATATGGAGAATTTCTCAGTTTGTGCTTCTGGCTTACTCATCTGCTCTTCAGTTGATTCCAGTCCTCTATTCAAACTGTCAATTGGATTTTTATTTCAAAAGTAAAATGTTTAATTTCTTGTATCTGTACTTGATTATTACAGATGCAGTCTCCTCTCTGGCTCTCTCACATTTGGATTATTCTACTTTTAATGTTTTCTTCCTTTTGCTTTTAACACACAGGATTTTCTGGTAACCGCCAGTAAACTTACTGAGTTTTGTGCATCTCTTTTATAGTTTTGCTTTCCTCAAATATTTTGTGACCTTTGTGTTCTTTGTATTTACGATCCCCTTTTGCCTACAGATAAAAGGTGGCCTCCAGACATTATTGGGGAGGCATGGAACTCTCTAAGGCCTTTTAAGGCCTCCCAAAGCTGCTGGACAGCGTGACTAGGAGTTAGATTACTGAATATGGAGGTCTTTATTGATATAGGGGAAAGAAATTCCCAATCTACTAGATGTCTGGTATGAGTTCAAGTTCTCTAAAATCAAAGAGTGAATTCTAGGAAAAATGGAGGTTAAGAGCAGAATATATTTATTGGGTAAAGAAAGCTTCCATCTGAGAGACAGAAGGAGTCCAGAGTAGACTACTAATGATCCTGCTTTTCAAGATGGGCATGAGGTAGAACAAAACTATAGTTGACCAATAAGATTATGAGCATAGTTGCTCAGATAATATTGATTAAATGGGGATCAAATGGGGGAGCAAGTCACAAAGCAAGCGGGCACAAAACAGAATAGGGTCTTTTCCTGGAGGGATTGGGTTAGTTGACCTTTCTGGCTTTCCTAAGATGATCACCACCTACTTAGAATGTCAATCACTTTTTATCCTTAGTGAAGGATGTGGATGCTTTCCTTTCATCTTTTGTTTTGAGGTCTGGCCCTCAGTGGATGTGTCTGTGTCTATTTCTGTGTCTCCCCCACAGTTGCAATGTATCCCATCTTCTGTACTGGTTCCTTCCAGGGCATAGCCCTATCTGACTGCCTATAATATTCTACCTAACCTAGCTGTCTATAATGCTAGCACCAGCTTCCTCAGACACTGTCCTACCTCTCTGACTAATGCCCACCTTCCCCCAAATATAAACTGCTGCCTGCCTTGATAAATGGAAGAATTGACTGTTCTCTTGCCAGGGCAAGGCTTAGCCTCTGAACCCCAGTCAGCCATTCTGTCAGCTCCCCAATAGTCCCTGTTGCTCCAGGGAGCTGCTACCTGAAGCTTCCTGCTCACCACCAGCTGCACTTTCCTTTGCCGAAATGCTGTTCTGCTCACACTTCCTGTTTCTGTCTGTTCCTATCTCCCTTTTATCTCTCTGGGACTCCCCATAGTTTTGAATGCATCAGTGACATTTCTTACTTTCCACTCTGGTTGTGAATTTTCCCCCTTGAGAGTTATACTACTTTTCTCTTATTTTTACATATTTGAGGAGAGAGAACTGAGTCTATAGGATGTATACAGTCTACCTTTTGATTCAGTCACTGGGAGTTAACTTTAATTTATTCAATGACTGTTTGCCCTGAGATGGCACCTCTCCTGGACAGTACCATTTACCTGACCTTGAAACAGGAGTAAAAATATGGGTCTTGGGACTGATGCTGGATGAATTGTAAGGAAAGTGAACTCTTGTGCTTGCTGGTCTTGCATACATAGGGAAAGTACCAGCCTTATGAAAATATTGATGTCCAAAAAGAAAGAAAAAGAAGGGGGGTGAGGAGGAGGAGGAAAAGAAGGAGGACGATGTCACTGGTATTCATTTTTGCTGTGGTAGGAGGAGCCTCACTGGACTGGCTTGCTGGGCTGGTCTAGGAAACAACTGGCTTATTTGAATAACAGATAGGAAAGGGAGGGCCAATCTATTTACAGGTCAACAGCAGCCCTGCTATCTGATGCCTTGTGGAGCTAATTCCTAATTGGGGCAGTGTTTGTCAACATTGGCAGGACTCTAATACACTGTAATCTCTCCAGCCACAAGCTCTGATAGAGATCTTAATCTCCCCACAGTGCCCCCTTCACAGGCAGCAGGCCCGAGGCCCACTCCCTCCTTCCCCACTCTTGGCTTGGTTGCTCTCTCTCCATCTCTTTCCCTTCCACCCACACACTCCTTTCAGTCCCTTTCACTTCTCTATGGGCTTCCCCTTTGCCTCTCTTTCACAGCTTGGTTCTTTCCTTTTTTTCATTCTTTGTGGGTCTTGGATCTCCCACATTTTTGCTTCTTTCTTTTGTTGCTTCATGTCTATCATAAATACGCACCAAATTTAAATCTTCATGAGTTCTGCAAGAATAGGCTGTATTTAATTTTTATATGTAATACTGCCTTGTCCAAAAAATCTCTGAAATCATGAATGAAGTAATATTTTACTTTGACCAATTTTCACAAATTGGACCAGCAAGTTAAGATAAATGGAAGGTAAATGGAAGATTTATTCCTTCCATTTGGAAGAAGTATATATTTGAACCAGGTCTGAGAACAATGTGTTTGAAGCACAGAGCCACCTGGGCTGGGAGACCACAGGGGGAATGTCCCTGTTCTACAATGTTTTGGGGAGACTGGGTTTAGAAAGCAGGAATCAGCATGCACTGGAGTTTGAGGCACTGTACCTAGCACAGATCCAGAACAGGAAATACAAGCTTCATTTTATTTCATTTCCTTAGTTTTAAATTTTGCTTCCAAAGTGGCCTGTGGACACAGGGATCACATTGTCAATTATCACTTCTCTGGATTGTTACTTTCACCTCTCTCTGTCCTTTATATTCTCTCACAGGACTATTCTTTTCTGGACATTGGTTGTTCTCATTCTTAGGGTCTCAGCTCAAAGTTGTGCCCCTTTAGAGAGGTGAAACTGAACCCTGAGTATAAGCTGTTTCCCACAGATCAGTTACTCTGTATCCTTAACCTTTTTCAATTTCTTCATAGCATTTATTATAAGGAATGTATCTCATTTGCTTATTTTCTTCTGGGAGCATAAACCTCACCTGGGCAGGAACTGTCTTTTACTTCACTGTGATATTCCCATTGTAGTGCTTGGCATGTAGTGTATCTTCAAAAAATGCTTGATGAATTAAATGAATGGAAGAATGAAGAAATGAATGATAGATGACCAACAAAAGGGAGAATCATCCACTAATCTTTTCTTCCTAACAGTAATCATAATCCCATTGATTTAAATGTCTTTATATAGATAGATGATAGATAGATAGATAGATAGATAGATAGATAGATAGATAGACAGACAATAGAGATAGATAGAGATAGAGAGAGAGGTAGAGGTAGAGATAGGTGGTTTCACTACGTAGTTCTAACTGGCCTTGAGCTCCCTGTGTAGTCTAGGATGGCCTTGAACTCACTGCAATCCTCTTGCCTCTGCCTCCAAGTGCTAGAATTATAGGTCTGTGCCAACGCTCCTGGCCATTTGTTTCTTTAGAAAGATTCTTAGGGCCTACCTATGTAATCAAACTCAAATTTGTAAATTTCTTCTTTGAGATCTCCTAAAATTTTGTCCCGGTCTCTCTAGTTAGCCTTGATGTAATTCTCATTGCTTCCCATGGTGTATCCTGTGCTCCATTCATGTTTCCTGCTTTGCTGTTCCTCTCATCCTAGGATGTCAGAATTCTTCAAACAATGTATGTACTACACTTCTCTGTTTCCGTAAAGCCACAGCAGACCTTATGGACCTCTGTTGTTTGGTTGCTAGCCCTCCTGTGTAGCCCAGCCTTTACAGCTGGCTAATTGTATTATCACATTCTTCAAACAAGAATGCCCTGTCTTTAACCACAGGTGTTATGGAATTAAATCTACAACTGATTCAAACTTGCATGCATTCCACTGGAAACTCTCCCTATGCCCTGAACCTCTGGGACTTCTTGGAGCCAGGCTGTAGAAAGGATTTTTTGTCTAAATCTGTGAAGATGTTCAAAGAGTTAACAAAATATGTGATGGGGTAGGAAACGGAGGACAGGCTGGATGGAAATCACTGTAAAGGAAAAAAAAAACAAAAAAAAAAGAAAGGAAGAAAGAAAGAAAGCAAGAAAAGAAGAAGAGAAAAGAAGAAAAGAAAGAAAAGAAAATCTTTGAAAGGGGAAGGAGACACAAGCACATTGCTAAAGCCTAGATCTAGTGATGGAAACTGTAGAGGCAGATGTCAGCAAAAGCACCTGAGCATTAGTGAATCGGGAGTGGGCATAGAGCTGGCAGGAACGGCTGGAATTGTGAGCTCTAGTGGTCCCATGGGCCAACCAAGGCATGATTTCCGAGGCAGGTTAGGGATAAAGGTGCTCCTCCTTTACTATTCCCTTCCTTTCTCATTGCTGCCTCCCTGTTCTCTTTGTCATCCTCTGTCCTTTTTTTCTCCTCTCCTCTTCCCCTCTCACTCATTGTCTCACTAAATTCATTAATTCTCACACACATGGATAACTTTCTCCCTCTTTTGTGTACTCTTTCTCATGAGCTTTCCCATACACACACAAAAAGCCGATTACACATCATCAAAAACCATTGCAAAACTTCTCACCTCTTTTTAATAGACACAGTCAACGCTCTGCTTCTGAGATATACCCACAAGACCCCTGCAAAATAAGTCCTAAAAGTCCAACAACACTCTCTGAAGTGTTAGCAATTGCATGTTTTTTGTTCTTTCTTCTCCCAGTAGTCCAAAAAGTCCTTCTGCATTGGTCCCAGCCATGGATACACTTATGTGTGATTTATTGATGATAATCGTAGGAAAGCCATTTGTAATCAGACATTAAACAAAGACATTCTCTCACTGAGAGAGAGTGATAACGCACCATTTAGTAATTTTTGTGCAGTTGGTAATTTGGAGAATGAATGATAATTTCCGAGCCTTGAAAAGCTACATTGACAATGCCTAGTGCTATTCACCTAGTGAATAAAGACACCTTCCTCTCCATGTCTTGTGATAAATTTCTTTTATTAGGACCACTTACGCAGGACTTTATCTTAATGGTGTCTCATATGGAGCAGTTGTGCTTGGGCCGCTAGGTTGTTTTTCATCATGCTTTAAACACAGATCTCCAAGAAAATAAATAGCAGTAGTGGTTGCAGAGAGCTCCCAGGCAGCCCATCTGCTGCAAAAATTAGGCCATGAAACTCACAGGTTTACTAGTCACAATTAAAGGAACCTCATCAAGAGAGTGGTTCTCCATACTTTGGGGGCATGCTCCGGCTAGCTGCATGCTCCAGAGACTCTGAACTCCTCCCAGCCAGACACAAGGTCCCATCACTGCCACATTCCAGGGGTGTGCTCTGCCTAGTTGCCTGGGTCCCAGAGGTTCTGAAATCCACCCAGTCAGGTGTAAAGCCCTGGCACCACACTCTGGGTATATGTCTGCACTAGATGCAAGGAGGATCTGAACTCTGCCCAGCCCAGTGTCTCAGTGTAATCCATCAGGATAATCCCCAGCCAACCTCACAGGTCACAGAGGTACTGAGCCCAACTCAGCCCAGAGCTTCAGAGCTGCCCATCAGGGAGTGACCAGCCTAACAGATGGGTCTTGGAGAATTTGAGCTCTGCCCATCAGAGCACAAGGCCCCAGCTCCATAGTTCAAGGATATGGCCCAGCTAGCTACGTGACAGGTCCTGGAAGTTCCAAACTCCACCCAGCCAGGAGCAAGGCCCAGGCACCATATGCCAGGGATGCATTCAGACTAGGCTTGCACTCCAGCAGCTATAAACTCCTTCCAGCCAGATGCAAGGCCCCAGCACTGCCACATTCCCGGGGCACACTCTGCCTAGCCACCTGGGTCCCTGAGGTTCTGAACTCCATTCAGCCAGGCTTAAATTCCCAGAGCCACACTCCAGGGATGCATCTGACTAGCCACCTGGATTGCAGAGGTTCTGAACTCCATGCAGCCAGGCACTAGAACCCAGCAACACACTCTGGGGGTGGGTCCCTGCTAGCCACCTGGGTCACAGAGCTTCTGAACTCCTCTCAGCCAGGTTCTAGGCCCCAGTGCCACACTCCAGGGCTGTGGCCCTGCTAGCTGCATGGAGCTCTGTCCAGCCCAGTGTCCCACAGCAACCCAAAGCAGTACATCAGAGGAATGCCCAGCCAGCCTCACAGGTCTTCAGCACCATAGTTTGGGGATGTACCTGAGCTAGCCATAGTTATATCAGAGGATTGAAGCTCTGCCTAGCACAGCATTCTAGTGCAGTCCATCAGGAAGGTGCCTGGCCAACTGCACAGCTCACAGAGGAAAATTATAAAACAAAGAGCAAGATGCAGTCTCAGTCCTCCAGCCCATGGAGAACAAACACAAGAGACACTGAATTGGGAGACACTGGAAATCACACAAATGAACTTTCTGAACTGACAGCAACTGAAGTAAAGAAGCAACTCCATGAAGCTATAGAGGAAATCAGACCAGAAATAATCTCTCAGGTAAAAAATGAAATGACAAACATTATGAAAGAAATGTTGTGTGTATCTAAAGAAGACCTACATAAAAAAATAGAGGAATGTAAGAAAATGATGGAAACCTTGAATAAACAATATAAGACAGAACTAGAATGCATGAAACAGATTCAAAGGGATATTCAGGATATTAAAAATTCCACTGAAACCTGGCAAAACCACTTGAATGAAACTAGAGATAGACACTCAGACCTTGAAGACAGGTTGGAAGCTTATGATCATGAAAGAAAAGATCTCTTAATAATAACAAGGAACCAGGAAACAACAATTCAAAAGCTGCAAGATGATGCAAAGAAAAACAATATAAGATTGATAGGGGACAACAAAAAAGCAGGAGGCAACACAAATGACATACAAAGACTGTTTACAGGAATATCAGAAAATTTCCCAAATATGAGAAGAGAACATAATATCCAGATAAGTGAGGCCTGCAGAACCCTATAACCATAACCAAAATAAGTCTTCACCCAGACATATAATAATTAGGATATTAGAAATTCATCAGAAGAACAGAATACTAAAAGATATCAGAGAAAAGAAACAGATCATCTATGTAATAAGCCTATCAGAATCACAGCAGAATTCTCAACACAAACCTTCAAGCCAAGAAGAGCTTGGAATGAAGTATTTAAGGTCCTGAAAGAAAACAACTATCAACCCAGACTGATGTACCCTGCAAAACTGTCTTTGAAAATTGATGAAGAAATAAGATACTTCCATGACAAAGAACAACTGATGAAATTCATGACCACCAAGCCAACACTACAAACAGTGCTGAAAGACACTCTAGAAATAGATAAAGATAACTACATTCGCAAGAACAACAGCAGAAGGAAATCACTAAGCATGGCAAACAATTAAATTAATAAAGTAGAAAACCAACAACAGAAAGATAACATGACAGTGATAAGTCAATACCTATCAGTTATATCCATCAATGTAAATGGTCTCAATTCACCAATAAAAAGAAATAGAGTCACAGAGTGGACTTAAATACAAAATCCAACAATACACTGTGTACAAGAAACACAGTTAACTACAAAGGAAATCCATAGACTAAAAGTCAAAGGGTGGATAAAAATACTCCATGCATTTATCTTACTCCAGAAACAATGGCTGCCATCAAGAAATCAACTGATAACAAATGTTGGTGAGGCTGTGGGGGAGAAGGAACTCTTCTCCACTGATGGTAGGAGTTTAGACTGGTGCAGCCACTGTGGAAATCAGTATGGAGATTCCTCAAAGAACTAGGATTAAAAGTTCTATTCAATCCAGCTATTCCCCTCCTGAGTATTTTCCCAGAAAAACTGAGAAGGTCATGGCACAGTGATATATGTGCACTCATGTTTATAGCAGCACAATTTGTAATAGATAAACCTTGGAAACAACCAAAATGTTCATCAACCACAGAATGGATGAAAAAGATGTGGTATTTTTATACAATGGAATATTACTCAGCTATAAAAGGGATGATCTTGAGGTTTTTATAGGTAAATGGAGGCAACTTGAGACTATCCTCATAAGTGAAATAAATCAGATTCACATTTGTAAATATTGTATTATCTCTCTAGTGTAAAAAATAAATAATAAAAAAAGAAAGAATAATAAGATCCAAAATGTATAATAGATATTGTAATAATGAAAAGGCAAGAAAGTGCTTGAAAGGAAAAAACAACTTGTAGGTATTCACATATAACTGTATGTATATTTAAGTGTGCAAGATACATAACCATACTACTAATTTTTTGTTAGTTCATCAACCAGAATAGTTTGTGCTGTCACTGTTTGATTCTCTGTTTATTTTTTTGTGATTTGATTTTGTAACTTGAACAACTACTTCTAATATAACAGTATACAATTTATCAACTAGTGACTTCTTTCTGTTATTTTTTTGAAACTCTGTATTATTTCTATCCTTTTTTCTGTTTTGCTTTTTTCTCTAAATAGGAAAAAAGAGATAGAAAAACATATTTCATGAATCAGGAATGCAGAAAAAAAGCAGGGATAGCTATTCTTTTGGCAGACAATGTGAAGTTCAAACCAAGAATGACCAAAAGAGATAAAGAAGGTCACTACATACTTGTTGGGGTAAAACTTGAAGAGAAAGACATTACAATCAAAAATATATATGCACCAAATATGAGAGCACCCAACTATGTAAGACAAATCTTAATAGACATGAAAATTCAAATAAACAATAATACAGTTATAATGGGGGATCTTAACACCTCATTGTCACAAAGAGACAGAGCAACCAATCAAAAAATCAGCAAAGAAATAACAAAACTGAGTCAAATTTGTGAATAAATGGACCTAATAGATATGTAACAAGTGTTCTGCCCAACAACATCAGAATACACATTTTTCTCAGCTGCATATGAGACATTCTCTAAAATAGATAATATATTAGCCCACAGGACATGCTTAAGTAAACGCAAAGGAACTGAAATAATTCCATGCATATTATCTGAACATAGTGCAATAAAATTGGAAATTAACAACGAAAATCCCACAAGAACCCCATAAACACATGGAAATTAAATAACACTCTCTTAAACAACCAATGGTTCACAGAAGAAATTAAAGAAGAAATTAAACAATATCTACTATCATATGAAAATGCAAATACAAATTACCTGGAACCTGTGGGACACAGTGAATGCAGTCCTCAGAGGAAAATTCATAGCACTAAATTCCCACATTAGGAAAACAGAATGAACACAAATAAACAACCTAATACTGCACATCAGACTTCTAAAAAAAGAAGAGCAAGTCAAGCCCCAAACCCAAAGAAGGCAGAAAATTAATGCAATTGAAACTAAGAAAACAATACAAAAAAAAATTTAATGAATTGAAGAGTTGGTTCTTTGAAAGAATAAGTAAAATTGATATATCCCTAGCCAACTTTATCAAAAAGAGGAAGAAAAAACTCAAATCCTCACAATAAAAATAAAAAGTATAAAATCACTACCCTATGAAAATACAGATCATCAATGCCTATTTTGAAAATCTTTACTCTCATAGGTTTGATAACACAGAAGAAACAGACAGATTCCTAGAAACATTTGATTTACCAAAGCTGAATCAAGAAGTTGTAAAACTACTGAATAATCCAATTTCAGTTAACAAAATTGAAAAGGTAATCAGAACCTTACCAACAATGGAAAGCTCAGGTGCTGATGGATTCACTTCTGAATTCTACAAGAAATTTAGTCAAAACTTAATGCCAATGCTTCTCAAACTCTTCAATAAAATAGAAAGGTAAGCAATTCTCCCTAAATCATTCCTGGAAGCAAGTATTACCCTAATACCAAGACCAGAGAAAGACCCAACCCAAAAAGAGAACTACAGGCCAATCTCTCTAATGAACATAGATGCAAAAGTCCTCAATAAAATACCAGCAAATAGAATGCAACAAGTCATCAAGATTATATACCATGATCAGTGGGATTTATCCCAGGAATTCAGGGGTGGTTCAACATATGCAAATCAATAAACCTAATACACCATATCAATAGAGCCAAGGACAAGAATCACATGACCATCTTAATAGATGCAGAAAAAGCTTTTGAAAAAATACAACATTCATTTATGATAAAAACCCAACAGAAAATTGGAATTGATGGTCTCTACATCAATCTGATAAAAGCCATATATGATAAACCAACTGCCAACATCTTACTAAATGGACAAAAACTGAACACATTTACTCTAAAATCAGGAACAAGACAAGGATGTTCATTATCATCACTTCTATTCAATATAGTGCTGGAAATATTAGCCAGAGCAATTAGACAAGAGAGAGAAATAAAAGGAATAAGGATAGGAAAGGAAGAAGTTAAATTATCATTATTTGCAGATGACATGCTACTCTACATAGAAGATCCTCAAAACTCCATTGAAAGACTGCTATACATAATAACCAAATTCAGTAATGTAGTTGGATACAAGGTCAACACTCAAAAATCAATTGCATTCTTCTACACAAACAACAAACTCACTGAGAGAGAAATAAGGGAAACCACACACTATAGCATCCAAAAAAATGAAATACTTAGGAATCAATCAAACCAAGGAAGTGAAAGATCTATGCAGTGAAAATTACAGAACTCTGATAAAGGAAATCAAAGAGGGTTTCAGAAAATGGAAAGACGTTTCCTGTTCATGGATAGAAAGAACAAACATTGTGAAAATGGCTATTCTTCCAAAATTATTATACAGATTTAATGCAATCCCAATCAAAATACCATTTGCATACCTCACAGACCTACAGAAATCTCCCTGAAATTCATCTGGAACCAGAAGAGACCTAGAAGAGCAAAGGCAATTCTGGGCAACAAAGGCAAGACAGGAGGCATCAGAATCCCTGATTTGAAATTATATTACAATCGTACTGTGATAAAATCAGCATGGTACTGGCAAAAAAAACAGACCTGAAGATCAATGAAATAGATTAAAGTACAGACACAACTACAAACACATTCAGTCTCCTCATCTTTGACAAAGGGGCAAAACATGTACACTGAAAGAAAGATAGCCTCTTTACTAAGTGGTGCTGGAAAACTGGCTCTCCATATGCCAAAAACTAAAACTAGATTCATGTCTATCACCCAATACTAAACTAAAATCAAAATGTATCAAAGATCTAAATATTAAAACAGAAACACTAACTCTGCTGAAAGACAAAGTAGGTAGAAATTTTGATGACATAGTAGTAGGCAGAGAGTTCATGAACAAAAATCAAACTTCATGGGAAATATTTCTCAGAATCAACAACTGGGATGTCATCTTATTAAAAATAATATGTTCAAGAAAATAATAAAATATTTTCATGTCAAAATAAATCTCCTACAGAGTGAAAAGAAAGCTCGTAAATTTGGAAAATATCTTAGCCAACTGTTCCTCAAAGGACTTCTATCTAGAACATAGAAAGAATTTTTTAAAAATTAGGCCCCCAAAATTCAAGGCCTCAATCCAAAAATGGCATGAGAGTAATATACACTTCTCAGATGAAGAAATAAAGATGGCAAATAAATATATGAAAAAATGTCCAACATCACTGGTCATTCAGGAAATACAAATTAAAACCACACTGAGATTTCATCTCAGCCCAGAAAGAATGGCCAAAATTAAGAAATTAAGCAACAACAAATGCTGCAGGGGCTCTGGGGGAAAAGGAACTCTTCTCCACTATTGGTGGGAGTGAAGACTGTGGAAATCAACATAGAGATGTCTCAAAAAACTAGAATTGGAGGTTTCATTTGACCAGCTATCCCACTTCTGCGCATTTTCCCAGAAGAACTAAAAACATCATACCTCAGTGATATATGTGCACCCATGTTTATAACAACACAATTTGTAATAGCCAAATCTTGGAAACAACCCAAGTGCCCATCAAGCAAGGAACGGATAAAAAAAAGTGTGGTATTTTTATACAATGGAGTAGTACTCAGCTATAAAGAAGGATTACGTTGAAGCATTTATAAGTAAATGGGAGCCACTTGAGACCATACTTGTAAGTGAAATAAATCAAACTCACATGTATAAATACTGTATTATCTCTGTAGTGTAAGAAACTGAAAAAGTATGTATAATCCAAAATCCACAATAAATACTGTGTAAGGGTTAGAATCTGCTCAAAGAGGAAAAGTAATTGGTATACAGAAAAGGGGGAAAGAAAGAAGGGAAAAAATAAAAGACATAAACTTGGATATATATATATATATGATAGCTAAAATGACAATACTACTAATTGTATTAGTTTTTGGAAAAGAACAGTTTATACTTATATGATTAGATCAATTTTACATGTCTATTTCTATTATTCTAAGCAACCCTTTAAGGTAACAATATGCATTATTACAACTGTTGTCAAATTCATATCACCTTGTTTTGTAAATCTATACTGCTATTGTACTGTGTTTGTTGTTGTTGTTTATTTATTCTGCTTTTTGTCTTTCTTTTCTGTGTTTCCCTCTTAAATAAAAAAGAGAGAATGATTCTCTTTCTGCTGTCGTGAGAATGGTGAAATTCTTCCATTCACCCACTGTTTCACTCTGTTCCCTCTTCCCCTTCCTAAATGACTGCCCATTTGCCCTAATTTCTTTCCAGCATTTCTTTGTTGTCCCTGTTCACTACTAAGTTCTCTTAGTTGCATTTTTCTGTGTTCATTAGTATCGTTTAGTATGGAAGACAGTGCTAGTGCACTTAGTAACTGAACTAATATTATACTGACTTCTGCATGTGCTTTATAACCTGCTTTCCACCCAAAAGATATCCTTTCAGATGATCAGAGGACTCTGAGGAGAAAAAGCAGCCACTCACTCCATAGGACACCAGTGTATTCTTATGAGAGCCATAATGATGTCCTATCAGTGATTTGCTTCAGTGACAGGTTCTCTCAGACTCCATGGCAGCAGAACATGGAAGATGCAGGCAGCCTCTGAGTGTTGGTCCTCTGAATACTGTTCCTAACAGAGGCAAGTGCCTCAAGTGTGTGCAGCACAGGCTCAGGACTTTGTCATTGGTGTAATGGCAGCCCTGAGGATATTAAAGAACAGCATACCTTGGTAGACCAAGAGGCTGTCTCCTTCTGAGCCATGAATTGAATTACAAATAGCCCTTTTCATTTCTTGAACTACACACAGCTCCAGGAGATAGAGGAGTAAATATGAACTATAGCTGACATTTAATTCACATTACTAAGTATTGTACTAAGCATTGTACCAAGAACTTTGCTTTTATTACCTCATTTAACCTTCACGTATTATATAGGTGTCATTGTTATCATCTGCATTTTACTGGTTGAGGGAAGAAAGCTGAGAAGGTCTAAGTTACTTGTCCAGAACATAGAGCTAGTATGTTCTGGAGCTAGAATTAGAACTCTGTCTGTCTGACTCCAAAATACACACACTCTTTCCTTTGTTCCTCTGATAGTGCCATTCCACCAGGTCACATTCAGTCCTCGTAAAGGGAGCAAACACATGCCATCTCCTCAGTGGGAAAAAAAAAGTCCATCTCCAAACACCATGCAACACCCACTCCTGAGACACTAATGGTATCCAACACTCAGCAGAGAACTGGCACTTGATTCCCTCAGAAGACCAACCCGTCTCTTTTCAGGAGAACATATCCAATTTTCCTTAACAAGACTGTTTTTGTCAGTGGATAAGTACTGTCTATGTCTCAAGGTTTCCAATGCCATTCTTTCTGGACATAAGTTGACAGAAGGAAGTCAATCATCAAACTGTTCAAGTGATCACTATTTTTCCCTCTGTAAGAGAAGTCAGGTAGCCCCCCTGGGGGAAAAGAGAATCCATTCTTTTGCTGCAGACTCAGAAGCCTCAGGAGCTCCATGGGAGAGGAGATAGGTCCTGTACTGCTCACACCACAGATACTGGCATCTCATATGCCCTGCAGGTAAAGGAGAGAGGCTGTGCTCTGATGTCAGAGTCTTGGGCACCCTGAGGGGCAGGAGATAGGCCCCAGCCCATCCCTACTGCAGATAGCAGCTCTTCCTGAGCACTGAGTGAGAGGAGAGAGGCCTTTCTTTGTGGCAAAGGGCATTTGAAGGGACAACTGAAAAACTGGCCTGATTGAGGATGAGACAAACAATCAAGAAGATAGTTTTGCTCTAGGACTGAATGTTACCCTACCTCAGAAACTGGGTATAAGACAGCCTTGAGAGATATGCTTGGAAAGAATAACAAATAAACAGGGATCTCTTGGGATCAGCTAGAATGTTCAGGTTCAGACAAGAAGGATCATGGGGCCTGTAAAAGGGTTAGAGATCAGGTTTGGCATATATAACCTTCAGGGAGAGTGGACCTCAAAGAGATGGCATTTAGTCCAGGAATATCATTGTGCACTTTACACTGCTGTCTATATCCAACAGAAATTAGTGGTCTGAATTACTATAGGTCAATATCTGAGTAACCTAAGTCTTATTGAAATCATACACCACTTTGAACTCATTAAAGGCAGTTTATGAGTGGTTCTCAGGGTTAGGGTTGATATTTTATGCCATTATCACTGGCTTTACTATTATAACCAAGGTGACACAGTTGTTCCTGTCAATTGATTTTCTCTCTTTGGTAATATCTGAATTGCATGGGGTTCAGAAGCAATATTGTGGGAAACTCCCAAAGAGCTAGGCATGGGGCAAAGGAAACTGCAAGCCTAGACACACACACACACACACGCGCGCGCGCGCGCACATGCACACACACACACACACACACAATAAAAGGACAAAAAGAAACAAAGAAAATATGAAAAGACAAAGCATCAAAATGCCTCCCAAAACTCCCAACTCCCCCAAAACTGGTTCAGGGGCACTGAGGGGGAAGAAATGATAAGCCACACAACCGAAAGTTTTGAAAGAGTATGCATGGAGGTAAAACAATTCAGTATGATTCTCAGCAGATGTAAAGAAGACATAACTAATCAGATAATTACCCTAATGAAACAAATGATCAGCAAGTCTAAAGAAGACACTAATAACCTAGGGGAGCTAAAGAAAGATACAAAACATGAACACTCAGCATAGAAAAGAATGTTAGTCCATAAAAAACTCCCAAAGAGAAATCCAGGAGATGAAAAATATGATTGAAAATATGGGCAGCAGAAGCAACCATTGTGAAGGCAGAGTGTCACATCTAGACTACAGGGCAGTAGTGGACCATAAATTAATGAAAGATCCTTAAAAACAACAAGAGAACATGAAAAATGTATGCAAAAGCTGCTAGAGGACTCAAAAAAAGACTATAAGAGAAACTGGAAGTAATGAAAAATCAAAAGACAGCAAATAGGGCATGAAAAATCCTGTTTACAGGAGTAATAGTAAAAAAAACTTTCCAGACATAGAAAAATAATTTAACATGCATAGATAACTGAAGAGTGTAGAACCCTGAAAAGCCATGATCAGGGGGAAAAAAACACTCCTTGCCACATAATAATTAAATTACCAGAAATCCAACACAGGAACAGAATTTTAAAGGCTGCAAAAGAAATGCAACAAATTAACTATAAATGTAAAACCCTTCAGAATAACAGACTTCTCAACAAAAATCTTAAAAGAAAGAGCTTGAAATGAAATGTTTCAAGAAAAAAAAGAAACAAACAAACATAAAACCTCCAACCCAGACTGTTATACCCTGTAAAATTGTTGTTCAAAATTGATGGAGAAATAATACATGTCCATGATAAAGAGAACCTAAAGAAATTCATGACCAGCAAGCCAACATTTAAAAAAAATTTTCAGGATATTCCAGAAGGATACAATGAAGTTAACAATGCCAAAACGTTCAATAAAATGAACGTCAATTCTATGCAATGGGAACCCAAAAACAAGCAGAAGTTGCTATTCTATTTTCAGAAAAAAAAAATGAAGTTCAAGTCAAAGATGATTACATAAGGACATATACTGATTAATTAATGGAACTCTTCAACAGGAAGAAATAAAAATTATAAATATATATACACCAAACCATGATGTACCAAACTTCATAAAACAAACATTAGTTGACAAAAAAGATTAGATAAATATCAATAGACTTACCATAGGGGATGGAATGCCAATATCTCACTGTCACGACTAAACAAAAATGGATCAACTAAACATAAAATCAATAAAGAAATATCAGAGTTGAACCAAACCTTTGAAGAAATTGCCCTAACAGATATAAACAGTATTCCACCCAACAACAAAAGAATACACATTTTTTTAAATGACATGTGGTATTTATCCAAAGTAGACCATATACTAGCTAGTAAAGAATTCCTAAGTAAATGTGAAAGAATCAAAATTTTACCATGTATGTTATTAGATCACAGTACAGTGACACTAAAATTTGATAGCAAAAGAAATCACAGAAACTATATAATGTATGGGAATTAACACACTCAAATAATCAATGGCTCACATTAAGGTAGAAATAAGGCAGTTCCTACAATTAAATGACGATGCCAAGACACTGTACCAGAACTTATGGGACACAATGAAAACAGTTCTACATCAGA
Organism: Hydrochoerus hydrochaeris; assembly: GCA_004027455.1. Classification (NCBI taxonomy): domain Eukaryota; kingdom Metazoa; phylum Chordata; class Mammalia; order Rodentia; family Hydrochaeridae; genus Hydrochoerus; species Hydrochoerus hydrochaeris. Next base: position 141,680 of record PVLA01000643.1, read on the forward strand.
GAAAAAACAAACCAAAATAACCTAATGATGCATGTCAAGGTCTAGAAAAACAAGAACAATTCAAATTTAAAGCTTGTACAGGGAAGGAAATTATAAAGATGAGAGCAGAAATCAGTGAAATGGAGTCTACAAAACAATGCAAAGAATCCATGAATCAAAAAAACTGGCTCTTTGAAATATTCTTTCAAAATAAGCAAACTCTTAACCTGTCTTATAAGAATAAAAAGAAAAAAAGAAGAAAGAAAGAAAGAAAGAAAGAAAGAAAGAAAGAAAGAAAGAAAGAGTCAAAGCAATCAGAAATAAAAAAGGTGAAATCACAACTGATACCATTAAAATCCAGAAAATTATTATCAAGTATTTCACACATATGTCAAAAAACTGGAGAACTCAGAAGAAACGAACATATTCTTAAATATGTATGAATTACCAAAACTGAACCAAGAAGACTTAAACATTTTGAACAATTCAATAGCAGGTAGTGAAACAGAAGCAGTAACAAAAATATCACCAATTTAGAAAAGCCCAGGACCTGGTGGATTTACAGCCAAACTCCACAAGAACTTCAGGGAAAATATAATGCCTATTCTCCTCAAGCTCGTCAATGAAATCAAGGGGAAAGGAGTACTTTCAAAATCATTCTTGGAAGCTAACAATAATCTAAACAAAAAAAGGAAACTACAAGCCAATCTCTCTAATGAAAAGAGGCACGAAAGTACTTAACAAGATACAGGCAAAAAGAATGCAGCAAATCATCAAAAAAAATTATATACTACAACCAAGTAGAGTTAATTCTAGGTTGCAAGGATGGTTAAACAAATGTGGATCAATAAATGTAATATCACAAAAGTAGAAGCAAGGACAAAACCTTGATAACCTGAATAGATGCAGAAAAAGCCTCTAATTAAATCTAATATTCATTCATGATTAAAAAAACCTGAAGAAAATAAGCAAATAAGCACCCTGTCTCAATCTGATAACAGCCATGTATGACCAACATACATACATCATATTAAGTGGGGAACAGTGAAAGCTTTCCTTCAAAATCAGGAACAAGACAAAGATACCCACTGTTACCACTCCTGTTCAACATGGTACTCAAAACATTAGCCAGAGCAATCAGCAAAGAGAAAGTAATAAAAGGAATATGTATAGGAAAGGACAAAATCAAAGTATCATTATTCATAGATGACATAATTCTTTACTTAAGACACACCAAAACAACTCCACCAAATGACTCCTAGAATTAATGACTAAATTTAATAATGTAGCAGGATAAACACAAAACCATTAGCATTTCTCTGCATGTATAATGAAATCACTAAAAAGGAAATTAGGAAAACAATACCAATCGCAATAGTACCAAAAAATTAAATATTTAGGAATTAACCTAACCAAGGATATGAAAGACCTCTGTTATGAAAATTATATCACTCTGAAAAAGGAAATCAAAGAGGACACCAGAAAATGGAAGGATATACTCTGTTCCCAAATAGACAGAGACAAGATAATCAAAAGGGCTATACTTCCAAAACTGATTTAAAGATTTAATGAAATCTCAATCAAAATACCAATGGCATTTCTCACATATCTAGAGAAAACAATCCTAAAATGTGTGTGGAACAATAAGATCCAGAAAAGCAAAAGCAATAATGGGTAACCAAAACAAAGCTGGTGGCATCACAATCCCAGACTGGAAGTTGCACTATAAAGCTATGGTGATTAAAACATTATAGTACAGGCACAAAAAAAGGCATGTGAATCAGAAGAAGAACCAACAACTCCAGGCACATACAACTTCTTGATATTTGACAAAGAGAAAAAAAACACACAATGGAGGAATGAGAGCCTCTTTGTGAATGGTGCTTGGGAAATTGGATATACACATGCAGTGCAAAAGATCGAGTTAGACCCACATATGTCACTGTGTGCCAAACTAAAGCCAACATGGATCAAAGATCTAAATATTAAAACAGAAGCACTTAATCTTCTGTAAGATAAAATAAATATAATGCTTAAAAACATGAATGTTTCATGCAAGGACTTTATGAACAGAAATCCAGTGGCACAAGAAATAATGCCAAGAATCAACAAATGTGATTATATCAAATTAAAGAGCTTCTGAACATTAAAGGAAACAGCCAACAGAATGAGGAGACAGCAATAGAATGGGAAAAAAGTTTGCCAGATATTCCTTGTATGGAAGAGTAACATCTAGAATGTATAAAGAACCAAAAACTTAGACTCCCCAAAGTAAAAGACGCAATCAAAAATGGGCAACCAAAATGTACAGACACTTCTCAGACGTACAAATGGCAAATAAACACATGAAAAAAATGTTCCAGCATCACTGACCATTAAAGAAATGCAAATTAAAACTACATAGAGATACCATTTGACACCAAAAAGAATAGTTTTCATTAAAAAACTAATAATAACTAGAAATAAGGAGAAGTGGAATAAGAGATTGTGTATATTTCTCATTCTTTGTGCTATTGTAACCACTGATATGTGGATATATTTAATGAAAACCAAATGTAGCACTTGTCATTTTTATGAGGAAACTTTTAAAGAAGTGTTACTGAAGTGTGCCAAATTATAAAACATACAAACTTCAAGTGTACAATTTAAGATCAAGATACAGAACATTTCTACCATTCCAGAAACTTCCCTTAGCCCCTCCCAGTCAACACCCTTTTTCACCCTCAAGTGAATCCAGCTGTTACATGAGATCAAGAACTCTGCCTGGCAAAACAATGAATTCAAAACTCCACAAAATGGAACACAAACAGGAAAACTATAGGTAATCTGGAAACAAACATGTTACATTTGAACTTGAAGAGTTCATTTGAACTTGAACTAAAGGCACTCCTCAAACATTTCCCTCAGCTTCTCTAGGTCTGGTATTATTCGGAGAGACAGTGGACAGTTTGAAATGTAGAATAAAGACTTCAGCACCGAGCTGAGATAGGGTCCTGGCACCCATCCATGAAGTCACACCCACATAGTGAGGCAGTGATTAAATTTGGACACAATCTCTAAATCTTTACCCCACCTCAACCACCAGCAGTGTCAGTATTTATTTAGGTAATAAAGTTACCTAAATGATAAGCTACTTTTAAAATTAATAGAAAATCCCAAATGGTATAAAATTATGTCATAATTAGTTTTTTTAAAACTTCTCATGATAGAGTACTTTGGGGCATCTATATGGAGCAGGCGGAAGTGATGAACTTTCTGAAATGAAGTCACCCCTGGAGTTGTGACATTTTTTTACTTTTTGTTGTGGAATCCCTCTGTGGCCTAGGGTGTGACACAGCCAAAACTACATTTTTGTGTGTCTCCAAATTATTTCTCCCTCTTCCTTCCCTGAACTCTTGCACTAAAGTATTAACCCCATAATGTCAGTGTTTTCCTGACATCTCTCCTGGAAAACCTCTAACTTCTCCCTCCATGACCTCAGCACCTCTTCAATCCTCATACCCCTCAGATAGGTGCTCTCTCTCTCTCTCTTTCTCTCTCTCTCCTGTTTTCTCTTTTCTCCTCCTCCTCTCTCCTCCTTTCTTTCTCTTTTCTTCTCTCTCATTCTCTCTCCTCTTCTCTCTCTCTCCTCTCTCCTTGTCTCTTTCTTTCTTTCTATTCTCCCTCCTTCTCTCTCTCCCTCTCTCTTTCTTCTTAGCATTCTTGTGGCAGCCTGGGTCACATCTGTCACAATGACACTGTTCTGTCATTATTGACTTGATTAATATATATTCCACTCACTGGGCTGTGAACTTCTTCAGTAAGGACTCTGTGTTGTCCAATATGCTGCCTCAGAGCCTAACCTAGAAGATATATTTTCTGGGGAAAAGATTTAATGAACAAGCAAGTAAATGGAGCAACTCAATCAGCTGTCTGTGCTCACACTGTAACTTTAACTAAGGTAAATGTAATTTATTCCCCTGTGAGTCAAATTAGAGTGAAAAGAGTACTCTTTGAATAGAATATTATGATCATATGCAATATCCAGGTCTGCCCTTAGGAGCTGGGGAAATATGGTCATTCCAGCTTTAGTCCATCCTGCCTAGGCTTGTTTTGCTCCTCTGTCACTGTATGGTAGAAATGTGTTGTCATCATTTTGTCACTATATCAAACACCTGAGATAATCAACTTATAAAGAGTTATTTTGGCTCATGGTTTTGGAAGTTCCAGCCCATGGTAGGTTGGCCTGTTGCTTTTAGTCCTACAATGAGGCAGCACATCATGACAACAGCCTGAAGCAGAGCAAAACTCTTTCTAAGCAAAGGAGGAGAAAGCAGCAGGGTTCCCACTATCTTCTTTAAAGGAACACCCACAGTGGCTTAAAGACTTCCCACTGGGTTCTGTCATTACCCAAAAGCACCAATTGAGGGCCAACCCTATAACAAATGAACCTTTTTGTGGGGTTATTTAATATTCAAACTACAGCAGGGAATGAGCCTTTCTACTATACTATGTTATTTGTGAACAATATGGTTTGTGTTATTTCCTTTGACATGGAGCATTCTGGTTAGTGTAGTGGAACTGACACTTAGGATAGAACTAAAGAGAGTCATTCCCATTCACCTGGGGTTTAGGCGTGGTGAAGTCATAGAAAAAGATAAGATACGAAAGAGAGAGTGCTGGTTGAGATGGCAGGCTCAAATTCAAGCACAGTAATACCTCAGTTCATAAATGAACAGAAGCATTTGGCAAAATTTTGCTTCTGTTCATGAACTTCACTTTGGGCACAAACAAGATCAAGGCCATCTTTTCCACTCTGACATGTGGCTGTGGCTTCCTCTAGGCAAGATTGTGATCACAGACAGACTTGTGCCCATGTGCTTTGAAGCACATTTTGTGGTTGAAAAATACATATGGTTCAGAATGGATTAACATTACTTACACTGAACATTTAAGGAAAATTTGATTCAGTTCACAACCAAGATTAAGGAAAGAATTAAGTTCATGGACGGCTGTATCTGCACACTGAGCACACTGGAAGAGAAAGAGGTTGAGTCAGAGGGAAAACCACAGAAATACACGAGCTCTAATAGAGTAGAAGCTACCTCTTTTTCACCACTATGTTCTGATTTTAGCACTATACCAAGATTTACAATACATGATTAATCAATAAATGGAAAACAAATAAAACGGGAAAGGCACTAACTGATCAAAAACAGAGCAAGAGAAATGGCTCATGTTTTCACCTTGTTGTTTCTTTATAACTAATACAGAGTTACAATCCTGTTTACAAAGGGACAAGGAACCGTTTTTGTAGTTTTTCTTAGGGCCCTATAACTTGCCACAATGAATATAAATTTTCATTTTTTCCCATTCTCCTCTTAAATCCTTTCCTTATCACTCCTTAATTCCCTCTTAAATTAATCTTAATTTCTTCCATATCCTTTGATTCTAGGCATCTGCTGACAGTCATCTTTCTACCTATCTACACATCTGACAGGAAACATTTTCAAAGAAAAATTATAAAAAGAAATTAAAGGCCCCAAGTAGATACATGGATGAGCTGTGGTGACTTGTCGCCCTTCAGAGACAGAACAACTCGCCTTTCTGCATTGAGCACTTAGCACACAGGAGGCACAGGAAGGATAATTATAAATTTGGTGATCCACAGAAATAGGGAATCCGCAGAAATAGGGAATCTTAAATACAGTCCTAGTAATAATGAGTGAGAGGAAATTGACAGAAGCCAATTCTTACTAAGATAACATATGCCCAGAATCAATAAAAGGGCAATGGTAATTAACACCTAAGCTGATAAAGGACAGATCACCAAGGAGTCTGAATTTTGAAAAAAAAAATCTCTGGGGAATGAGCAAATTTAAAGATACTCAGTGGATCTGGTTGTCTTAGAAATAAATAATTCATTGTATTTTGTACATAATTGTGCATACTACATCTGCTCTCTTCAACACCATTATCTAGCCTCATCCAACAGGATTCTTTTTATATAGTATTTATCAATTTGGTATATATTTTTACATAAGCATAATAAATATTTTTAAGAATTTATAGGTTAGTATTCATTTAAATATGTCCAACCTGTAACCTGCTGACCACTTCTTTCTTTTTGTTAATGCTATAAGGAAATATTTTTAAATAAAGTTTGTTCCTTACATGCATTAACTATATTATATATTTTATATGCTGTCCACCAAGAACTCCCCTTTACTAAGTGCCTCCTTGTGTTGGACATGCCAGAGGAATAATCGCAATAGGCAAAGGCACGGAGTACTCCTAGGTATATACATAATTTTTTGTCCCCAGATCCTTTTGCAAGACAGCTTTCCTCTGCTGAGCTCTATATGAATTAGAAGAATGTTTAACCTTCCCAGGAATAGATTTTCCCACCTCCTTCCCTCCCGCCGTGAAACAGAAGGGAGAACCCCAGGGGAAATAAGTTTTTTCAAATGCAAGCCTTTAGAAATGGATGTGCTTTTACAATATTTAGATTATAAAATGAAACAATATTCTTTTTTATGCTCTACAGTTCTTATTGGTCATGTCAAGACTCAGGGGGTGCAGAGTCCCATCATTAGAGAATGTGTGGTTTCAATTTGAGCTTTAATAAGCAAGTTACTGGGTTTGAATCCAGCACTTGGAAAAGAAAGAAAAAAATAATGTAGCTCTTCAATGCTACACAGCAGCATTAGCCAACAGACCCATGGGAGGACTATTTAATTCTCTAGAAAAATAACCATTGTTTGAAGTACTATTTAGTATGTATGAAGGCCTAGACTCTGCTGTTATACAGCAACTTATAGATTTTTATCAGTAGAGATATAAATTATTTCTGTCTGATAGAGAAGATAACTCCAAAGATAAGAGTCTTATTGACCTATTAGACATTAACCAGTTTTATCTCTAATTTAGTAAGCTTACTTAAAACTCCTCCCCAAACTAATTATATAAATGTCCATTTTCAAAAACTCTTTAAACTACCCTTACCATTTTATTGGTCCCCTCATTAATGAGTTAAATATTGACACATATTCACTACATTTACATGAAATATTCTAAACTGCTTCTTTAAAGTAAGTATTTTGACTTTACCTGTGTAAATTTAAGCAAGTTAAAAATTTTGTCTCAGTTTTTAATATCAATAAAATTAGAAGAATAGCAATTAAATTAAAGAAATATCTTGCAGGGTGGTTGTAAGAGTTAAATTAGTTAATGTTTATAAAGCACTTTGACACGTGCTGTGAAGAAATAAAGTGCAGTACAGGTGTTTGTTGCATAAATTTAAATAAAAGTCTTTAGAAATGATTTTTTACTACTCAGACTAGCTCTGAGATTATTATGTGGAATATTTACTCCCTCGTTTTCCTACCTCTGGATCATTACCAATCTGAAGTAGAGATCTGAGACTTCCAAGATAGAAGGTAAGGAAGTTGTCAGGCATAGGGAAGACCCAGATTTTAATGGGGAAATGTTTTTAATGGGAAAGCTGCATTATTCACCAGGACTGCTCAGAGGAAGACTTTATGATAGACTTAATTCTACGGCAGGAAACATTCAACTTTTAGAATAGAAATTACATTCTGTAATTTCATAGATAAGGACAAAGATGTACAGATACTTGAACTCCCCCAAAAAGTATTTATGCTGAACTCTGGTATAATAGGGCAGAGACAACTTCCACATAGAACTGTGTCCCTTCAGAGAACATATGTTGATAGCTTGGTATCTGTGAATGTAGTCTGATTTGGAAATAGTGCCTTTGCAGGTATAATCCAAGTTATGATGAGGTCATTAGGGTGAACTCTATCCAATATTACTGGTGTTCTTATAAGAAGAGTCAAGAAAACTGAGACACTCAGGGGACAATGACCAGTGACAACATGCAGAAGCTGGAAGAAGAGAAGATCCTCCCATAGTACCTTTAGAAGAAGATAGCTCTGCTAAGAGCTTGGATTCAAGCTTGTAGCTTCCAGATTTGTGGAGAATAAATTCCTGTTTTGTTAGATCATCTGATTTGCAATATTTTGTTCTGAAGCCTTGGGAAACTAATCCAAGTGCCAATAAACCAAATGTGCATATGTAGACCTTGGATTCTAACTGAAACAAACACACTTTAAAAATGCTATGAGACTGATTAGACATTAAAAAGTGGGGAAATACTTTTTTAATGCAGATAGGACTCTTGGTAAATTTCCTTTGGTTGTTGAATGTCCTCATCAGTGCACAAGCACAATTCCTGTCTTCTCTTTCATAGAGTAAGCACCAAACATGGCAAGGATACAGGTATTATTACACTCCAAATGAAATGTCCCAATTAGCTGATCTCTTAAAAACACCCCAGGGTCTTTCTTTGGTTGTACAACCATAGCATATTCAGTTAGCTCCCTTCTTATTATTTATTTTAAAATGAAAAAGAGAGCTCAGACCATGGAGGGACTCAAGGCACAGCACACAAAGGCAGTTTGCCCACTCTCTCAGTAAGTGCCCCTGGCATGAGGCAGGAGAAGAATCACTCAGCAGCTCCCAGGAGCCTACCCCCACCCACCCATTAGCAAGTGAGAGCCAGAGATCTAGACATCTCTTGAGAGGCTGACCATATGCAATGTAGTAAATAGGGGGGATTTCCTTCTACCATCTCTTTGAATGCAAATATTGTTATTACTGTTTTGCTTTGTTCTGATTAATGGTATTGCTCTATTCAATGTTCTGTTTTGATAAGTTCTAGAATGTCCCGTATTTCCTTTGATTTGGCTATACCTGATTGAAAGAGCAACTGTTGTGAAGATAATGGAATATACTATGGTACCTATTACTGTTATGCCAGTAACCTGTTGAGGGTTTCTGTACCAATTTCACTGCACTCTCTCAGTTGGCTTTGTTTTGTCTTATTCTGTTGCATTTTGCTACCTTCAAAATAATAAAAAAAATTAAAATAAATAAATAAAAAGTAAATAACAACAAAAAAGATCAGTAAAGCACTGAGCAAGCTGAAACACGATATAGCTTAACAGATAATGGACTTGAAAAGCAAGAGGAGGAAAAGAAAGCACTCTAAAGTATATAACTGCATGTATGTTTAAGTGTCTAAGCTTGATAACCATGTGGCTGAGTTTTTTTTTTATTTAAAGAAAAAAATTGAAACAGAAAGAGGGTAGAAATAACATAAAATTTCAAAAACAAAAAAAGTAACCAGTAGGAAATCATTGGTTGATAATTACATATTTTCCTCTTAGAAGTAGTTGTCAAGTTACAAAAGTAAAGCTTACAAAGTGGATATGCAAACTGTGAGACTGCAACCAGTTTTGTTCATCTATCCAACAAAAACTTGGCAATATAGTTATCAATCCCACACACTCAAACATACATGCAGTTATATCCTTTAGAATACTTTCTTTTCCTCTCTTTTTTTTCTTTACAATAACTATAATCCATTATTGTAAACTACCTAGAATTCTATACAAGTCTCTAATGTATTCCTAGCCTTTCTGTATTAGAGAGAGAAACAAATCAAAACAAGTCAACAATACAAATTCCTAGAGAAATATAAAATGAAAAGGACATTTAAAACCATAATGCTAGGTGATCTATGGTAGTTACTAAGATGCCTCTTGTTATTTTCAATAAAATTACCTATATCGTCAAACATAGTATAGTTAAACTTAGCATTGCATTACACTATTAATAAAATCTAAACATTAGAGATATTATAGGGCTTCAAAGGCAGTTAATGATCAAACCAGAATAGGTATCCTATTGAATCTTGTCATCTTCAGAGTAGTTGCCTCTACTCTCAGCCTTCATACTCTCCAGCATACCAGATTCAAATAAAATCAGTCAAGATAAAACAGCGATATAACCAATCTTCTCTGTCTTATCTCTGCTATGCTATTTTTCTGTCGTTGTTTGTTTACTTTTCTCCTTCATTCCACTGTCTGCTCCTTTCTTTGAGGCCTTTCTGCCATTGTTCCTGGAACCCTAGTGATTTTCTTCTCTCTCTAGAATGTCCTTCAATATTCTTTGCAGGGTTGGATTGGTGGTCACAAACTCCCCCAGTTCTTCTTTGTGGTGGAAATATCTTATCTCTCCATTAATTTTGAGAGACAGTTTTGCAGTGTACATCATTCTGGGTTGGAGGTTATTTTGTTTCAGGGCTTGGAATATTTTGCTCCAAGCTCTTCTTGATTTGATGGTTTGCATCAAGAAGTCTGCTGTGATTTTGATGAGTTTTCCTTTAGAGGTAATCTGTTTCTTTTCTCTGACCACTTTTAATATTCTGTTCTTGTGATGGATTTCTAGGATCCTGATTATTATATGTCTGGGGGTAGATCTGTTTTGATTGGAGTTCTGTATGCCTCATTTATCTGAACTTCATTTCTGTTACCTATGCTTGGGAAGTTTTCCTTAATTATTTCTGTGAATAGACTTTTTATTTCATTTGTATTTGTTGCTGCATCTTCATTCACATATTTATTCTTAGGTTATAAATCCTCTTGTCATCTTCTAGTCTTTGTATCATTGCTTCCTGGTTCCTTATTATTTTTAAGAGATCCTTCCTTTCACAATCTTACATTGCAAATCTATGTTCAAGTTTTGAAAGTTTGTCTTTAGTTTCTGGTAAAAGGTTTTGCCAGCTTTCAATGGAGTTTTTAATTTCCTGATATTCTCTTTGGATCTGTTTCATGTATTATAGATTTTGTTTATATTCTTCATCAAAGGCTTCTCTCCTTTCTCTGGGTTCCTCCATTCTTTCATTTGTGTCTACTTGAGGATTACCCAGGATTTCTTTTATTAATCTTCTTATATCTTGCTTCACCTGAGTTAGAATTTCAGATTTAAATTCGTCAATGAGGTCACAGAAGTATTTCTTTATTTCCGATGAGGCTGTGTCTGATATTACAGGTTTGCTGCCCTCAAACTCCTCTGCATTTACCTCTACTGGACTCCCTTTCCCTGGTTTGGGGTTTGGAGGCCTTTTGCTGTTTCTCTGTCTCATCATGTTTCTGGCCCCCTTCAGACAGGTGGGTGGTGGAGGTCACTGGGCCTTTTGTATTGCTTACAGTTTTTCTGCAGCGCACTGGCTAGGGAAGTGCCACCCCCCCAGTCCATTGCCAATCTACAAGGTACATGCTGTGAGCTGGCTCCTCCCCCTACGTCCTCAGTGGGTGCTTCAGCAAGTTTGTGTGTTCCCTGGGGATGCCACTGGCTCAGGACAGCCTTATCCTGGGCTACTGGGTTTCAACAGGGGCCTGGCCCAGCCCAAGCAGATCCCACCAATCTGCTTTGGACCAGGAGCCGTCAACTGATGCAGCCTCAGGTTTTGATTCAAGCCGGCCCTGCCCAACTCCAAAATGTCATCTAGCCAGTCTTCCCACTCTGGGGAATCCAGCTCCCATCACTCACCAAAGTTAGCACATTTTGACTTGCTGTTTCCACTCCCTGCTGCAGCGCCTCCTCCAGCCAAGGGTCTGGAGCTTACCAATCCCCACTCTCAGCAGGGCCGCGATCTCAGCTTGATCATGAGTCACTTGACTCTAAGACGTGCTGGTATAGCTACCAGAGCTTGCCCAGCTCCAGCCCTCTGTCCCCACTTCTTCTTCCTTCTTTTTCTTTTCCTGTTTTTCTTCTTCTTTTTCCTCAGTTTCTTCCTGGGTCATGAGAATTCCTCTCCTTTTATCTGGTTTTCTCCATGTTGTCAGGTTCCAGCATCTGAGTTGGCTTTTTTTTCAGAGAGGCTCTCTATCGTGCCACCATTCAGTTGGCCATCTTGGATCCTCCCCATGTTGCTGAGTTTTTGTTGGATTGTTGAACAGAACTGTTTGCAGGCTCACTGTTTGAATGTCCACCTTTTATGCTTTAATTTTGTAACTTGAACAACTAAATCTAGAAGACAATATGTAATTTATCAACTAGTGATTTCTTACTGTTAATTTTTTTCTTTTTCTTTCAAATTCTGTATTGTTTCTTCCCCTTTTTTTCTGTTTTGCTTTTTTCTCTTTAAATAAAAATTTTAAAAAAGAAAAAAATAATATAATGAAAAAACAAAAATGTTGCTACAGAATTTCAAAACAATATAATAGGAAATTAATAATGGTTAATATAGCGTGTATTGTTATCTTTAAAGTAGTTGCTCAGATTATAAGATATAGGCATGAAAAATATCAGTGAAATTAGATTAGTAGTACAATTATCTGGTACATATCAGATATCTATCTATCTATAGATATATAGATAGGTAGATAGATATCTTTTCCCTTCTTTCTTTTCTCCTTTCCTTCATCCCAGTTGTTCTTTCCTTTTGAGCAGAATCCTTCCATTTCACTTTTATAATATTTATTGCACATTTTGAATCCTATTTACTCTTTCAGCTTCTCACACGAGGGAGACACAATGATGTTTACACATGTGAGTCTGATTTATTTCACTTATGAGTGTGGTCTTAAATTGCATCCATTTTCCTATAAAAGCCTTCAATTTATCTTTCTTTATAGCTGAGTAGTAGTCTATTGTATAAAAATAGCATATCTTTTTTACCCATTCCTCGATTGATGGGCACCTGGGTTGTTTCCAAAATTTACTTATTACAAATTGTGCTACTATAAACATGGGTGCACATATATTGCTGTGGTATGATATTTTTAACTCTTCTGGGAAAATACCCAAAAGAGGAATAGCTGAGTCAAATGAGACCTCCAATTCTAGTTTTTTGAGACATCTCTATGCTGATTTCCGCAGTGGTTGCACCAGTCTAAACTCCCACCAACAGTGGAGAAGTGTTCCTTTTTTCCCACAATCCAACCAGTATTTGTTATTGGTTGATTTCTTGATGATAGCCATTCTTTAGACTGAGATGAGATCTCAGTGTTGTTTTAATCTGCATTTCTTGAATGACTGGTGATGTTGAACATTTTTTATATATTGATTTGCCACTTGTATTTCTTCATCTGAGAAGTGTATATTCATCTCAGATACTCATTTTTGGATTATGACTTTGAGTTTTGGGGGACTGATTTTTTCAACTGTTGATATGTTCCAAATAAAAGTACTTCATCTGAGGGACAGTTGGTTAAATTTTTTCCCCATTTTGTGCCTTGTCTTTTCACTTTATTGGTGATTTCTTTTGATGTGCAAAAATTTTTTATGAGATGAGATCCCAGTTATTGATTCTTTGAAGTATTTCCTTTGTAGTTTGGGTTTCATTCATGCCCCTATATCTTCAAGATTTCTACCTACTTTGCCTTCCAGTAGATTTAGTGTTTGTGTTTTAATATTTAGTTTTTGATCCGTGTTGACTTTAGTGCATGGTGATAGACACATGTCTAATTTTAGTCTTTGACATGTGGAAAACCAATTTTTCAGCATCATTTATTAAAGAAGTTATCTTTCTTCCAGTGAACATGTTTGAACCCTTTGTCAAAGATAAGGTGGTTAAGTGTCTTTGTAGTTGTGTCTGCATCTTCTAAACTGTTCCACTGATCCTCAGGTCTGTTTTTTTTGTTATTGTTTTTTGAGGGGTTTTTTTTTTTTGGTATTTTGGTTTTGTTTTTTTTGGGGGGGTGTTTTTGGTTTTGGGTTTTTTTGGCCGGGACTACACTGATTTTATCACACTAGCTTTGTAGTAATCAGGGATTGTGATGCCTTCTGCCTTGCTTTTGTTGACCATGATTGCCTTTACTATTCTAGGTCTCTTACGTTTCCAAATGAATTTTAGGTATGTTTTCTCTAGATCTGTGAGGTATGTTGATGGTCTTTTGATCAGAATTGAATTAAATCTATATAACAGTTTTGGGAGTATAGCAATTTTCACAATGTTGGTCCTTCCTATCCATGAACAAGGGATATCTTTCTATTTTCTGATATTTTCTTCAATTTCTTTTTTCTGGGGGGGTGCTGTAATTTTCACCAAAGAGATCTTTTACATGATTGATTCCTAAGTATTTCAATTTTTTGGATGTTATTGTGAAAGGTGTTGTTTCTCTAATTTCTCTCTCAGTGAGTTTGTTGTCTGTGTATAAGAATGCTATTGTTTTTGTTTTGTTTTGTTTTTATTTTTGTTTTCGCTGCCTCCGGGATGGAACTCACAACCTCAGGTTTACAGAGTGGAACCTTAGCCAACTAAGCTAAACCTCGGAGCACAAGAATGCTATTGATTTTTGAGTGTTGATTTTGTATCCAGTTATGCAGCTGAATTTGTTTATTAACTCTAAAAGTCTTCTGGTGAAGCTTTTGGGGTCTTCTATCTATAGTATTAGGTTATCTGTAAATAATGATAATTTAAGTTCTTCCTTCCCATCCTTATTCCTTTCATTTCTCTGTCTTGTCTGATTGCCTTGGCTAATATTTCCAGAACTATATTGAATAGGAGTGGTAATAATGAACATCCTTGTCTTGTTTCTAATTTTAGAGTGAAAGTTTTTAGTTTTTGTCCATATAGTATGATGTTGGGTTTTGGATTGTCATAGATGGCTTTTATCAGATTGTGGCAGAGACCATCTGCTCTAATTTTCTGTAGGTTTTTTTTTTCATGAATGAGTATTTGACTTTATCAGAAGCTTTGTCTGCATTGATTGAGATGATCATGGGATTTTTGTCTTTGTCTCTGTTGATATGGTAATTACATTTATTGATTTGTGTGTGTTGAGCCATCCTGCTATTCCTGGGATGAATCCCACTTGATCATGATATGTAATCTTCTTGATAATTTTCTGCATTTGGTTTGGTAGTATTTTACTGAGGATTTTTGCACTGATCTTCACTTGAGAGATTGGCCTGTAGTGCTCTTCTTTGGTTGGGTCTTTCTCTGGCTTTGGTATCAGAGTAATACTTGCTTCCAGGAATGAGTTAGGGAGAATCACTTCCCTTTCAATTTCATTAAAGAGTTTGAGGAGTATTAGCGTTAAATCTTCTCTAAATTTCTAGTATAATTTAGTTGTGAATCCAATAGGACCTGCACTTTTCTTTGTGGGTAAGTTTTTAGTCACATTTTCAATTTCATTAATTTATAATGGGTTATTCAGAATTTTTTTTATGTTCTTGATTCAGCTGTGGTAATTCATATACTTCTAGAAATCTGTCCATTTCTTCTTTTTTTTCCAGCCTATGGGAGTAAAGGTTTTCAAAGTAGGTATTGATGATTTTCTGAATTTCCACAGGATCTGTAGTGATTTCATTCTTTTAACTCCTCATTGCATTAATTTCAGTTTTTC
Organism: Hydrochoerus hydrochaeris; assembly: GCA_004027455.1. NCBI lineage: Eukaryota > Metazoa > Chordata > Mammalia > Rodentia > Hydrochaeridae > Hydrochoerus > Hydrochoerus hydrochaeris. The sequence continues at coordinate 156,859 of PVLA01000643.1, forward strand.
TTTCCTTTTCTTTATAAAGCTGTTTAGGTGTTTTTCAACATTGTTTATTCTTTCAAAGAACCAACTCTTCAATTCATTAATTCTTTGTATAGCTTTCTTTGTCTCAACTGAGTTAATTTCTGTTCTGATCTTCATACTCTCGTCTCTTTATTCTTTGGGTTTAACTTGCTCTTCTTTTCCTAGAAGCTTAAGTTGCAGCATTACATTATTTGTACTTGTTCTGTTTGCTTGATGTGAGAATTCATTGCCACATATTCCCCTCTTACAACTGGTTTAATTACATACCACAGCTTCCATTATGTTGTATTTGCATTTTCATTTGAGTGTACATATTGTTTAATTTCTTCCTTAATTTCATCTGAGACCCATTGGTTGTTCAGGAGAGTTTCATTCATCTTCTATGTGGTTGTCAAATTTTTGCAGTTTCTTTTGCCATTAATTTCCAGTTTCAGTGCACTATGGTCTGATAATATGCATGGACTAATTTCAATTCTTCTGCATTTGCTTAAGCATGTTCAATGGGGTAGTATGTGTTCTATTTTTAGAGAACTTTGCAGGTACAACTGAAAATAATATGTATTCTGATGTTGTTGGGTGGAACACTTTGTAGAAATCTACTGCTTATTTGTTGATATGTTTGATTCAGTTTTGTTTTTTGCTGATTCTTTGTCTACTTGATCTATCTCTTTGTGACAATGGGGTATATTAAGGTCCCCTATTACAACTGTGTCATTGCTGATTTGATTTTTCATGTCTATTAATATTTGTCTAACATAATTTGGTGCTCCCATTTTTGGTGTATATGTATTTATGACTGTTATCTCTTCTTTGACTTTTTCCCCTAACAAGTATGTAATGACCATTATCTCTTTTGATTATTCTTAGTTTGAAGTTCCCATTGTATACAAACAGAATAGTTACCCCCGACTTTTCCTGTGTTCCTGTTGCATAGAATACTGTTTTCTATTCTTTGACTTTCAGAGTATGGGTTTCCTTTTTTTTTTTTTGTCAGATGTATTTCTTGCATACAGCATATTGTTGGATGTTGTTTCTTGATCCATTCTGCCAATCTGTTTCTTTTGATTGGTGAATTGGGGCCATTTACATTGATGGTTATAACTGATATGTATTGGAACCTATTCTGGTGGATTTTAAATTCCACTTATTGACCAAAGAATATATCCTTAATCTTCATCAAACAATAGGTGCTGCACTGTTGCTGAGATGCAAGGGAGGAGTTCCCTAGTGATGAAAACCAAGAAAAATACCTTGGAATCAGACAGACCATTTCTACTGCCATAACTCTTGTTCCTTGGTTTTGTTGACCCACAAATATGCATAGTGTCCATTCACAGTGCAGTAAATTCTGTGTGTCCAACTTCCAGGACAGATTATACAGTAGTTGGTTAGAACAGCTGCAGTTAAAAATGCCAGCCTCTTTACAATGTCATTGCCCACAATCAGGCCCTATGTGCCAGGATCCTTCCTTCCTCTGGCTTATGTAGCATTATATTTCCATATAAAACTTCTTGAGAGAGTGAACACCAGGGCCTGCTCTCCTGCTGGGTTTTAATTTCAATAATTACTTTACATTCCCAGAAGTTCTAATGATTTTTAAAGACTTGGCATTCTTATGACACCTTGTCCTTTCTCACATTTTCCATTCCTTCTTTTCATGAATTTACTTTGCTCTGCTGCCAATGCTTGCTTATAGACAGACAGTAGATTGTTTTCTCCTAGGTTTGTAATTTTGTACCAGATTAGTCTCTGGTTGCTTTATTTCTGGGAAACATATGTGCTCTGGATTCGGAATGTATGCTAGTGGCACATTTTTTCTTTGTCAGATACCTCTATCATAGCATCAGCTTTAGACTACTCTTATGTCAATTTCTACATCTGGAGACTCTTCATTCAAGTATCACAAATGTGAATCCAAAATCCACATGGCAGGGTTCATGGTCCTGAGCTCTCAGTGGATATCTCCTCCCCACCAATCTAGGGTCCAGGATAAGAGAGCTTTCTTTATCTTGCCTGGTATCTCAATTCTGATGATCACAGACCCAAGGTCTTTGTCTTTTGTTTTGGCTTCCAGTTCAGGACCAGCTGCCAGTGTAACCCCCAATGCCTGTGTGAAATTCAGCTTCCCAAAAGCTGCTCTGGCCACCTGCTGCACCTAACAGGCTGCACAAGATTGCAGCTACCACTGCCATAGGCAGAAATGGTAGGCAGCCGTCTCTGACCAGAGACTGGCATACTTACCAAAGTGTGCTGGGCCGGAAATGGCCAAAGTGGTGTCAGTTCCCTTCACTAGAAAATAATTCCTTTTATTGATTGGTCTTTTCAAGATGACTCCTTTTTTGTTAATTCATACTTGTCTATTTTATTGTAGTGCTAAAAACATAAATATACGTTGTGATTTAGGAAACTTCTTTCATGTCTATCTGGTAAAGTTTTAAATTTCTGTAATCTATAAGATCACACTTTGATTATTACCAGCCCAGCTGATGCTGAGAAAATGCAATTATCTTTTGAGCTAATTTCTTGTAAGATATGACATTAATTATGAGATAGTTCAGTGGATGATGAGCATTTTTAACAACTATCTTGACATATAAAATTCCATATAAATATCTTTAAGGTACACAACTGGATATTAAGATATTCATATATATGGTGAAATGATCACCACAATCAAATTAATTTACATATCCATCGCCTCTACATAGTTACTATCATGTATGAGTATGTGTATATAAAATATTAGCTTTAAAAAAGAAGGAAATCATGATCCTACCAATTATGCCAACCTGGATGAGCTATGATAAGTGGAGTGGGGACAAGACACAGAAAGACAAATCCTGACTGACCTTACTCATGCAGAATATAAAACAGTCAAATTCAAAGGAGTAGAGGGTAGGATGGAGGTTGCCAAGGGCTGCTAGAGAGGAGAAATGGGAGATGCTGGTCAAAGGGTACAAGGTTTCAGTTATGCAAGATAAGAAAGATCCTCAGATCTAATGCACAACATGGCAACTATAGTTGTCAAGAAAGCTCTTACCTGATCATTCCTGAGACATTGCCAGAGGCCATAAGGAGTCTCACTAACCTTACCACGAAGTGAAGACCACTCCCTCAGCTGTGCTCTTGCCAGCTTTCCTTTTCATTTCCCTAGACATCAGTTTTTAGGTTCTTTGAACTCCAAGAACTCTCACAAGCCATGTTCTGCTGGCAACACAGGAAGTAAAATGAAGATCTTTTCTTCTACAGTTGTTTCTCTGCGTGCTCTGTGCCTTCAGATTCCCTTCCAGCATTTTGGATCTCCTCATGGAGGATCCCTCTTCCATGTAGTTGTTCCACTGCATGTTCTGTGCCTACAAATTCCATTCCAGCATTCTTCGTCATCTAGGGTACCCTCTGGACTTATTACCATACATAAGACTGGAGGAAGTGAGAACAAGGCCATTTTTGACATGTATTAGCAGGCCCTTTAAAGCTCTTTTAAAAGATATAAGCCATCTCCCCAGATTTGTCAAGCAAGTCATGGAAAAGACCCCTTCTATATCCAGACACTCTTCCAATCTTAACCATACCTGTTTAGCTGCATAGGCAAAGGAACAGATACTGAGAAATTTGTCTAAGACCATTTACCCTGCATCTGATAGGACTTGGATATGAATTTGAGATGACCTACCTTAAAGCCCACACCCTTTACGCTAAGCTTCAAAATGTTCTGGTTCAGAATTGAATCAATAAAAAGGCACTTTTTTCATTTTCCAGATAAAAATTGTGCATTCTTCCAATGAGCTACACAGAACTTTGTTGAGTCCTGTTGCCAGAGATATATTTTCCACAGACAAACTGTCATATTGTTGGAACAAAAACAAATAAAATATTATCTGTCAAGGAATACAGCAGCAGATTAAGGAAAGTCATTTCTGTTCTTTTCAAGCATCTGTATAAGCAAGATATTGAGAATATTAACCTTCATTCTATAAGCCTCCATCTGAAAAGTTGTCTGACTTTTATCCTGTTTTTTTGTTTTTTTTTTTTTTTTTGGCTCTGCTATTCAAACACCTGTCTTGTTACCTGTCAGTGTTCAGAAACTACAAAAAGCTCCCCCAAGGAAACAGAAAGCTATGATCTCCATGTTCTCATTGCAAGGGTTGGGAGGGTGTGGTAGATTAACTATTGGTCAATGCCCAACAGAAATGAGTTAGCATGGCTCTGGGTGTGGGAGATCCACCTAAGGATTGTTGCCAGTGGGCATAAAAGGAGAACAGGAATGGAAGGTTTGCATGCTGTTGATTTCCCTGGAAAAGTATGCTCCATGGATGGTTTTCCTGATAGAAACTTGGCAGTTCTCATTGTTGGAGGAGCTCAGGTCCTTGCTGTCACCAGGGATGGCTGCTGTTCTCCTCAGGGGAGCTCTGGTTTTTGCTTTGAGCATTGCTTCCCGGCTCCAGTACGTGTCCCTCAGTCTTGTGGTACATATCCTTCACTCCACCAGTATACAATTTCTAGCTTTCACCACTAGCCTTTGGGCCTTCCCCGTGTAGATCCTTGATACAAACTTGCATGAGACATTGCCATGGGCACTAGGCCTCCAGTTGAACTTGCACAAAACATTCCCATGGGATCCAGGCCCTCAGATGGATTCTTCAGATCTCTGGTGTGTGGAAAGATCTCTTGCACTCCTCAGCATTTGACTTTTTGGGTAAGTATTATAAAATAAACTTATAAGTTATGTGTCCTGTATCAAATCTATTTCCTTGCAAATCCTGACAACACGGGCATCTTCTTGTTCCACAACAAATTCATAACTTACGCTATAAACTCTAGAAGTTTGACTACTTACTCCATGGCTACTTATTCCTAGACCACTTTTTCCACTCTCTCATCTTTAGACTTCTAAAACAAAATCCTGTCCTGTGAAATTTTAACAAGACCTTCCACTTCTCTGTACATATTGGTGTTTACTGCTTTCCCATCTGTAGTCCTCTACTGTTCTGTGACCAATCTACAGATGGAAATATTGCTGCAGTCAACTTTGTGAGCTGGTGCTCACTCAAGCCACTGCATGGTAGGCTTTCAAAAGAGGTAAAGGAATAAACAAATTAAAAGTGAGCATGAATATCACTGTGTTCCAAAGTCTTATGCTGCCCTTGGAGAATGGAAAGAATGGAGATGCCCACCTGGAAGTTTGCCAGGTAGGTACTAGAATATGTGCATGAATTGGCCCTGGTTGTCATTATCCACCAATCACTGGAGCCAGAAACCAGGACTGCCCAATGCCCTCACACTGCCACTTACTCCCACACATATGATGAATTGCCCTATTCTGTCAAGTCTAAAGTCCTAAAAGGCCCAAATCTGGTTTCTCCTGTCTGTCTTCGCAGCCACTGACTTAACTTTGGGGCTGAATCATTTTTCACTTCATGTGTTAGGTAAGAGGCTGAACTGCTGTGACTGAGAAACTCGATAACTCAGTTGCAGGCTTTGAAATAGATGTCTCAATCCAAAACACAGGTCATTAACCTATACTGGTGTTTTCTAAGAAGCTGGAGAAATTCCTAAAAGTAGAAATATGAAAGTATATTATTTGTGGTTCTTTTGTATGCAAATTCAACTCAAGTTTTAAAAAGTTAGAAGGAATTTGTTGATTCCCATAACAAAAGAGGCCAAATGATCATTACTTTCAGGCAGAGCTAGAATCAACCATTTGAACAGTGTTATCAGGGACCTCACTCTTATCTCTGCTTTTCTTTTGTTTGTTGGCTTCATTCTTTCCTACTGTGGATGGTTTTCTTTAGACAGTAATGGAAGATGAAACAGAAGCAGTTCAAGTCCTTATGATTCTATTGGTTCCAAGGCTTAGTCCTAAAGTCTACAGATTTAGAAACTTGATATGACCAAGGTCAAGAGTTGATGAGTCTCAGGGAAGCCAATTTATCAATGATAGAACCCTCACAGTGTTACTAGGATGCTGTTTTATTAATTTACAGTGAGACATTTCAGACAAAGACTTGTAACAAGCTGTAGGCTATGTCTCCTTCTCTGAGTAGTGGCCCCTGAAGCCTCCTGTGGGATTGAAGAGACTTCCATGCGTCCTGACATTCTTCGAAGTGGGCATCCCAGCCACCAATCTTTGTTTCTTAGGGTACACTAAGCCTAATGTCGCAGTCCTGGAAGGCCTATGATGCTTTCTTTCATTCATTCATTTGACCATATGGAAAGCCTCCTGAGGGCTGGCTTAAGTCAGCATCAGAACCCAAAATGGATTAAAGCACATGCTCTGCCCTCTAGTTACTCACAGTGTCAGGGTCTGAGAGGGGTGACTGATGAGATAACAATAAACCCCAATTCTGAATAGTCAAAGATCTTACTGAAGTTAAATACAAGTTGCAGTGAGGATGCCACTGGAAGGATGATATATTGGGCTGTCCTGCCACTTACCACACTGACTTATGCCTTGTACATTTGTCTGTTATGAGAAAGTGAAGTTGTAAGGGAAGGCACCATGTCCTATTTCTGTCTGTACCTCTAGCACCTAATGTGTAGTATGGAAATAGTAAATTCAATAAGTGGAAGTGAGAATATAGGATGGAGGAATTCTTTTCAAAACTTATTAAATACTCACTGAGTTTAAGGATTTGTGATACATGTAGTGAACAATAAAAATTATAAACTTCATGTCTTATTGGAGAGAATCCATGTCAGTGGGTCTTGGGGAGTCAATCAAGAACTCTAAAGAACTAGACTTTGTGTCTGAAGACCAGAAGTTCCCTCCTACTATTCCTTAGAAGAATTAAGCCTGAGCAAGTGAACTTATTACCATTCTGTGTCCTACAATTGAATAGAAAAATACCTCATTAGTTAGAGCAAAATTACATATAAGAATATGTACTGAATTTTTTCTCTAACTGTAACATTTATGAAATCCAATCACAATTTCACTTCTTAATAGTCATTAATGTTCTATAAATAACACACAATCCTTCAAGTACAGAAACTAAGCTGTGAGCTTGTTTGGAATGTACACAGCTTATTCATGAATTTGCTAATTGTAAATCCCTGTTTGGCCTTTGGCCAACCTTCATTCCCTGGAAATGGCCAGTGATAGAAACATTCTGTCATTTGACAATGAATCCTGGCTGGCAGGTGAAGAGTTAGGATTTGTAGATGTAAGATACAGAAATCTCCAAACTTCTTTTATTCAATGACTTAAGAAATCTGTTGAGTCCTCCAGTGTTCAAGAGCAGTTGGTGGTACAAGTATGGACACAATAACCAGGTTACCCAGGTAAGAACTTCAATTGAGCTGTGAGACGTGAGACTAGTAATGTCCAGCAGCACTACAAGCAGACGAGAAGGGAAGACATACTAAGCAAAAGGAAAGTAAAGGTCAAAATTAAAATTAGTGTAAAGCATAAAATTAAACATTAGAAAATATTCCAACTTTTAAATTGAAGAATTTTTATGCAATTGTCTCTCGTAAAGTATGAGGACCAGACTACTTTGTGGCCACCCTCCATTTTTTCGAGCAGCAATCATCTGGGGCTAGTATTTCAAATTTCTCCACAGATATTAATTCTAAGGACTCAGGAAAAAGAAATTGAAATTTTTAGAAATATTTAGAAAATATTTAGAAAATATTTAGAAATATTTAGAAAATTTTTAGAAATATTTAGAAAATATTTAGAAAATATTTTTATATAATAAATAAGAAATACTGCTTAGTAGTAATTTCCAAGTAAATGTAGAGCATAACTTAACACTGAGTAGTCCCAAAAAGATCTCCTGGCAAGGTTTATAATACTACCAGAAATTACATCAAAATTTCTAATTTTTTAAATAAATTTTTTGAAAAAAGTAAAATACAACAAAACAAGACAGAACGAAGCCAATCAAGTCAATGCTGTGAAACTGGTACAGAACTTCAGAGCAGGATACCAGGATAACAATAATAGGTACCATAGTATATCCCGTTATCTCCACAATAGTTGTCCATTCAATCAGGTATAGCAAAATCAAACCAAAAACAAAACATTACAAAGCCAATCAAAACAGAATACTGAATGGAGCAAAACAATCAGAACAAAGCAAAACAGTGAAAACAATATTTGCCTTCAAAGAGAAGATAGAAGGAAATCCCCCATATTTGCTATGTTGCATATGGTCATCCTCCCAAGAGATGCTCATATCTCTGGCCCCAGGTCAGCATAAATCAACCCAAAAATACAAGCATTTAGTTGCTACCAATTCCATCTGTCCTCGAAACCATCCAGTTGCTATTTTCAGCCTGCACGCCGGTAGGATCATGGGAGACACTGACTTATTCTCTCTCTGGCCTGCCCGCGGCTCACTCGTGCCACTGCTTACCAGGAAGGAGGGCTCATTGCTTTCTTGGTCAGCCCCCCAAGTCCCAGCATGGCTGGTTCTTGGGAGATGCTGACTTGTTCTCTCCCTAGTGCACCCCCAAATTGCGAATGTAAGGGCTTACTTCACTTCCAAACTTTTAAGAACAATATTTTTGAAATATTGAAGGATTTGTATTAAATTGTTATTCAAACAACTTTATTAATATTCATTTTATTAGCAAGATTGACTCACTATAAGCAACTGAGATGGCCATAAACACAAGCTTAAACAGGGGACAATTACATGAAAGACTGATGGGATGGTAAATATTAATTAGATATTGATCACTTCTGATCTACATTCTTTTGTCCTTGTTCCTGAAAATTCAACCTTAACCTTCAGCTCCACCCATCAGTGTTTCTTCTTACTGTTTTCAATTTGATGTCATTATGCTCCTCTGAACGAATATGTCTCTACATTGATTGTCAAACTTTAATTCTTGCCAAACAATTATAATTCTTTTTCTTGATTGTTTGACTGATTTTTCTCAGGATTTATAGAAAAATCCTCAAAAAGAATTCCTATGTGAATAGTAGCTGACTTTGAATAGAGGCTGCCTCCTCATTGTTTTGAGACACTTGGAATATACGTTGTCTAACTAACTTTCCAGAGTCCATGAGAGCCTTCCTTTTCCTCCTTTAAATTGGGACCAAGAGCTGGGTACCATTGATCATTTTCCTGTCACTTATATGGTTATCTGGCCCTTGACTATCTCAGTTTTTTCTCTAGGCTAAGAGGAATAAAGCCCAGGGACATTAAAGCAACCCGGCAAAAGGAGCAACTGCTTTGAGTCAGGGAAGTCTCTATATCATGGAAAAAGAGCACTAGAAGGGCATTAGGTGCCAAGCTGAGACCTTTGTCTTATCCAGTGGGGAGCCATTCACATTTTTAACAAAAGAAGACATGAAGAAATCTACACTTTAGGAAGGTGAATTTGTGAATTTTTAGTGCCATTTTGTATAACCTCAAAGGCCAGGAGGCATGATGTGCTCTCTTGAAGGAAGGGAGGAGAGATGGACAGAAGGGGCAGGCAGACACAGAAAGGAAGGGATGGACTCCAGGTTCCCTGCTAGGGAGAATGGCCAACACTTGGTCACTCCTTGGAAGGGACTAATAAGGGGTGAGACTCTGAGGTGTTGAGTCTACAGAGTCTGATCCATCCAGCCTACAAGAATAAGGACACCAGGGAAAGGAGTACCAAGGCCATGGCAGAATGAGACCCAGTTGTTCACAGGCAGAGGAATGAGCAAGATGTCCTGTATACCTTCCACACTTTGTCTCTTACACCACAACTTCCTCTTGTAACCAGATCTGTCTAGCTCTCAAGTCCTTATGGGACAACAAAAACTAAAACTAACAAAACAGCAAATGGCAAGCGATGGGGAATGACTCAAGGCATGTTTATTAGAAAAAACAAGAGAAACTCCTTGCTAATCAGAAAGGGGTGTTCCATAAGGTGGGCACTATGGTTGTTTAAGTCTTCTGGGTTTTTTAAAGTGTTTTGTTCTGGTGTGCATGACACAAACCAGGGATGTGCTGGTTGCAGATAGACCTTTGATGTCTGGAAAACAAGCTGCTTCATTTATATTACTTCCTCTGATGTCTCTCCCCTTTTGTTAAGGACCTATTCTTTGCAGTTCCTTAGGCCCTGACAGTCCATTTTGGTATGCTAACTCACTTAGGCCCTGACTTAGTTTACTTTAAATGACCTAATCAGGACCTATGCCATATCTGCCTAACTTCTCTTGTCACCTGGCTTCCTTTTGAACATTTATAAAATTCTCAATGTTAGTGGATACCACCTTCAGGTCTTCTAGTCACACAGAACAATTTAGAACTTTTTCTTAATATGTTCTCATTTCTAGCCAGAGAAAAGACAAAATACTCTTCACATGCAAGGCGTTTCCTAGCCTAGATTTTTGTATAAAACATCCTCTGCCGGGTCCCCCTCCAGGCCACATCATCCAATCCACAGCACACCCACTCCCTGCCCTGGTGCAGGCCACATCAATCACACCTTCCCTGAGTGCCCCCCCCCATCCTTCCAGCCCTGAGTAATTCAAGGCCTCTGCGCAGGCCAAGCTGCAGCTGCCCATTACCTGGGAGAGTTAATAAGAAATTCACCTTCCCTTCCTGGCTCAAATGAATTCCAGTCAGTTCATTCTCACAGGAAATAAATTTTAAAATGGAAATTAAACAAAACAATTGCTAGCAAAGGTAATAACGTGTCGCCCCTGAATTTTGCCTCTGAGAGGAATATATTACCATTTCCAAGATCATAGAAGGCTCAGAGAAACCCCTCCAGGCACCAGGGTTTGACAGGGCTTGAGATGGGCAGGCCCTATGGCTGTGGCATCCAAACTGGTGCCCCATCAGGCTGTTGAATGGGTCTCAAAACCACGCATCTACTCCTTGAAACACTCTGACTACACATAGGTAAAGGCCTGGACACTGGCTTCTGAAATCTCTCTGGCCCAGAGATGTGATGCTTTTATTCCTAACACTATTTCCAGCTCCAATCAAGACTTTGGGGACTATAACACAATGATTAAGAGGCAGGTTTTGGTGGACACAGTCTCTTCCATTTACTACCTGTGTGACCTTGGGCAAATTACATAAACTCAAGAAGCTTTGGTTTCTTATCTGTTAAATAGGATAAAAAAAAATACTTCATAGGATTACTGTGAAAGCAAATAAATTAATGCTTGCAAAGCCTAGTACCTCACAGATCATAAGTACTCAATAAATGTCAGCTTTTATTATTATTCTATTTTTTAAATGTCTCCAGGGGTGAGATAGATATTCTACAACTTAAAGCGGGTCCCATGTGACTTATTGTTTAGAAGTGTATATCCTGCTTAAATGTTTAGTGTGTTTCTTTAAAAGGTGTTATATCTTTAAACAAAACTTCCAGAGGCAGAAATTTGAGGCAGGAATTTGGTTACAAAACTGGGTAGAATAGCATTTAGAATAGCTTAGACTCCACTGACCAGGTAAATTACAAAATTTTGAACTGAAATGTCACTTCAGGGAGTTTCAGGCTACCTACAAGCAAGTGTGGTGGTGAGATGTTTCTTTCTTGCTGAAGAAAAAAATCATGTGTACTATTTCTACAAGGCAGTGAACCTTATAATCAAGTGAATAGCTAGACATACTAAGAAAACAATATTACTCCTATTTTCTTACTCATATAAACAGGTAATTAAGAAATGCTAAAATAATAGAAAGACTCATAAGGAATTTGGATTCAAAGTTCTAGTCCTAAAAATGTTGTTATCTTATGAAGGAGTTTCATCATGAATCAACCTAGCTTTTCAGTTAATCCTGGGGAAATCAATCAGAGAAATATAATTTTGACAGTATATAAAAAGAGTACTCATACAATGATATTCAGAATATTTATCAGCACGCTGCTCATAGTAATTAAAAACTGTCTCCAAGTTAGATAGTGAGCACTTTAAGTTTATGAACTGCTTAACTCTGTGTAGACGTATTCATTGCCATTATTTGCTAAATTTTCTCTAGTCAACTTCTACCCTTGTGTTTGGCCTTGCTTAGTCTACCAGATGTCAAGCAAGGAGGGGTTCTAACAGTGCTTAAGAGTTTAGAGCTCTTGGGGCAGAAGGTTGCTGTTGAAAGTGATCTGGTACATGTTCCTTAATGTCTCAGTTTCCTCATCTGAACAATGGGAATGACAATCATGCTTATGTAGTAAAATTATAAGGGCTAAGGGAGTTAATCTAACATACATTATATACATTAGGGCCTAATATCTAAGACACTTTCAATAAATGTCAACTATTATCCACACAGTCCATGTTTCTAGAACCATCTAAACACATTTGGGCTCCAAAATCCCATGAACCTGTTGTAAAATCACCAGGACCATGAGCATGGACAGATCTATCACCCTTAACTGTAACCCTGACGATCCTTCAGTGCTTATATAATGATTATACCTGGTGACACCCGGGAAAAAATAGCAGATGTGAAACCCTCTCCCCTATTACACTCTTCATTATAGAGCTCAGCTTTCAAAACAACTTCAGGCATTTTTCAGACTCAGAAGATCCAAGCCCATGCCTGTAAAGCACACATAGCCAAGAATCTGTGTGTTCAACTTGTCTATCTTAGGAACTTTCTGTTGAATCATATTCTAGAAATAAACAACCCTTTTGAGGAGGAACCCAAAATAGTAGCTCTTGCCTGAATTCATGATGCCCATTCAGCCCACACTGTTTTAAGTTTTTCTGAATTGGTTAACAATTGATTGGCAGGTCCCACATTAAATTTCAGACTTTTGAAATTGAAGAGTTGGTCACCCTGGGTCCCCATTCTCTAAAGGCCGCGATTCCTGGAAGCTGGGTAGCAGCTGCCCCCTTCAGGCAGGGCATGGAATCTTGCAATTATGTTATGGTCCCCATCCCCACTCCATTCATCAGTTTGTCTACCCCTTAAGGACACTGAATTTTCTGACCTTCGTGTGTGTGTGTGTGTGTGTGTGTGTGTGTACATGCGCACACACACACGCATTCCTGTGTCGGGGAGAGGGCATGGGCTGTAAGATATTTGCTAGGAATCTCTTAGGGACTAGAAATGTTTTAAACAATGGAGGTGGGGTTCAGTAGCACCAATAGTAGTGCTGCTATGTAAGCAGGATACCTGGGGCTTATGGTTTCTTAACACTCTGTGCAGGCCGTGCCTGTGTGGGCCAGGGCATAGGCAGCCCCACAAGGCTGGTTAGAAATTACAGGATTCCTCTGCTATGTCCTGCCAGCAAAGTGCTGAGACAACAAACTTAACCTCTCTGTCCAGTGTGAGCCTATCAGCCATGGTTATTAAATCCCACAAAAGAGAGAAGAGAAGAAGTGAATAGGACTGAAAGAAAAAGCACTTTCCCCATTTGGATAGCTGTACAGAACAGGAGCTGCTGGAGAAAGCCAGGGAGTGTAATTGCTGGCCTAAAAGAAAAAGAAAAACTATAAAAGGAAAGAAAGAAAGAGGGGGAAAATTGATAATGAACAATTTATCCTCAGAGCTAACAGTTAATTAATTCTGAAAATATCTGTCAGGCTAATAGAAATGGGGGGAGGGCTATGCCACATACACAATTAATAAAATAATAATAACAAAAAAAGGAAAGAAAAAAGATTTTTTAAAGGTGTTACTATCTTCTTACAGGCTGGGCCCTTGGCTTCCCAATGTCATTTTCAACACAATTTTTTTCCGTCTCTTTTCAGAAATTGTTCTCATGAATGATTTATATATGTCTAGTTATCTGGAGTGATTTCTATGGACCCCAGCGCATTGCTGCATAATTGTTAATTTTAACGCCATAATAGCTTCAGATGGAGGAAGAGATTAGGCATTTATTGCACAATTAAATGAAACATACTTGAGAATCACAAAGGGTTCCGTAATTATTTCAGACCATTAATAAAATGGGCATTAAATTATATGGGACACAAAAGGGAAAGGAAATAGATTTTCATTACAGCAATAGAAGCTGAGAGTAGTAATAGATCCTTGTTGAATTATCTTTCTCTCTCTCTCTCTCTGAAATTAATTGTTGCCCAGCTTATTTCAAAGGAAAATAAAGGAGGGAAAAAAGTGTTTTAAAGAACCTCTGATGAAAGGGCTTTGTTTGATGCGGACAATAGCCAGTGATACACTCCAAAAAACAAGGTAATCTTTGATTCTGGCTCCTTGCCTTTGGTTCCAATGACTTTAAAGGTAGATCGTTCAGCAGCTTGGGGTTTCCTCACACCTACCCAACTCCCTGCATAATGTGAAGATTCAGGGGGACTGAGGAAGTAAGGAAGTCAAGGAAGGAAGAGTCATTGGCTTCCCTTTAGAACTGCCCCTGAGGGGAGAACTTGGACCTCTGCACACAATCCCACGCAGTTTGGCAATGCTAAGACTATTCGGCTCGATCTTCTTGAAGGAGAATAAGAAAGGAAGATCACTTGATTCACTGCATAATTCATTCAAGATGCATTAATCTTTGAAACAGTACGATGAGGTTGGTACTATTCTTATCATTTCTATTTTGCAGATGAGGAAACTAAGGGTTGGGGTGGTTAAAAACTTGATCAAGGGCCCTCACCTGCTAATCTGTGCAGCTAGCATTTTAAGACAAAGAAAACAGTGTTCTTTCTTTCAAAGTACTTGTATTCTAGTGGGAGGAAACAGACAAGCCCACAGAAGAGTATGATACCATGTCATTTACTGCTCAGTATGTGAGCCATGTGCAGTGCGATCAAACACAGCTCCTTCTTTTTCTTCCCTTTACCAATGTCTTGCTTTCTTAACAGACTTCAGACCAGAGCTCTCACCACTACTTAGTCCTTTGAGTGCAATATTTCCACCTAATCTTTTATATCATTGAAGATAAGATGACAAGAAAAGACCAGGATCCCTGGTCTGGCTGATTCTCTTCACCTTTCCTTATACCTACATAGGCTTCCTCTGGTAAAAGTTATGAGCCCAGTGAAACTAGTGTGGCCACTACTTTAGAAGAACCATGTGAATGAGGAAGAAAGGCAAAAAGCTTAAAATTAAAGCTGCATCAAGCCTCAAGAAACCAAAGGCTCCAGCGTTGGCCATGGTGCTATTATTATTACTCCAGGCTTTAGGATGTCACTGTGGTATCCAGTCACCTCAGTTGTTGGCTTTCTCTTAAATAGCAGGACCCAATCTCAAAGTCTAGAACCACAGGTTGAATATCCCTGTTCTTCCTCTGCTGCTCAGCTTTGCAGAGCCTGCCTGAGACTACCCACAGAGGCTGATACTTTACTCCTAAAGTGTCAACTCTCATCATCTAGCCCTGAGATCTTGTAGAACTTAACAAGAGCCAAACTTTGTAGGCTCAGACCAAAGATCTCCACATCTCCATTAGGAAAGCAGAGAGTTTGGCAATGAGTTCCAGGCACAATGGAGATAAAACATTTAGGAGAAACTCATCCAGAAGTAGAAAATATAGCATAGAAAGAAGGACAGGGAGCTGAAGATACCTTTGAAATCCCCAGAGGTCAGTATCATACAGCAGATTAATTTAAGAAGGTTGAGCCCTATGGAGACCATAGTCTTTAGATTTCTCTTATTGACAAGACAAACCACTCATAAGGTAATGCTATATTTGATATTTCTCCTACAATGTGTATATTAACAAAATTGTATTAACAAACTTCTCTAATGAGAGGTATAATGTACAAGCAGGAAGTAAAAAAAAAGAATTCTAAATTCATTGGATGAATGAGGTGATAGTATGAGAATACTACCAGATTCAAATGAGTTACATAGAAATTACAGAAGAGGATGGATAAGTTAGTGCTCAACCATACTTGGTAATTTTTATGGAATAATGGAAAACAGGAAAGTTTTAAGGGGATTAGAGATGGACTGATAAAGTTTTGGAGATTGTAAATCAGTGACTTTTAAATAATTTCTCCACTGCATTTCATCCATAGACAAAGGTCCACCTTATTATTAAACTTCAAAAAAATTACTAAGAAAGATATAGTTTATTAATTGAAAAATTTTAAGGCCAAGTGACTTCTGTCCTGGTAACTTGGTCAAACAGATATCCTTCTTAAGGACCCAACAGGAGCAGATCCTGAATATGTTACAATAAGGATATACTTAAAATGTATAACTGAGGTAAAAATTGGGAGAAATTCTTTCCAAACAGATGATAAAACAACACAAATTGAAATTTAACTGCTAAATTTTCACCACAAAGATGATCACAAAATGATACATAAGATGATATGTGTCAAATAGCTTTATATGATAATCCACAGTGTATACTTATATCATAAAATCATGTTGTAAACTCATATACATACATACATACATGTATTATTTTCAATTAAAAATTAAATAAAATTAGAAAAAAATGTGAATCCTGGATAGCTATGGGAAATATCTTGTGAAACCTAAGAGCAAATGCCAATTCAGCAAATGCCAAAGACTTAAGGTTAACTGCTATGTGCAGAAATGGAAGAATTAGGTTAAAGTGCAACAAAAAATGTGGAAATTATGCCCCAAATTCTCATATCATGCTACACACATGAGAACGGTGACATCACTGGTGAAATGAGGGGAAACTTACCCACTTGTCAGAAAAAGGATCCTAAAGAATTTATTTCATTCTGCTGTGGTTCTGAAAATAACAGCAGCAATAAGAACAATAATCCTATTCTCTGTGTTAGAACCAACAGAGAACTTGTTCCCTGTACCATTTTACACTCATATCTGGAGCACAAATTTATTTTTTATTTTAAATGGATTAAAGCAAACAAAAAACAAAACAGTAGAAATGATACAATATTTTGAAACAAGTTGATAGGAAATTAACAATAGTCAGTATACTGCATATTATTATCTTCAAAATAGTTACTCAAATTATAAGATACAGGCATGTAAAACAGATCAAGCAATATAAGTAATCACAGTTTCTTTCCTTTAACTAATAGGAACAATAGTACAGATATATTAGCATATATATATATATATATATATATATATATATATACCCCTTTCTTCTTTTCTCTTTTTCCCCATTCCAGTTATTTTTTCATTTTGATAGTTTTATTGCCTTTCTCAAAATCTTTGGTACCTTTTGGACCTTATTTAATCTTTTGGTTTCTTATGTGAGAGAGACAATACAATGTTTAGACATACAAGTCTGATTTACTTCACTTATGAGTTTGGTCCCATATTGCATCCATTTACCTATAAAAACCTTCAATTTATGCTTTTTTATAGCTGAGTAGTACTCCACTGCATAAAAGCAGTACATATTTTTTATCCATTCCTCAGTTGATAGGAATAAAGATTGTTTCCAAGATTTAGCCTTTAAAAGTTGTGGTGCTATAAACATGGGTGCACATGTATCTCTGTTGCATGATGTTTTTTATTCTTCTGGAAAAATACCCAGAAGGGTAATAGCTGGGTCGAATGATACCTATAATCCTAGTTTTTTGAGGAGACTCCACACTTCTTTCCACAATGTTTTCACCAGTCTATACTTCCACCAACAATGGAGAAGGGTTCAATTTTCCCACAACCACACCAGCATTTGTTATTGGTCGATTTCTTGATAATAGCCAATATTTCTGGAGTGACATGGAATCTCAGTGTTATTTTAATTTACATTTTTCGAATAACCAGTGATGTTGAACATGTTTTCATATATTTATTTGCCATTTGTATTTCTTCATCTGAGAAGTGCATATTCATTTCAGCCCATTTTTGGATTTGGTCTTTGACTTTTGGGGTCCTGTTTTTTTTTTTTTTAATTCTTTACATGTTCTAGATTGGAGTCCTTTGTTTGAGGGACAGTGGGCTAAAGTTTTTTCCCAGTTTGTGGTTTTTTCTTTTCACTGTGTTAGAGATTTCTTTGACATGCAAAAGTTTTTAATAAGATGAGACCCAGTTGTTGATTCTGGAAAGTATTTCCCGTGCAGTTTGATTTTTGTTCATGCTTGTCTATGCCTTCAAAGTTACTACTTACTTTGTCTTCCAGCAGATTTAGTGTTTCTGTTTTAATATTTAGATCTTTGGATGTTGGAACTTAGGGCACTGAGCAAGAAAGCAGGACGCCCCCACTTCCTGGTAAGCGGCTGCTGTGGGCGAGCCAGGAAGAGAACCAGTCAGCATTTCCTGTGATCCTACTGGCGAGCGGGCTGAGAATCAAACAACCTATCCCCACCTCTTGGTTAGCAACTGAGGGCCAGAGGTCTAAGCATCTCTTAGAAGGATAACTGTATACAGTATAGCAAATATGGGGGATTTCCTTCTGTCTTCTCTTTGAAGGCCAACATTGTTTTCACTGTTTTGCTTTGTTCTGATTAATTGTTTTACTCTATTCAATATTCTATTTTAATAGGTTTTATAATGTTCTGTTTTTGGTCTGATTTTACATTACCTGATTAAATAGACAACTATTATGTAGACAACGACATATACTATGGTACCTATTACTCTTATCCCAGTATCTTACAGTGAAGTTCTGTACCAGTTTCACTGCATTGTCTCGATTGGCTTTGTTCTTTCTTGTTCTGTTGTATTTTACTACTCTCAAAATTAAAAAAAAAAATTATTTTCCAATTAAATATTTATATCTTTGATACATTCTGACTTTAGTGCATAATGATAAACATGGGTCTAGTTTTAGTTTTTGGGTTATGGAAAGCCAGTTTTTCCAGCACCACTTATTAAAGTGGCTATCTTTCTTCCAGTGAACATGTTTGGCCCCACTGTCAAAGATAAGGTGGCTGAATGTGTTTGTAGTTGTGTCTGTATCAGCTAATCTATTTCATTGATCTTCATATCTGGTTTTTTGCCAGTACCATGCTGATTTTATCACAGTAGCTTTGTAGTATAATTTCAAGTCAGGGATTGTGATGCCTCCTGCCTTGCCTTTGTTGACCAGGATTGTCTTTGCTATTCTAGATCTCTTCTGGCTCCACATGAATTTTAGGAATAATTTCTCTAGATCTGTGAGGTATGCTAATGTTATTTTGATTGAAATTGCATTAAATCTGCATAACAATTTTGGGAGAATGGCCACTTTCACAATGTTTGTTCTTCTTATTCATGAACAAGGAATGTCTTTCCACTTTCTGAAATCCTCTTTGATTTCTTTTTGCAGTACTGTAATTTTCACTGAAGAGATCTTTTACATGCTTTGCTAGCTTGATTCCTAAGTATTTCATTTTTGGGTGCTATTGTGAAGGATTTGGTTTCCTTTATTTCTCTCTCAGTGAGTTTGTTGTCTGTGTACAAGAATGCTATTAATTTTTGAGTGTTGACTTTGTATCCAGTTACATTACTAAATTTGGTTATTAGATCTAGAAGCCTTTCAGTGGAGTTCTTGGGGTCTTTCATGTCATCTACAAATAACAATAATTTAACTTCTTCCTTTCCTGTCCTTATTCCTTTTTATTTATCTCTCTTGCCCAATTGCTCTGCCTAATGTTTCCAGAACTAAATTTAATAGGAGTGATGATATTGGATATTATTGTCTTATTTCTGATTTTAGAGTGAAAGTTTTCAGTTTTTGTCCATGTAGTATGATGTTGAGTGTTGGTTTGTCATAGATGGTTTTTATCAGATTGAGGTAGAGACCATCTATTTGGATTTTCTGTAGGGTTTTTTTCATAAATGAGTGTTGGACTTTATCAGAAGCTTTTTCCACATCTATTGAGATGATCATGTGATTTTTGTCTTTGTCCCTGTTGATATGGTGGATTACACTTATTGATTTGCATTTGTTGGACCATCCCTGCATTCCTGGGATGAATCACATTTAGTTATAGTGTATAATCTCTTTGATGATTTTCTGCATTCTATTTGCTAGTATTTTATTGAGTATTTTTTCATTAATGTTCATTAGGAAGACTGGCCTGTAGTTCTCTTTTTTGGTTGGATCTTTCACTGGTTTTGGTGTTGGAGTGATATTTACTTTCAGGAATGAGTTAGAATTGCTTCCTTGTCAATTTCATTAAAGAGTTTGAGGAGTGTTGGCATTAAGTCTACCCTAAATTTCTTGTACAATTCAGCTGTGAATCCATCAGGACTTGGACTTTTCTTTGTTAGTAAGTTTTTAATTATGTTTTCAATTTCTTTAACTGAAATTGCGTGATTAAGAAGCTTTATATCTTCTTGATTCAACTTTGGTATCTCATATGTTTCTAAGAATCTTTCCATTTCTTCTGTTATTGAGCCTATGAGAATAAAGGTTTTCAAAGTAGGTATCCATGAGCTTCAGAATTTCCACAGGGCCTGTAGTAACTTCACCATTTTCTTTCCTTATTGCATGAATTTGGGTTTTTTCTTTCCTTTTATTATGAGGTTGGCTAAGCGTTTATCATTTTTATTTATTCCTTCAAGGAACCAACTCTTTGATTTTTTAATTCTTTGTATTGTTTTTTTAGTCTCAATTGTGTCACTTTGTGCTCTGATCTTTATAATTTCTTCCCTTCTTTGGGCTTTAGACTTGACTTGCTCTTTTTTTTCTAGAAGTTTGAGGTGTAGTGTCAGGTTGTTTATTTGTGTTCGCTCTATTTTCCTGATGTGAGAATTCATCACAATAAATTTCCCTCTGAGTACTGCTTTCATTGCATCCCACATGTTCTGAAAAGCTGTATTTTCATTTTTGTTTCCTTGTAGATATTGTATAATTTCTTCTTTAATTTCCTCTGTGACTCATTGGTTATTCAGAAGGGTATTTAATTTCCATGCATGTACAGAGTTTTTGCAGTTTCTTTTGTCATTAATTTCCAATTTCATGGCACTATGGTCAGATAATATGCATGGGACAATTTCAATCCCTTTGCATCTACTTAAGCATGTTCTATGGGATAGTATGTGGTCTATTTTAGGGAATGTCCTGTGTGCAGTTGAGAAAAATACATCTTCTGATGTTGCTGGGTGGAATACTCTGTATGTGTCTATTAAGTCCATTTGTTTACAAGTTTGATTCAGTTTTGTTATTTCTTTGCCGATTTTTTTTATCTGTCTCTTTGTGACGATGAAGTATTGAATTCTCATATTACAATTGTGTTATTGCATATTTGGTTTTTCATGCTATTAGTATTGTCTTATATAGTTAGGTACTCGTATACTTGGTGCATTTGGTGCATTTGTTATTTAAGATTGTTATCTCTTCCTCTTGAAGTTTTCCCCTACTATACAGTAACTTCTTTATCTCTTTGGATCATTCTTGGTTTGAAATTCACATTGTTTGCAAACAGAATAGCTATGCTTGCTTTTTTCTGGGTTCCTGTTTCATGAAGTATTGTTTTCCATCCCTTGACTTTCAGTCTATGGATTTCCTTTTGAGTTACATGCATTTCTTGTATTCAGCATATGGTTGGATTTTGTTTCTTGTCCATTCTGCCAGTCTTCTTTTAATTGGTGAATGGAGGACATTTACATTAATGATTATAACATATATATATATATATATATGCTTATTTCTTTCATGTTATCTTTCTCCTGTAGGTTCTTTATCTTTGTCTTCTGTTTAATTGTTTGCTATGCTTGGTGGGTTTTTCCTTCTGTTGTTCTTGAAATCATAGTCATTTCTATGTCTATCTAGAATATCTTTCAATACTCTTCATAGGGTTTGTTTGGTGGTCATAAAGTTCTTTGCTGTGTAAGTATCTTACTTCTCCATCAATTTTCAAAGCTAATTTTGCAGGGTACCCCAATCTTGGTTGGAAGTTGAAGAGCCCAAATTTATAGTTGTTATATGTCAGACTAAAGTGTCTTGAAGTTAAAGATTAGAAAAATGCTATTTGGCTCAGTAAAAATAAAATGAAATACTTTAATTCCTCAAGATTCAGATCATACATTGAATTACAATTAAAATTGGAAAAATATAAACACATAAAATGAGTCATCATGTAGAAGATTTAGCAGAAACAACACAACAAAAAATTTAGACATTTTACCGTACCAAATACTTCAATTATTGAAATTTTGTATGTATCTTATGAAAGATCTCTATATAAAATATTTTTTAAAAAGGCAGAAATTTTTATATGGCCAAAGGACAAAAAAAACTATATAAATAACTTGATAAGTACATCAGAAATTTCAATTTGAGTGTTCTAAAATTTTGAAATTCATGGGATAGATTCAAAAGTAAACTCAAAACAGCTGAAATAAATGAATTATAAGATGGGTCTATATTACCTTTTTCTTGCTTGGACAAAATACCTGACATCCATAGTGTAAAGGAAGAGAGATTTATTTTGACTCATGGTTTTAGAGGGTTCAGTCCATGTTTGGTTGTCATAAGTGGCATGATGAAAACACATGGCAGAAGAAATATGCTCAACCCATGGCAGCTAGGAAGCAGAAAGAAAAGGAAGGTAGGCTCCAGGGACAAGAATACATCCTTTCAGGCCACAGTCCCAGTGGCCAACCTCCGATCTCCAACCAGGTCTGATTTCCTAACAGTATATTTCAAATAAATGAGATTTTGATGGGACTATTTTAAATCTAAACAATAGTAGTATAAATAAATTAAACAGAATGCAGCCCCTGGAGAAAAAAGGAAGTAGAACATGTACAAGAAAGGATAAGAAATTTGAAAGAGAGATTATGTTTAAACAACTGAAGAAATTCTGCAGCATCCAAAAGAGTAAGCTATTCAGATCTCCCTTTGGAAGGGAACTGCTGTATGGAATGCAGGCAAATGGGTTGCCCTCATTCAGAATCTACCACATTTATGCCAAGACCATGTCCTTCTAGCCAATGACATAGCACTGAACAGGTAGGAGATCTGGAAAATTCCTCCCAATACATGGTTTATCTACCATATTGTCTTTGCCCTGAGACTCTCAGGTAAAGAGAGACCTAACCTGGCTGAAACTTTCCCAGAGACTATTTACACAATATTCCAACCTCTCCTTTTCTTTCATAGGTATCATACTTGCACTTCCTATTTGTGCTTTCTCTCTAATCACAATCATTATTTTTATATCTAATTCAGTTTTGCCACCTGCTTCTCAGAAGTCAAGAAATGAAATAGGGCAAATGGAGGAACCCACTCTTATACCCTGAGGTGGGTTGAGAGAACCAGAATTCTCTTCCGGCGAACTCCCTAACCATGGACTACACACTTTGGCTGTAGTCATCCACCATGATTGCTCTTTTTTTGGCACTGGGCAACAGAAGAGTCATCCAAGGAACCAACTTGATCATGAACAAAGCCAATGCCCCAGAAGAGAAGGTACACTCAGAGAGTTATCAGCTCCAAGGAGAAATAACAGACCTAGCCATCAATGCTAGTCCCCCAAAAAGCTCATGGCTATTGTAAACAACAAAAGCAGCATGGAGTTTTACTCCAAAAGTGACTCCATCATGGCAGGCTAGAGTTAGAGAGGAAACCCAGAGTATATTACCACAGAGGAATTACAGAACACCTCCACTCCAGGGTTTCCAGTGTTACCCTCCCATAGTGACTGATGAGAGACAACCATGGAGAGATAACCAGGGAGAGGGTGCGTTCTATAGACTCCTTGAGAAGTTTAAGCTCAAGTAAAGAAGAACATGGGCCCTGACCTCAGAGGTTAGAAACTAGGGCCAGTAAGTGTGGATTTCAGAGGAGACTAGATCTGAAAGAGTTGGAATTATGTCCAACAGTCTTCTTGAACTCCTGCCCTACAGCCTACATGCAACAGATATCAGAAGACAGATTATTCATCTACCAACATGAGCAAGGATATGCCTCAGCTTAGACAGCTTACATGGTAGGGGGTGTATGGATGAGGGTAGGAAAGACACCTCACAAATCCACAGGTGACAATGCTACACAGAGATAATCATGGTTTGCTGAATTCCAAGACTGAAGATCCTGAAAAAAGAAGAAAGAAGAAGAAAGAAGAAGAAGAAGAAGAAGAAGAAGAAGAAGAAGAAGAAGAAGAAGAAGAAGAAAAGAAGAAGAAGAAGAAGAAGAAGAAGAAGAAGAAGAAGAAGAAGAAGAAGAAGAAGAAGAAGAAGAAGAGGAGGAGGAGGAGGAGGAGGAGGAGGAGGAGGAAGAGGAGGAGGAGGAGGAGGAAGAAAAAGAAGAAGAAAAAGGAGAAGAAGAATTTTTTATTTTTACTGACTCAATACTTTTTCTCTTCTTTCATCACTGGTTTTGGAGGGGGTTAAAGACTTTCCAATTTTTTTTCTTTTTTCTTTTTCATCATCTAACTTTTCCTCCTTGTTTCCTTTTTTCTGTTATTTTGCTCTTTTTTCTTCTTCATTCATTTCTGTTACTGTTAGTTAACATTATTAATTTCTTTCTACCCCTCAGTAGGATCCCCATCTGACTTTTCTCTCCTCTTTCTCATTTTCCATTGATTAATATTTAAAATGTTATATTTCTAATTCCCCAATTTCCTACTCCCTCTATCTTTGCCATTGAGCTATATAAATCTTGTTATTCAACTCTATGATATTACTGATGAATACTATCCTATCATTATCAGAGATAAAGTTGTTCTACTTCGTAGAGATACACAGCAAGTCAATATTTGGTTTTTCTTAGTGTTTATATTATAATTCTAGATCTCTTTTCTACACTTAAAAGTACATTATTGATTCTTAGACTACATCAATATCTAATTTGTCTTTGACACTATTATTGATACTGATTTTATTACCGCAGCCAAGGTGATATGGTTGTTGCTTTCAGTTGGCTTTCTTTGTATGCCAATATCCAAATTGCGTTAATGTCATTAACAATACTGTGGCCCATTCATAGAGAACTGAGTACTAAGCCAAATACACTACCATCTCTCTCCATCCCCCCCAAAACCCACAGGTGATTAAATTCTAGGACAGAGCAAAAGTTTATAGTTAACCATGTCCAGAGTGCATCACTGAAAACCAAACACTAATTAAGGAGGTCTCCATAGTAGGAACAAAATCTTCCACTATAATCCACTTGCAAACCTCAGAACAAAAACCAAACACAAATAGAAACATGAGAAGAGTAGAAAAAAATTCCCCACTCCCCCAAAGCTGATCTGATCTGTGGGACATAGAGGAGGAGGAAATCAAAAGTCACACAGAATTATTTTAAAGGTTAAATGAAAGACAAAAAAAATACATTTCTTGTTGAGTTCAAAAAAGAAGTCTACAGAAGATTCTAATAAAAAGCTGAGTCATCAAAATGATACAAAACATGAATGTCAAATATAGACAAAGATTAGAGTCCATGAAAAGGTATCCAACTCAAGAGATTAGATATTTTATTGAAAGTATGGGTAACAGGAGTGTCTAATATGAGGATGGAGTGTCAACTAGAAGACAGGGCTGTTGTCAGTGTCCAGTTATTGAGAAATACCATAAAAACCACAATAGAAAATAGAAAATTGATCTATCATCTGTACATGATACAGAAAAGACTGAGATTAACTGAAATTAGTGAAAAATCAAAACAGCACAAATGATGTTTTACAGAAATAATATAAAACTTTCCAAATATAGGGAATGAATTTAACATACATAAAAGTGAGGCATATAGCCAAATAGCCATAATCAGAAAAAAAACTTGTCTGTGACACTGACAGTCAAAATCCCAGAAGTTCAAAACAAGAACAGAATTTTACTGTTAGAGAACAATGAATCACTTATAAAGGAAAACTTATTAGAATTGCAAAACTTCTCAACACAAACTTTAAAAGCTAGCAGAGTATGAAGTGAAGTGTTTAAAACCCTAAAAGAAAACAACTTCCAACCCAGACCAATATATCTGGCAAAACTATTGTTACTATTGCCTATTATTGTTTTTATTACCATTATACTTGAAATTATTATTACTTTCAAAGTCAACATAGAAATTAGATATTTTCCTGACAAACAGCACATAAAAAATCCATGACCAGCAAAGAAAGCAGCACTACAAAGATTCTAAAAAGTATCCTAAAAAGAGAATAAAACTAGCAACAATGGCAAAAGGTCTAAAAGAATGGATATACCAGGTACAGTGAGCAGTGAAGTAGGACAAGAAGATAGGGGATCAACAACAGGAAAATAAAGCAACGACAGGAATAAATCAATACCTGTTAGTAATAACTTTTAGTGTGAATGATCTCAATCTTCCAATTAAAAGACAAGCAGGAAGAATCAAGAAACAAACCTCAATAATATGATGTGTAAAAGGTACACATTGAACTCTAAAGAAAATTGGAGAACTTGGAAAAAATGGATAGATTCGTAGGTACATATGAATTACCCAAACTGAATCAAGAAAATATAAAAACCCTGAATAATCGAGCAATAGGCAATAAAATTGATGTGGTAATAAAAAAATACCCATGAACTAAGAAAATCTCATGTCCTAATGGATTAACAGTAAAAATCTACAAAAATTTCAGGGAAGATCTAATGCCAATACACATCAAACTTTTTAATACAACGTGTGAAGAAGTACTACCAAAGTCATTTTTGAAAGTACCCCTAAATTCATTACCCTGATTTTAAAATCAAAAAAAGATTCAACCAAAAAAGGAAACTAGAGGTCAATCTCTTTAATGGACATGGATACAAAAATCCTTATCAAGATATGGGAAAATAAAATGTGACAGACAAATCATTGAAAAGATCAACATGACCAAGGAGACTTGGTAGGATTCTGCCCAGCGTCCACCATCACCTGAGGACCCCTGGGAAGGTCCCTTCTGGCTTAGATGTGTCCCATTCAGTGACCCCCAAGTGGTCCAGATCCAACTGCGCTCCACCTCACGAGCCAAAAGTGTGTGCTGAGAGTTCCATCCCATGGTGCAGCCTCAGTGCATTGCTCTGAGCCTGGTAGGATCTCACCCAGTGTCCACCATCACTGGAGGAGCCCTGGGAAGGTCCCTCTTGGCATAGTTGGGCCCAACCAGCAACCCCCAAGTGGCCTGGAGCTGCCTGTACTCCACCTTGTAAGCTGAAAGTGCACACTGAGAGTTCATTCCCACAGTGCAGCCTCTGTGCATCACTCTGAGCCTGGTAAGACCCTGCCAAGCATCCAGCATCATCAGAGGACCCACAGGAAGGTCCCTCCTGGCTTATTGGGCCCCTCTCAGTGACCCCAAATGGCTGGGGGTCACCTGGAAAGGCCTGTCTAATGACCTCCACTCAACTGGGGAAACTCCCTGCATAGGGATAAATATTCTCAACCCAAGAAACAATTGAGACCTTAACTTCTGCTTCCCTAAGGGAATGTAGAAAGGTGACAAAATGAAAGAGCAAAATATAAACCTCCATCCCACCCCAAGCAAGCCTAAGAGACATGGACATAGAAGAAAATGTAAGCCATACACCTGTAATCCCTGAAATGATAGTGACTTAAGTAAAAAAACAACTCTGGGAAGCTATAAAAGAACTCAGATCAAAAATAATCAAAAATAATCTCCCAGGTGAAAGAAGAAATGATAAATGTAATGAAAGAAATGCTGAACATATCTAAAGAAGACATAGTTTAAATTTAGAAGAACACTGCAAAAAAATGGAAATATTGAATGAACAATATAAAAAACAAACAGAATACATGAAGCAGATACAAAGAGATATCCAGGAAATCAAATATTCCATCAAAAGTTGGCAAAACTGCCTCGATGAAAGTGAAGATAAACTTTCAGACCTCAAAGACAAAATTGAAGCTAGTAAACAAGAAAGGAAAGATCTGTCAAAAATAACAAGGAACCAGGAGATAACAATTCAACAGCTGCAAGATGATGCAAAGAAAAACAACATAAGATTGATAGGGATAAATGAAAAGGGAGGTGACAACACAAATGATATCAAAAGACTATTTACAGAAGTAATAGCAGAAAATTTCCAAACATGAGAATAGAAACTGACATAACAGATCAGTGAAGCACATACAACTCCAAATAGCCATAACCAAAATAAAACTACACTGAGATATATAATAATCAACATCCCAGAAATTCAATATAAGAACAGAATATTAAAAGCTGCTAGAGAGAAGAGACAGATCACCTATAAAGGAAAACCTACCAGAATCACAGCAGACTTCTCAACACAAACAATGAAGTCAAGAAGACCATGGAGTAAAGTATTTCAGGTCCTAAAGGAAAATGACTTCCAACCCAGACTGATGTACCCTGCAAAACTGTCCTTCAAAATTCATGGTGAAATAAAATACTTCCATGACAAAGAACAGCTGAAGAACTTCATGACCACCAAACTGACCCTACAAAGAATACTGAAAGAAATTCTAGATAGACACAGGAAAAAACCACTAAGCAAGGCAAACAATTAAACAGAGGGGAAAGGTAAAGAACCAACAGCAGAAAGATAACATGACAAAAATAAACATATATATATATATATATATATATATATATATATATATATATATCAGTTATAGCCATTAATGTAAATTGCCTCAATTCACCAATTAAAAGAAACAGACTGGCAGAATGGATTAAGAAACAACATTCAACCATATGCTGTATACAGGAAACCCATCTAACCCAAAAGGAAACTCATAGACTGAAAGTCAAAGGATGGAAAACAATACTTCATGCAACAGGAACCAAAAAAAAAAGCAAGGGTAGCTATTCTATTTGCAGACAATGTGAACTTCAAACCAAAAAATGATCAAAAGAGATAAAGAAGGTCACTATATAGTGGTTACGGGAAAACTTCAAGAGGAAGAGATAACAATCTTAAATATATATGCACCAAATTTGGGATCACCCAGCTATACAAAACAAGTATTAACAGAAATGAAAAAGCAAATAAACAATAACACAGTCACAGTGGGAGATTTTAGCACTCCTTTGACACAAAGAGACAGATCAACTAGACAAAAAATCAGCAAAGAAATAACAGAACTGAATCACACCTGTGAACAAATGGACTTGATAGACGTATACAGAGTGTTCCATCCAACAACATCAGAATATACATTCTTCTCAGCAGTACATGGGACATTCTCTAAAATAGACCATATACTAGCCCACAGAACATATTTAAATAAATGCCAAAGAACTGAAATTATCCCATGCATGTTATCAGATCATAGTGCCATGAAACTAGAAATTTATGACAAAAGAAACTGCAAAAACTCCATACATACATGGAAATTAAATAATACCCTCCTGAAAAACCAGTGAGTCACAGAATAAATTAAAGAAGAAATTATAAAATATCCACAAGCAAATGAAAATACAAATGCAGCTTACTGGAACCTGTGCAATGCAATGAAAGCAGTCCTCAGAGAGAATTTTAGTGCAGTGAATTCCCACATCAGAAAAACAGAATGAACACAAATACACAACCTGATGCTACAGCTCAAACATCTAGAAAAAGAAGAGCAAGCCAAGGCCAAAGCCAAAAGAAGGGAGGAAATTATAAAGATCAGAGCAGAAATCAATGCAATAGAGACTAAGAAAACAATACAAAGAATCAATGGATCAAAGAGTTGATTCTTTGAAAGAATAAATAAAATTGATAAGCCCCTAGCCAACCTTATTTTAAAAAGGAAAGATAAAACACAAATTCATGCAATGTGGAATGCAAATGGTGAAATTACTACAGACTCTGTGGAAAACAGAAGATCATCAATAGCTGCTTCAAAAAACTCTACTCTCACAGGTTAATAACACAGAAGAAATGGACAGATTCCTAGAAAGATATGAATTACCAAAGCTGGATCAAGATGTAAAACTGCTTGAATGTCCACTTTGTATGCTTTAATTTTGTAACTTGAACAACTATTTCTAAAAAGACAATATGTAATTTATCAACTAGTGATTTCTTATTGTTTATCTTTTTTTGAAATTCTGTAATATTTCTACCCTTTTTCTGTTTTTTCTCTTTAAATAAAAAAGATGTAAAACTGCTGAATAACCCAATTTCAATTAATGAAATTTAAAATGTAATTAAAACCTTACCAACAAAGAAAAACTTAGGTCCTGATGGATTCACTGTAGCATTCTATAAGAAATTCAAATGGGACTTAATGCCGACACTCCTTAAACAATTTGTAATAGCCTCTACTAAGTCTCAGAGCTTTAATATCTAGAATATATAAACTTCTCAAAAAATTAAAGGTCTTTAAATAAAAGACCCAATCAACAAATGGTCAACAAATTAAATAGACACTTATCAAGAAAAAAGAATTACAAATGTCCAATAAATATGACAAAATGGTCAACATTGCTGGCAAATTAAAATAATAGTAAAATTCCATTTTACTCATGAAAGAATGGCTAACATTAAGAAATCAAATAATCATAAGTATTAGTAAAGCTGCAGGGAAAAAGGAACTTTTACATATTGTTGGCAGGAATTTAAACTGGTACAACCTATGGAAATCAATATACAGATTCTTCAAAAGACTAAATCAAGAAATTCCATTTGACCCAGCTATTCCCCTTATAAGTATCTTCCTGAAAGAACTGATGAAATCGTATTTCAATGATAGATGCATACTCATGTTATAGCATCACAGTCTTGGAAGCTAAATCTTGGAAGTGGCCTTGATGTTCACTGACAGATGAATGGATAAAGCAAATGTAGTATTTATGCATGATGGTGTAGCAAAAGGTGGATAAACTTGAGTCATTTGCAGGAAAAAAGATGCACCTTAAGGCTATAATGTTAAGTGAAATAAATTAGACATACAAGCTTAAATACCACATTTTATATGAGAAACCCAAAATGTAAGTAAAGAGCAAATTAAAACATAGAAAGTAAGGAGATAGTTCTTTATCAAATGATAACAGGATCAAGAGATGGAGAGAAGGGTTAGTAAGGGGAGGGAAAGGGGTTTAAAAGGAATTATGTGTCATGTACATGTGCCAATTCCTTCCAAAGAATGTGATCACTGTGATGCAAACACGTACCAGTAAAAAATAAAAACTGGGGAAAAATAAATAAATTTTACTCTAGGTGAAGGGATGAAATGGGACCCTTAGAACAAACAGGAAACTCCCATGAGAAAATTTTCTGCTTTTTGTGATTAAAAGATATAAAAATATTGCCCTCCTTTGAGACTTTTACTCATGTGACCATTGTAAAATCGTCAAAAGCCCAAGCTGTTTAAACCAGCTTGTGGCTCCTCTCTCTTTCAAAATATGTTTTCCTGAATCCAGGTCTTCTTTAGTGGGTCTTCTGTGATACATCTGTTTATAGCCATTTTCTTCTTTCTTCCTTTTGTACAGTCCTTTTACTCTTTTTTCTCCCTCTCTCTTGAGAAACTTTGAAAATAAAATACTCTGAAATTCTGTTGTGTTTATCTCTAAGAGTACTGAATTCAGATAATCAGTACCCAACATATAAAACAAGAGTAAGTCAGACTGCAAGGTTTCATAAAACCTTAAAAAAAAACTTCATAACAGAAAACTTCAGCTCCTATTAGGCATCAGGGGGAGAAAGAGGATGATATACTAAACACATTTTATAGCTTGGGTTTGTTTCTTTGTTTCAGTGCTAGGGGTTGAACCCAGGGCCTCGCATATGCTAGGCGAGTGCTCTACTACTGAGCTACATGCGCAGCCTTATAGTTTGGGCTTGCAATGTCACCCAAAGCCCATGTGTTAAAGGCATGATCCTTATCTTTGCAGTACTGGAAGGTGGTGGAAACTTTAAGGAAGCCTCGTCAGAAGTTTCAGCTCTCAAAGGGCATTGTGGAGCCCTGGTCTCTTCCTTTTTCCTTCTCTTTTGTCCTAGCCATGAGGTGAACATTTTGCTCCACTGTAATATGCTGCCTCACCATAGGCCCAGGGATCAATTGGTCATGGATCAAAACTTCCAAATCTGTCAGTCTAATAAACCTTTCCTCTTTATAGGGTGTTTACATCTGGTATTTTGTTACAATAGTAATAGAAACTAATACACTCAAAAATCTGAAAGAAAAATTTTAAAAACTGAAATTTTCCAGAGAAAAATGTAATTTCTAATTTTTATTTGGGATCTTCTAAGCAATACATATCTGTTGCAACTACAGCTCAGAAAAAAGACAAAATTTTTTACCTGTGAATTAAGTTATTGGCTTTGATTTGTAGGTTATAAGATAAGCAAGGGTGATATCAGAAGCATTTAAAAATGATTTGAAAATTCTTTAAAATTCAGTTATAAATTCTAATACAGCCAAATTGTACTAAAAAATATAATTATGTGATTATAAGTATATATATTGTGTGGCCAAAAATGTATAGTTCAGAAAAAGAAAAACATGTATAAATATTTTCATACTAAATTCATTCAGATATTATGAAATTAATACAAGTTATCTTTGGCCCTACAATTATAAGAGGTGCTCATAGTGGTGGCAATTAGCTTGCAGACATTTATTGCTATGGTTTTTATGGTTTGTGTCTGGATGTCCCCGAAAGTCTCATGAGTTTATGAGGAGTGGGCCTTTTGCAGGTGGCTGAGTCTATCATTTGTGATTGGTTTGTTGTCTAGTGCTGGGATTGGTCCTGTGAGTGCTGTAGCCACCCTGGGGCCTGCTAGCCTTCATACAACATAAGGGAGGAAAGAGGCTTGCTCCTCCCTTTTGCTGTTTTGCTCTTATTGCTTCTGGTATCTGCCACAGCCACCATATTGCTCCTCAGTCACTACACCTTGACTTGGACCCAGCTGACTATGGACTGAAATGTACATGAACTGTGAGCTAAATAAACTTTTACTTCCTTCATTTTGGATGTTGGATGTTTTGTCTCAGCAAAAAGAGAAAGTAACCTACCTGGAACACTTCAGAAGCTGAGGAGAGCCTCGGCCACCCTTCCTCTGCATCTCAGCAGCTAAAGGGATTTTTTTTCTACCCTTCTCCCACACACAGACAACTTCAGCTGCTGAGGGGAGCCTCAATTGCCCTTCCCTTGCACCTGAAAGACCTCTGCAGCCAATGGGACCATTGGCCACCATTCCCCCACACCTAGAAGACTTCTGCAGCTGAGGGGAGCCTCAGCTGACCTTCCCAGCACCTGAAAGACCTCTGCAGCCAATGGGACCATTGGCCACCATTCCCCCACACCTAGAAGACTTCCACAGCCGAGGGGAGCCTCAGCGGACCTTCCCAGCACCTGAAAGACCTCTGCAGCTAATGAGATCATTGGCTCCTGTTCCCCCACACCTGGACAATTTCTGTGGCTGAGGGGAGGTTTGGCTGATATTCCCCTGCACTTCAACAGACAATGGTATTGTAGGCTGCCCTTTCCCCATACCCAGACCACTTCAGCAGCCAAAGGGACCCTGCACCTGAAGGACCTTAGCTGTCAAAGGGCTTGTTGATACAGTCACTCCACCTGAAAGACCTCAGCAGACCATGGACTATCAGGGATCCCTTCCACCATCTGCAGTACCTTGGTGGGATAGTGTAAACCTCAGCAACCCCTCCTCTACACAGAAGACCTCAGAGAGCCTGCAACAGTGTGGTGAGTTTCCCTCTCAAGGAGAGGACCTCAGGTGTGAACAGGAGCCTCAGCACACCCTCTCCCCAACTCTAGGACCTTGGCAAGCTGGAAAGAACGTTGGTGAGTCCCTTTTCCATACAGAGAACCCCGGTGGATTGGTGAAAGTGATGACAAGGCCTTCACCCACCTAGAGGAACCAGAAAGGGCCTAAGAGGCCCCCAGTGACACAGTAGGGTCTGGGGCACACACTATAAACAGGTAGACCTGGTGGTTTGGAACAGCCTGAAGACACAGTAACAATAGGGAATAAGGTTTGATTTACATCAGTGCTCCTAGGTTAGCCAAATGCTCCTAGGAAGAATCTAGAACTCACTCAACAGGCCCTACAGTAGAAATGCAGGTGACTGGCTCCTCCCCTACACTCTAGGACCCAGCAATTGGGCAAACACCAGCCACACAGTAGGACCCTAAGACACACATGACAGACAGTTGAGACTAGTGGGATTGAAAAGACCAAAATATTAACTCAAGATGTGGAAATGACAAAATGAAAAAGCCAAATGCAACCTCAAACACCCAATCAGGAACAAGTACAGGAGACATCAAAATAAAGGACATTGTAAGTCACACACCTGAAATTTCTGAAAAGATAACAAGTGAAATAAAGAAACAAATCCATGAGGCTATAGAGAAAATCAGATTAGAAATAATCTCTCAGGTAAAGAAAGAAATGACAACCTTGGTAAAGGAGTTGTTCAGCATAGCTAAAGAAGACATAAATTTAAAAGTACAGAAGCATGAGAAAATGACGGAAACCATGAGTGAACAATATAAGAAAGAAATAGAATGCATGAATCAAGCTCCATGAGATATCCAAGAAATAAAAAATTCCACTGAAACGTGGAAAAACTAAATCAATGAAACTGAACATAGACTTTCAGGCCTTGAAGACAGGATTTCACCTAGAGATCATGAAAGGAAAAAACATAAAAATAACAAGAGATCATGAATTAACAATTCAGCAGCTTCAATACAGTATAGAGAAAAATAATGTAAGACTGATAAATGTCAATGAAAATGCAGCAGTCAATTTTTGATGTGGTTAGGAGGAGCCATCTAGCTAGTTTACTAGGATTGGTTTTCTTTGTGCTTATCCAATTTTTAGCTTGTTAAGTTTCTTACATTTGTACAATTACTATTTTCTGTCAAATCTGGGAAAGTTTTACCCATTAAATAATTTTACTTTTCATCTCTCCTTCTAGAACTGCAATGATAGTAGTATTGGATCACTTCGTATTATCCTACATATCTCTGAAACTCTGTTCATTTTTCTTCAGTCTTCTTTCTCTCATTTTAAAATGTCTGGTTTCAAATTATCTATCTTTAAGCTCACTTATTTTTTTGCCATCTCGTTTTTCTGTTGAGCCCAACTGATGAACTTTTCTATACTTCCAGGGAGTAAAGGGGGTTTTTGTCTCTGTGAAAAGATTCCTATATCTCCATTTTTACTAAAACTACTTTTGTTTACTTCTAAAATATATTTTTGTTTGACTCTGTGTATTTTATAATGGCTTGTTTTTATGTCTCTCTGCTAAATCCAACATTTGGTTGAGGCAATTTCAATCATTTCTTGCTGAGTATGGACCACATTTTCCTTTCTCTTTCCATTTCAATAATTTTGGCTGTAAATAATACATTTTAACAATTCTGGATTATCCTGGTTTCAGAAATTGTGTTTTATTTTGCTTTTTGATTAGGCAGTTAACATGGCTTGATTCTTTCAAACCGTGTATCATTTCACTTTGTGCTACAGTTGATATTTCTGTTGAGTTTATGTCCTCCTAAAGCTTTATTTCTAATTTTTTAGCCTAGACTCAGGACCTTCTCTGAACCTGTCTAATTTGAAATGTCAAAGGGAAAATCACTCAAGATCCCTCTTCTAAAGCTTAAAACTTATTGAGAAAATCAAACAGATAAGTAGCCAATATCAATGTAGTGTGACCAATTGTGTAATAGGAATATGCACAAGACACACAAATAGTGAAGTGTGGAAAGCAACTGACTTTGAAAGAAACCATTGGTCCTGGATGACTTTATAGATTAAGTGACAGCTGGGTTGAGTTTTGAAAAATATAAAGCACAGGTGAGCACAGAAAAGGAATATTTCATACAGAGGGATGACTGATGACAGATGACACTGTGATAATGACAAATCATCACTATAGCTAAGGCATAAGATATTAGAGAAAATGAAGCAAGACATGGGAAAAGATGTATATTATAAATAGCCTATAAACCAGTTTAAGGGATAAATGCTTGATTCTGTTGATGATAATGAACCACACTGAATCTGTGCAAACCACATTAAGGAGGGATGAAAATGAACCAAGCAAGAGACAACTGTGGAATGATCCAGGATGATTGGCAGAAATAAGAGAACAGAATAGAAAAATAGGGTTTAAGGTTCAGAAGAGGAAGGAAATAAGGATGACACTAAAGACCTTTGCTTAGGCAGTCAGGTTGAGGATAGTGTCGTTTGTCCAAGGTAGGAAATATAGGAAGTATAGAAAGTTTGAGGAAGGGAAAAGAGCAAATAATTTGTTCCATTTTGATATGTTACAGTCAAGGTGTGAGAGGAAATTAGAAGGAAAGTCTGGCAGATAACTTAATATACCATCATGAGCAAGCTCTCTGAAAAAGCAAAAAAAGACTGAAAATGAGTTCCTGAAGTAAACCAATTGAGAAAACAGGTGACCTGAGAATGTTTGTGAAGCCCTGATATTTAAGCAGTGAGCCAAAAAACAAAAAGTGATCAATAAGGAAAGAGGAGTTGATAGTAGTAGATTAAATTGAGGCAAAATACTAGAGGCAGACTTCCTTTGCTGCAAACACTTCCTCCTGCTGTGATCTCAGCCTCAGCTATACCATTTTGTGTGCCTGTCACTGGTTTTTGTAAGCCTGGCTCTTTA
The DNA here is from genome assembly GCA_004027455.1 of Hydrochoerus hydrochaeris. Taxonomy (NCBI): domain Eukaryota; kingdom Metazoa; phylum Chordata; class Mammalia; order Rodentia; family Hydrochaeridae; genus Hydrochoerus; species Hydrochoerus hydrochaeris. Next base: position 193,132 of record PVLA01000643.1, read on the forward strand.
AACAGACTGTATGTGAGAAGTCTGCCCTTACTAATCAATTAGAAACTTCCTAACAGAGACATTGCCTTACTACAACTTCTGTCAGCTATAAATCAATTGTACTTCATTAAGTAAACAGTCCCCAGGCAACTTCACTATATCCATCAACTGTCACCATGAGGTACTAGCAACAAAGACCTACAGACCCTCAGAGTCAGGCTCTGCTAGTCAGAGTGTCCTCAGTTTGATTCCCTGAATAGCCCACTTCACAGGGTTTCTCAGGCCTGGGGCCTGGTAAGGGAAATGATGTGTCCTAGGGAAGAGCAATCATCATAAATTCCCACAGTTCTCACCTTATAATGGAGACAGATCAACACTCTCACACATACATGGATATCTGAGAATCATTGTGAGAAACACATTTAAAGGGGGATAAAGACTGGGGTGGATTTAAACAAATACTCTTTAAGGATCCAGAATTCATTAATACTAGTAATTCCATATTACACAAATCTCCCAACTGCAAAGAGATATATCTTCTAAGAGAAAAATTAAGTACTCAGTAACAATGGAAGCCTTAATGAAAGACTGAATGCTGATACATGTTGTTTCTTAAATTTCAGAAGATACATTCTTACCACCAAGGAGGAAGATTTAGGTAAGTATTTGAATAATCTTAAATTGCAGGGAGAAGAATAAATTGTGACATAGGAACATCACTGTTGTTGGGAAGAGGATGGAGCAGAGAATATTGATTGGGACACCTGGGGATGCTGGTGTAGGGGGAAAGAGTAGGCACAGGAAGGGAGTTTAAAGGGACTGGCAGCTTGCATGAAGACTCAGGGTATCAAAGGAAGATTTTCCAGTAAGTGTTAATAAGGGAGTAGAAAGGATGGTTGGCATTTCCCATCATGGAATTATGATTTGGCTATAGGTTCAACAACTCAGAAGTGTCTCTATCCTTCCAAAGATTTGAAGCTGCATTTGGGGTATGCTACCCATAAACTGTGCCTCAACTATTCACAGGTCAATTCCAGAGAATGAACAGAGTGAACATGCACCTATAGTCCTTGAGAAATGAGTCCTATTAATATGGCATATTATTACATTTTATAGATCATTTTAAAAATGGATTAGTAGGGCTGGGGATTTAGCTCAGCGACATAAGTGCCTGCCTTGCAAGCGCGTGGTCGTGAGTTTTATCCCCAGTACCGATAAATAAATAAATAAATAAATAAATAAATAAATAAATAAAATTGATTAGTAATAAGAAAAATATAGCTTATTTATGATATATTCTTGTCAAAAATGTCTAATTTGAATCATCAAATGTTTAATCTAATTTCCAGTTTACAGGATATGTGAAAAATATGGGAACAAGCTGATGATTGCCAGGAAGGAACATTTAAATGAATCTAGGTATGACAATTATAGTACACTGGTCTGGGTCTCTTCAAACACTAAAATTATTGGAAAAGGAACTACTCTAGAGAGTAAGAGACTTGAGTAATATACCATCTAGACATGGTGTGTGTTCCTGAGTTAGATACCGGATTTGGGCAGTTACTCTAAAGGACATTTTATTGAGATAATTAGGAAAATCTGAATAAAAACTATGCTACTTAAAATGATATGTATTTATTAAATAAAAGTGTTATCTCAACAACTTATTGTAAAATGTTTTTTTCACACACACATACAATTTATTTCAAGGAATTGATGTGCAATATGATTGTGGATATTAACAAGTCCAAAATCTGTAAGGCAAGTGGAAGACTAGCCTTTCAGGCAGAAGCTGATGTTGCAGTCTCAGGGTAAATTTTCTCCCTTAGGAATGTCTCAGGTTTAGTCTTTTTTTTTTTTTTTTGAAAAGAATAAAACCAAATGAGAAAAAAAGGGAGGTCATTCAAAACAAAAGGATGCACATAGTACATTGTTTAAAACCTCAATACAAGGTGATCTACAATTTTACCATGATGTCTCTTGTTATCTTCAATAGAATTGCCCATATCATCAGGCACAATAATATTGAACATAGCAGTACAGAACACAATCAATAAAAACAAAACATTGGAGACATTATAGGACTTCAAAAGAAGATAATAATCAAACTAGAATGGGTATCATAGTGAATCTTACTGTCTTCAGAGTAGTTGCCTATACTCTCAGACTCGATACTATCAAGCATAACAGATTTGAATAAAATCAGTCAAGACAAGAGAGTGAAAGCAATGCAGGGCTTCAAATTAAGTTCACAGAAAATCAAAAATGGTTACCATAGTATATCCTGCTATCTTTGGAATAGCTGTCCATGCCAACAAATCTAGTACAAGTAGACAAACTGGAACAGAATATAACCAAACTAAATAGAGTGATGGAAACAACATGGGTTTCAAATCATGATACAAGATATCCTCTGCCTTTCCTTTTTAGACAATTCCTCCCCTTTACTTTCAGAGGGTACATTGTACATTTTGTATCCCACTAACTCCTTTAGTTTTTGGATTAAAGTGGCAACCCACTATTTACCTAAATGGTTCTGAACTTTTTACCCCTGAGCTTGATCTCAAGTTGTATAGAGCCTCAAGGTTTTTCTTCCTTATGTCTGAATAGTTCTCCATTTTATAAAAGTGTTATGTTTTTCCAACCAATCTGCAGCTGATGGACAAGCTACCCCCTCTTTTTTCTGGTTCCCTGTCACATAGAGCATTATTTTGTCACCTTTGACTTTCAGTCTATAAACCTTCTTTCAGGTTAATTATATTTCTTATATAGAGCAACTTGATGGACCCTATCTCCTGATCCACTCTGCCTGTGTTTCTTTTTATTAATGTAGTAAGTCCATCTATGTTAGTGATTACAGCCAACCTTCTCTGCCTCATCTCTGTCATGCTATTTTTCTGCTGTTGGTTGTCTACTTTTGCCCTTCATTCCAATGTCTGCCCCATTCAGTGAGCCCCCTCTGCTGCTGTTCCTGAAACCATGGTCTTTTTTATCTCTCTAGAATGTCCTTCAGTATTTTTTGTAGAGTTGGATTGGTGGTTATGAACTCCCCCAGGTCCTCTTTGTCATGGAAGCATCTTGTTTCTCTATTAATTTTGAGAGATAGTTTTACAGGGTACATCAATCTGGGTTGGAGGTTATTTTCTTTCAGGGCTTGGAATACTTGACTCTAAGCTCTTCTTGATTTGATGGTTTGTGTTGAGAAGTCTGTTGTGATGCTGATGGGTTTTCCTTTACAGGTGATCTGTTTATTTTCTCTGACAGCTTTTAATATTCTGTTCCTGTGTTGAATTTTTGGGATCTTGATTATTATATGTCTGGGGGGTAGATCTATTTTGGTTAAAGCTGTCTGCAGTTCTGTATGCTTCATATATCTAGATATCTTTTCCTTTTCCTATGCTTGGGAAGTTTTCTTTAAGTATTTCTGTGAATAACCTTAGTATTTCATTTATGTTTACCCCTGCTTCTTCACTTTACATTTTTTATTCTTAAGTTATAGATGCTCTTGTCATCTTCTAGCCTTTGTATTGCTACTTCTTGGTTCCTTGTTATTTTTAAGAGATCCTTCCTTTAGTGATCACATGTTGCAAACCTGCCTTCAAGGTTTGATAGTCTATCTTTAGTTTCTTTCAAGCATTTTTGCCAGCTTTCAATGGCTTTTTTAATTTCCTAGTAGTCTCTTTGAATCTGTTTCATGTGTTCTAGATTTTTTTATATTCTTCATCAGAGGTTTCCCTCCTTTTTCTATGCTCCTCCATTCTTCCATCTGCATCTTCTTGAGAGGTGCTTAACATTTCTTTTATTATTTTTCTTATAGCTTCCTTTACTTGTATTAGTATTTCTGTTTTGAGTTCTTTTATAATATGATGAATATATTTATGTCAGATGTCTCTTCTGTGTTTACCTCTCCTGGGCCAGTACTGTTTGAGTTGGAGGCTGGAGACTTCCTTTTGTTTCTTCCTCTTGTCATGTTTCTTGTTTCTTCCAGACAAGTGGCTAGTGGAGGTCCCCAGCACTTCCTGAACTGGTTCTGATTACTCTGAAGCATGCTGGCTAGGGATTGCTGTCCTCTCCAGTCTGCTGATGACCACTGAAGTACAAGCAGGGTGGGGCAGGCTGGCCCCTCCCTTCTGAGCTGGCCAACCACTGGAAATCTTCACCACATTAGTGTGTGCTGTGCGGATGGGGCCAGTTAGACATAGCTTCAGGGAAACCTTGTATTGGATGGGGTGGGACTCAGTCCACGAAATTCTAAGAAATTCTTACCAATCTTCTCTGCACTAGGAGTGGCTGACTGAAGCTGCTGAAGTTCTGGTTCTGGGCTTATCCTGCCTGACTCCAAAATGTCACCTAGCCAATCACCCACTCCTGTGGGAGGACTGAGTTCCCTGCCTGAGCCAGTGCTTTTCTCTGCTCTGCAGCTCTCCTCTATGACCATGTCCTCCCACCAAGGCCCTCAGGCTTGCCAACCCCCAACTTCACCATGACCATGTGTCTTGGAATTCCAGCAGCATTTTGTTTATAGTGGGACCGACTCCAGTGAGAGCGCAGCTGGCTACAGCCTTCCATCCACATTTTTTTCTTTTGTTTTCTTTCTTACTCTTTTTTCTCCCTTTAGTTTCTTCCTGGGATGAGAGGATCCATCTCCTTCCATCTGGTCTTTGCTGCTTATTGAACCACCATCTTCCAAGCATCCTCTAAAATGTTTTAATGTATGTTGGTTTTCACTTTGTTGTAATTAATGAAATACCAAAAGTGGGTCAATATCCAGTTATGTCCAACATACTCTGGCTTCTCCACTGGCTCTGGGTTAATTCACAATTTCAATTTCACACACACACACACACACACACACACACACACACACACACACACACACACATAATAGCTGATGTAGCTTTCTGGCGTACTAAAGAGGCTTCCATATCTGAAAGTGTCTGGATCCTCAATTTAATCCAGTTTATTTGCTCTCTTGGTTCCTTTCCCAGGATGGCTCTTAGCCATCATTCCTGGCTTTCTCTAGCTTTGCTATAACCAGCTGTCCTTTTTCCAAGACTAATGGGCAGGATGGCTGTTTCCTGCCAGGATTCATCAGCAGCTTCCCCTACAGAAGTTCTGACTCCCATGCTGCCCACCTGTGGCTGACTCAGTCAAGGTCACTCAGCCATGTGGGCTTCACAGCGGCCCTTCCAAAACCTGTAACATAACAGCAATTAAGTGAGCAGGCTTTGAAGCTGAACTGGATATATCTGAATCTCAATGGTTATTATAGGACACTGGGCAACCTGTTCTTTAGGTTTTTGGTTTAATAAGAGAGAAAATATAAAATAAAAATTAGCCTTTATTCTGAGGACGTGAAGAGAACTCCATGACTATAGACAGCCTGGCATTTCTCTGACCGGACCATGGGGCATGGGATATATATATATAAACTCTGACCAAGGGTAGCAATTAGGGCAGGCATAGATGATGCACAAGGAGCTGATTGGGACCTTTCTCGCACCACTGGAAAAGGAAGAAGAAAGTTGTCATATGGGAAGGAGGGGGTGGCCTCAAGGTAAACATCCTTGATCCCGCCTCCACTACAATAATACCTTGTAAGGCATAATCCTTTCACTGTTAAACCTTTATGTATCTCAGTTTCTCAGTTTTCTCACCTATAAATTGGGATGATACTGACTATACTTGTCTCTTAGGAATGTTATGAAGATAAATGATGTGAAAGATGTAACATTTTTAAGACTCTGGTCACATCCTGACTTGTCCTGTGACTATTAGCTATTATTTAAATAGCAGCTTTTCTTGTGTTATATATTGACGATGTAACACTTTGGTATGGCCCATGTAATAGCTTGAAGGATATGAATATGTTCTGTTTCTGATTTATCTGGCCCACCATATTATTCTGCCTTATCCCCACTCTTCTTATTGGGTTCCAGCCCTATCAGTTCCAGCCCCAGGAACTGGGTCAGTTCCTGGCATACCCATCCATCTTCCTTCCCAGGCTGTTATAAGGAACTTCCTTTTCTTGGATGTTTAAGCTAATAAAAGCTTAGTTCAAATCTCATCTCTCTTTGTAAAGCCAGCTATCTAAAATGACCTCATTCTACCACTTATCACAGCCTTGCATTCATTTTCTTTAAATCATTTTGTTTATTCACTTTGTTAAAAGCATACCTCTGGCCATGGAGGTTAGCTCTGCCTCTTTTACTATGTCACCCCAGAACTTGGAACATGGAGGAACTCCAAGAGCAGTTGTTAGATGAATTAATAAGTTAGAAGGGCCATTCAGCTCATTTTCAGGAAAAGAAAATTAAGAAAAAGTGATCCACTGTGCTCTAACCAAAGAAGCAGTACACATGGGCAAATTTTAAATAGCAATTTTTCTTCCTTGAAATGAAGGTTTTACTCCATCACCATCCCACTATAATAAAATTTAAAATAATAATAATTATAATAATAGAATAGAAGACAGAGATAAACTACTGCAAAGGCTAGTCTAGAAAAAAAAAAGGCCAAAGAATAGAGAAATGACAGAATATGTTAGAGAGTGGGAAAAAACTGCCCAGTAGGAGGGTAGAGGCTGGGTCCTTCCAGTAACTGAGAGTCTTCTTAAAGGAAACAAAAGTTGTTTGTTTAAAGTGAAGTGTCACTAAAAGTATATACATATACTTTAAATCTTTATTTGAGGCTAAACAACATAATTGTACAATCATGTGGCAATCTTTTGATTGAAGCCAAGGTCCATGTTTTGTTCTCTTATTTTACAATAAGCTTATCTTTGATAAATACTTTGTGATATCCAGGGTTTGTTTGTTTTTTTTTTAAGCAAACCAGAATTTAGAGACATGTGCAATTTGAATGCAAAAACTTTGTTTGGATTTTTTTAAAGTTTTTTTCACTACAAAATTAAATGAAATGAAGCAGGTACAAAGGATTCAATATCTCATGGTTTCTCTTATATGAGAAACCCAAAATATAAATGAAGAGCAAAATGAAAGTTAGATAATGGGAAGTAGAAAGATTTTTTTCAAATTGGAATTGGAACAAGAGATGAGGGTGGGATGGAAAAAATGAAGAAAAAATGGAAATTGAGGTTTTGCAAATGGAAGGATCAGAGAAGGAAGGGAGAGGTAGGGGTAAAAAACAAGAATTAACATGTAGTTAATTGCACCAACATGTAGTAAAAAAAATAATAATTTTTGTCGACTTTCTACAGTTCTCTCACTCACTTCTAAATAGACAGATTTTTAAATGTTAGCTACCCAGTCTTATCAATATTTTAAAGCATTTGGTTCAGTTTTCATTTGAACCTTCCACACTAACATTTCATTGGTTCACATGATATTTAATCAGTTTACATTATTATAGTAGCAAGTACAACTGATGTAAACAGCTTGAGTCAAACATTCCTGACTCTTAGAAAGAATAGACCCCATAGACCCCAATTCTGAGATCAAAAGGACCTCCTCCCCCAAACTTGAGCTGCCAACCTCACTACAAAACGGAGTTACTCTTCACTAAGCTCAGAGGCAGACTAGAAGTTAACTAAGTGGAAGCAGGAACCATCCCCTCCATACACAATAAGAAATTAGAATCTACGGTAAAACTGAATGATTCTCTGGTACAGAGAATCTCTGCTAAGTAGCTCTATAAAGTTCAGCATTTCATACAGCATCATGAAAGTCTAGAGACAAATGAATCAAATTTTCAGATGGCACAGATTTATAAGGAATACTAACATGGCAAGGGTCACCTTAAAATCAAAACACTCCTAGGTTCTGTGAATTCCTCAGGTACCCTCCACAAGGAAGTTAATGTGTAACATGACACTGAAATTCAAGAGGAGACTAGGTAGTGCAGCAGCCCATCTTTTCATCTATAGACTTTGTATAAAGACTAAGTTGGATGCACGTATGTGGACACAAGAAGATGCTTGAATAGCTTAGAACTCTGAATGCCTGGATAAATGCCTGGTGTATAGACAATGCTCAAGAAATATGTTTGGATAAATATACTATAAAGAAAAAATAAGGTGTTGGACAGTGTACCTGGTGTGCTTTTATTTGTGTTAGAGAGTATGGTAGAGTCTTTGCTATTTTATGTACAGATAATTTGTGCATAAGTAATAATTGGCAGGAAGATCAAGAAATTGATAAGTGATTGTCTTCAGAAAGAGGAACTAGGATATTTGGGTGGGGTTTCATTTAGAAAAGGAAGCCACTTTTTGTTTTATACATTTTTATACTATTCAAATTTCAGTATGTACATATTTTAAATTAATCTATTAAGTAACATTAATTTTACAGCTACCTAAAATGCTATAATCAACTTGTGAAACTTAAACTTAATAGAGAAAAAGCCTGCGACCCTGAATTTTGCTTCAAAAATTAATTTCCTGAGTGGCTGTCCCAGTCTACACTCCCAACAACAGTAGAGAAGCATTTCTTTCTCCCCACAGTCCCATCAGCATTTGTTATTGGTTGATTTCTTGGTGATAGTCTTTCTGGAGTGAGATGAAATCTCAACGCTGTTTTAATTTGCATTTCTTAAATGACCAATAATGTTGAACATTTTTTCATATATTTATTTACTATTTGTATTTCTTCATCTGAAAAGTGTATATTCACCTCAGGTACCCATTTTTTTATTGACTCTTTGAATTTGGGGGGCCTGATTTTTTTTCAATTCTTTATATATTCCAGATATAAGTCCTTTGTCTAAGGGACAATGGCTAAAATTTTTTCCCACTCTGTAGGTTGTCATTTCAGTCTGTTGGTGATTTCTTTTGATGTGCAAAAACTTTTTAATAATATCAGATCCCTGGGGCTGGGGATTTAGCTCAGCAGGCATAATCACCTGCCTTGCAGGCTTGCAGTCATGAGTTCGATCCCTGGTACCAAAAAAATTTTTTTAAATAAAAAAATAATATCAGATCCCGTTTGTTAGTTCTTTGGAGTACTTCCTTTGCAATCTGAGTTTTGTTCATGAACTCTCTGCCTATCCCTATATCTTCAAGATTTCTACCCAAAAACTAAGATTAGAGGTCCCATTCCACCCAGCTATCCTTCTGGGTATTTTCTCAGAAGAATTAAAAACATCATACCACAATAATATATGTGTTCCCATATTTATAGTAGCACAATTTATAATAGTTAAATATTGGATACAACACAAATGCCCATCAACCACAGAATGGATTAAAAAAAGTGATATTTTTATACAATAGAGTACTACTCAGCTGTAGAGAAGGATAAATTCAAGACTTTTATAGGTAAATGGATGCAACTTGAGATCATACTCATAAGTGAAATAAGACTTGCATGTACAAACACTGTATTGTCTCCCTAGTGTAAGAGACTGAAAGAGTAAATAAGATTCAAAATGTACAACAGATATTGTGAAAGGGAAGAAACTGCCCCAAAGAAAAGAACAACTGGGATGGGGAGAAGAAGAAAAGAAGAAGGGAAAAAATATGTGTGTGCACACACAGTAGATAATTTCTATTAGTCCACTGAAAAGAATGATTTGCACTTACATTGTTTGATCAGTTTTTCTTGCTTATGTTTTGTAATCTGAGCAACTACTTTGAAGATAACAATGCAAAATATGTTAACTATTGTTAATTTTTTATTATCTTTTTTTGAAATTCTGTATCGTCTTTATTGTTTTTTCTCTTTAAAAAAAATCAAAAATCCAGTATGGAAAACATTTAAAAAAATTAATTCCCTGAAATTGAACTCTCTTTACTTGCAGATGAGATGATCCTTTATGTAGAGGACCCCAAAAACCTACTAGAAGTCTCTTAGAGCTAATAAAAAATTCAGTAAAGCATCAGGATAAAAAAATCAACATGCAAAAACCAATAGCATTCTTGTTCACCAACATTAAACTCACTGAGAAAGAAATCATCAAAACAATTCCATTCATGGCAACTTCTAAAAAAGTTAAATGCCTGGAAACCAAACTTGGCAAGGAGGTTAAAGACCACTACAATGAAAAGTATAACAGCCTGAAGAAAGATATTGAAGTGAACATTATAAAATGTAAAGATATCTCCTGCTCCTCTATAGATATACTCAGTATCATCAAAAGGGTTGTATTACTAAAAATAATATATATTTAATGCAACTCCAATTAAAATACCAACAACATTCTTCAAACAAATAAAAAAAGTGTTAAATTTATATGGAACTAGAAGAAATCCAGAATAACCAAAGTAATCCTGAGCAAAAATGACAAAGCAGAATGCATTACAATCCCAGATTTCAAGACATACTATGAAGCTATAGTAATAAAAAATAGCATGGTATTGGCACAAAAAATAACCATGTAGACCAATGGAACAGAAGACACAGAAACAACCCCAAGCATCTTTATCTATCTGATCTTTGACAATGTTAAAAACAATGCTAGAGAAAATACAGCCTTTCTAATGAATATTGCTGGGAAAACTGCAAAATAATAAAGCCTAACCCATGTATACTCTGCATTAAAATAAAATCAAAATGATCAAAGACCTAGATATAAAAACAGAAACACTGAAAAAATGGAAGAAAAATAAGGAATACACTTGAAGACAGAGGCATAGACCATGAATTTATGAACAGAATTCCAAAAGGCAAAGAAATAATACCAAGTCAACAAATGGGATTATATCAAATTAAAAAGTTTCTGCACAGCAAAGGAAACAGTCAACAGAGTGGACAGACAACCTACAGAATGAAAAAAATTGCCCACTATTTTCTGGTTAAAACAAAAAAAAATTGACATCTGCCATCCATTCTCAAACCAATTTGGTTTCTTCATCTGGTATTTTTCACTGTATCATTTACACAATACAACAGAATATGGTACTTATATATGTATGCTGTCATTGCCATGCAGTGACAAACAGAAACACTAAAACATCACCCAGGATTTGGAAGCAGATTTATTTAACATCTATGGGCACTGATCTCAAAAGTGTCAGGACTTGAAGGCTCAGGAAGGGAGGTTTTTATGGGGTTGCAAAGGTGAAGTACAGAAGCAGAATGGCCTGTCAGTTAGAGATTGGTTCATACAATGTGCATCGTAGTAACCAGCCCTTGCTGGGAAACAGAAATAACAGGAATTGTAACAGGAAATGAAATAAACTGGAGGTTACCTGGAGACCTAACAGAAACTTTCTGCTACTGTGGCAATGTTATTGCAAGATATTATCAATTTGCTGCTATGGAAGATTAAGGTTTAGTTTATGTTATGGCTTATATCTAGATGTCCCCCTAAAGCCTCATGCAGTCACAAGGGCTTTGGGAGGTGATTCAGTCCTGGGGGCAGTATACTCATACATGGATTACTCCACTGATGAGTCTGTAGCTAAATGTGCTATTAGATAGTGGGAAATGTCTGAAAAAGGTAGATCACTGGAGGCATGGTCTAGAAGGGTATATCTTCCTCCCCAGGTCTCCCCTTTTTTCTCTTTGCTTCATGGTAAAGAGTTTCTTCTTTGCCATGCCCTTTTGCCATGCTGTCATGCCTTAGAGGCAGCTATATGGACTGTAACCATGATTCAAAATAAACCTCTCCTCCTTTAAATGGTGGATTTCGGTTATCATGTCCCACAAGAAAGTGGCTAACATAGGATTTGGTGCCCAGAGTGGGGGCCGTTGCTGGAACTATACCTGACTACATGGTTCAGAAGACTTTAGACATGCTTCACAGGAAGATTGTAGAAAGGTTTGGAGATATCAGCTGGATAACCACCCCTAAAATACTGTAGGCCAAGTCTGATAGGAGATTCTGGTCAGAGCCAGAAGACCAGAATATTGATAAAACATATGGTAAAGACCAAGCTCAGGAAGATTCAGTTGGGAACCAAACTTCCCTTGGCAATTGAACTCCAGATCATGTGTGCTATGCTTTGGTAGAAAATTTGTCTACATTTGGCTCATGTCCTGAGACTTCTTGGAAGACTAAGCTTAAAAGCAGTAGACTAATTAATCTGGCAGATGAAATTGCAAAGTAGTCCAGTGTTTAGTCTGCAGCATAGTTATTGCTTGCTGCTTTTAGTGAGATATACTGTGAGAAACAGGAGCAAAAAGCCCATTTTCATTTTAAGTTTTAATTTTTTTCAAAAGAAAGCATCAGCAAAGATGCCACAGAGAAGAGCTTGTTGAAACGATTACCCTTAAAATGAAGTCAAGTACTTTGGAACAAGACAGTAGGAAAAATTACTTAAGGACATGTGAGCAATCAGCAAGGCCCCACACTTTACAGGATCAAAATTGCAAAAGTAAGACTTTGTTTAGAGAAGAAAGTCCTAGGGCATAATTCTCAAGAAGAGCTTCCTAGGAAATTTGTTCCCCAGGATTAAGTTCATCATGCTCAACCGCGTAGGCACGTGGAAGCCACTGCAGCCATTCTTCAAAAGGGCCTAGCTACTGTTCACACTGGTGGCAGGCCTTGGTGTCATGCATGCAGTGCTGGTTTTACAAGCATGAAGAACAATCGTTGTTTAACCAGGGAGGCTTCCACCTAGATTTGAGAAGAAGCCCTGAAAGGCTAGGCAGTATACTTTTAGTAGGGCTGTGTGTGAAGTTGTGATAGACATGAAGCCCCAAGTGCAACAGAGGCCCCAGAAAGTTGAAGAGGCCAGGAACATGAAACATCAAAGGAAAGCCACCGGCAGTGAACAAATGCAGCCCAAGAGAGAGGCCATGCAGGCTACAACCACCTATAATGCCATGGGGCAGGGTTGCCCATGCTGTTTGGAATTCACATCTCACTAAAGTTTGGCCCAGATGTTAGACATGGAGCTACAGAATTTAGTTTGTCTTGCTGGGTTTCAGTCTTGTTTTGATCCTAATTTCTTTCTATCCTTCTCTCCCTTTCTTTTGGGATGGGAATGTTCATTTTGTGCCATTGTATGTCAGCCAAGTTTTACTTTCTTTTTTATTTTTATAAGGCCTCACAAAAAAGAAATTTGTCTTAAATCTCAGAGGAGACTTTGGACTTGGATTTTTCTGCATTGCTAAAGCAGGACTTTTTTCCCTCTTCTTATTTCCCCTTCTCCAGTTTTTCTGTTCTCTTTCTGATGAGTATTTTCTTCAAATATTGGTTTTCTTGGTCTGAGTCTTTAATTTTCTTCTCTTTCCTTCTACTTTTGAAATATTTTCTTCTCCATTTTCTTTTGCCAATTATTGCTACTATAGTGTTATAGTCAGTATTTGCAGGAGAAACAGATTTAATGCCGGTTACAGAAATTTATAAGGTGAGCTAACAATCCACCCATAGAGTCAAATACAGAAGAGTGCAAGAGATCTGTCTGTGCGTTAGAGACCCTGGAGGCCATGGCACTGTCCAGCCACAGCAGTGATCTGTAGTAGTTCAAAACAAGGAGACCAAGCTGACTTCACTGGGAGACCTAAGGGTCTGCCCCAGACAACTCCAGGGCTGCTGCTGGAGGCTAGAGAGTCTGTGCTGGCCGACCAAAAAGCCTGTGCTGGAAGCCAAAGAATCTGCACCAAAAGTCAAGCAACAACACTCAAGGCGAAGGTGAAGGCTGGATCTCCTCCCTGAAGCACAACAGCCGACCTTGACAGTGAAGACTGAACATCCAATGCTCTTTTGGAGAAAAACAGCTGCAAAGAACTCTTTCAAGGAAAATCAGCTGAAATCCTGACCTCCCATTCTCCTTTTCTTCCATGTTGACAACAGACCTCCTTAAGTGAGTCTTCCATGCCCAGAACCAAGCTGATTCAATTCAGCTGGGTGTTCCCCACTCAACTTGACAATTAGCCAGTTAACTACCACATATAGTTTATCTTCCAAACCCTCTATTGAATTTTTTTCATTTATTTTAGTATTATTAATTTCTAAGAACATTTTCCTACCTCTTAATGTTTTTTTCTTATAAGCTCTCTGTTTTCTTGTTTCATGAATGCAGGACCTTTCTTATCTCTTTGATATTTATCTTTATGGTTTTATTGTTGTTATTTAATTTTCTCTGCATTGTTTCTGTATCCTACACTTGATTTTTCTATTTTTTCACTTTCACCTTCATATCTTGAGAGAGATTTTCTCATATGTCTAGTCAGTTTGGGCCGTCTTCTTATATTGAGTGAGGCACTAAAAAGTGTCCCTATGTGCAAGGATCATACGTATCTAGGAGAAGGAGAAGTTCTAGTTGTCAATAATGGTGAATCTTCTCTCTTATGTAGATTGTACCCTTAAATCTCTGGCTGGAGGCAGAAAATCCTGGTTGCCATCTGACTTGCCTCAGATGCTTGTGGCCACAGTGACAAATACGTTTTCCATGCCTCTACCATATATATAAAATCCCAGAATCCAGAGCCCTAAAACGTTCCATTTTCTGCATATGCATCCAAGAGAAAATTTGAGCTTCTGATTGCTAATATTTATTTAACCCAGTTGCACCCACATTCAATATCTCTAATTCCTAAAGGTTTTAGGTTCTTTATAATTAGGGTTCTCTCGTTACCCCCCCCCAACACTCATCCTTTGTAGTAAGTTCCAGTTCTCTTTGCACCACTGAACCACTTAACAGTTGCATGCAACTGCCTTCCAGCTTCCAGTTCTGGGCTAACGAACATTTTTCTGTATTTCCCTCGTCATTATGCCCTGTTTCACCTTTGAACTGTCATGCAGCATACCAGAAGCCCCCCAAGTCTTAGTTATTCACAGGTTTCCCAATTACCCGATTACCTCCTTTTCCAAAATGCCTCTCCCCAGCTTCCATAGGCCAATATCCCACTGCTGCCTCATTACTCTTAGCTTCTGCTCTTAACCTGTGTGCCCCATTTTTCAAGACACATCTTCCCTAATGCCTCCTCAGGAAGACTCTCCTAATTCCCAAAACAGAAACGAGTTTTCCATTGCTACAATGCCTTCAATAAATCTTACCATTTCCACAACAGGATAGAAGGTAAAGGGTCAAAATGTCTTCTTGAGGGAACATTCCAATCAAAAAGGGGTTGCAATCCCTGTACTGGAGCTAGAGGATAATTCACATATGCATACACAGCAAGAAGACGAGGGAAAGGAAATTAGTGGAAAATAAAATTTAGGGAGATTCAAGTCTTTTTTTGTTGTTCTTTTTTCTTTTTGGTACCAGGGATCAAACTCATGACCTTGCACTTGCTAGGTAGGTGCTTATGCCACTGAGCTAAAGCCCTGGCCCAGATTCAAGTTTTAAATAAACTACTTGTATGGATTTCAAGAGCTTATCAAAAGCCTTCTGAAAAAAAATTAATCATTAATCACCGTTTTGAGGGTTTTTTTAAACTACTTTTTAGAAGTAGGAGCTTGGGTTCCTACAGCTGCCCCTAAATTCCATACGTCCAGACACACTCATCATCCTCACCTCACAACGTGTGCTTCACACAGAAGTGTGCTGAGATGCAGGGAGCAAAAAGAAAGCAACTTCATAGGTTTTGCATTTGAGCAGCAGAGCTCGGCTGCTCTGGGTCACTACCCAGGTCCAAAGGCTGTCCTCACAGTACCCAGGTGGAGCACTAACCAGATCCGAAAGGTGGAAGGCTGGAAAGCTGGCCACTCACCTGCACACCTGGAGTCAACTCCTCCTGAGCAGTCCTACCATCTGCTGGCAGGAGGCAGGGCAGTCAGGAAGCTCAGTTCCAAGGGCTGGTCACCTACATCCTTTAGAGTACAAAGACTAATTAACGCTAATTAAATCTGTAACATTGAATGAAGTACAACCCAGGGTTAGGTTTTGGTGGTAGTTAATTCCAGAAACCTGTTTGTTTAGATATGACTAAACAAATGTGCAGTATGAAAAACCAGAAAAGGGAAAACTAGGAAATCCCCCAAAAACGTCTTTTAAAGCTAAACACGATGTGTCACTATAGATTCTCTTGGCATAATATTGAAAAACAGAGGCCATTCTACTCCTCAAAATAGTTACATCTCGGGTAGAATTTCATTTTTCTAATTCATGTACGTCATGTGTAATGTTTTCTAAACGTGGTGACCTCTCTGAATCTTCCATTTTCCTCTGTATAAACTTGCCCTCAGTGTGTCTGTTACTTGACATGATGAAGGATAATTACAAATGCAGCAGATAACAGTGAGAAGCATATCTCCTAAGGTTCTCTTCTTATTTTGGCCCTATTAGTTTTTCCTCAGCAGAACTCATTGGTAGAATTATCAGAGGAAGGAGGTTTAAGTATCAGAAAACAATAAAAAGGGAAACTTCTTCTCCTGCTATTGGGTAATGTGATAAGCAATACTTCAAAAATGTCATCAGTTGTGTAACATAAATTTTAGAGAAAAAAAGACTTCACATAAAAAAAACTTCTAAAGTTTTCATATTGGTCTTACAATATCTAAAGTCAGTCTTATGAATTTTCATACCAATCCTTGAACTTTACTATTAACAAATTCTTTGATTTATTCCATAAGACTGTATGAAAATCATCAGATCAACAAACCAGTTGACTAAGGTATAATTCTCTTCAATTTCCATAGGAATATAAGGGTTAAATCATGAATATAAGGGAGACCACTGAGATAGTTCAACTTATTTTTATTAATGAGGTATATAATAAACTACTTAGGTAGAAAACTAGGTAGATAAATAGAATTACCTCTCTATTTTCAAAATAGATTTGAGGTTTTAAGCAGGTAAACTTCTATAACACCTATCAAATAAATATCCCTGGGTGTTAACCCAGAGGTTTGAACTTGGAATTTTCATCTAAAACCAGTTTTTATAAATGAATAGGAATATTCCCTTCACACTTACATCCAACCATCTCTGTTATTTACAGTATCTATCTGTTCCATGAAGTCAATTGAATTTTTCATCACCAATTTAAATTCTAAACCAACTCTGTCAGATAGACCTGTCTGACATGATGGGAATTCCCATGTCTGTGTGATCCAGCATGTGGCTATTTAAATTTAATTAAAATTAGATAAAATTTAAAATCAAGTTCCTCAGTTGTACTCATCATGTTTCTAATGCTCAGGAGCTAGTGGCTACTGCATTGGACATCCAGATACAGAATGTTTTCATCATCATAGAAAGTTCCATCAGGTAGCATTGTCCTAGACCATCCAAAGCATTTTTGAAGACTTCAGAAATGCCACTGTTATTTATCATAAATTACATTTAAATTTTAAACTTTAATTATAACTTTTTACATACAGAGAATTACCTTTGTTTTGTGTAGAAACTTTTATTTTCTACCAATCTCTCTCTCTCTTTCTCTCTCTTTGAGTTCTCTCTCTCTCTCTCTCTCTCTCTCAACTCTAATATCACACTTGAAAAATCATTTTCTTATTTTCCCAAAGAGTTTTCCCACTTCAAGGATATTATTTTATCCCACATGAAGCTATGGTCAGACAAGTTTAGTATGGTGAGAGTGATGTGACTTTGCAGAATAGGTGACATAATCCCATTTACAGTTGAGAAAACTAAGTCACAGAGATGTTGAGAGATGACATAATCTTAGTCACAGCTAGAAGAGGGTTTAAGAAAAGATTTATTTATTTGTTGTTTGCTTGTTTGTTTGTTTGATACTGGGAATTGAACTTGGGGGCTTTGCACTGGCCTATATATCCACACATGCACATACACATACACACACACACACACACACACACACACACACGGCCTTTTTTTCTTTTCATTTTGAGACAGCGTATCATTATGTTGCCCAGCTGGGTTCAAATTTGTGATCCTCCTGTCTCACCTCAGCCTTGTGAGGAGCTGATTATAGGTAGGTACCACTGGGCACAGCTAAGAAAAATTTTTATAATTCCAAATTCAAATTTAAGCACATATAAATTCACACCATTCATTCATTCAATAACATTTAGGTTCCTACCATGAGCCCACTCCTGTACAGACCCTGGAATATGCGGAGATTAATAATACATGTTCCTTCTTAGAGGTCACAGCTACCCTGGAAGATAAAATCTCCTGTGTGCTATAGGAGAGAAAGAAGGAAACGTATAGGAACACATGGATTAGCAGCTGGCATAGTCTCAGTCAGGGGAGGAAGGGAGTCAGAAACTTCCTGGAGGAAAAGAAAATATAGGATAAGTGACGATGAAAATGCAGAGTCCTTGCAAAGAAACTACGTGCTAGAGCCTAGAAGCAAGGATGAGCAGAGCATTGATATCTGAACTCCTGCTGCAATTAAGATTCTCTCATAGACTCTGACTTAGTTTATTTTTTTTTCTCTTTTTTCTCTTTCGTTTCCAACTGTGTTTAATCCAGAGGGCAAGACTTTTCTTGATTCCTTCCTCAAGTGATGAAGATTCTTCCGGTCTTCAATATTTCCAGGTCACCACGATCATGATCTCCCTTTTGCCTCTGCTGCATTCATGTTCACAGTTGATGTAGACTTCTGATGTTTTTTTTTCCCTTTGTTTTTGCCAACCAACCCCAAAATTCTTTCTCAACAGAGTCTCTCAAAATTTCTGGGGCTTAATTTTTTTTTCTTTGTAAAATGAAATAATGCCACCTATTCTGAAGTTCTCATCACTCACCAAATCTAATACATTGGGAAATATTTTCCCAGCATGCATAATATTCCCAAAATACTTTCCTAAACCTTTACATGTACATATTTGCATCTCTCTGAGAAAACATCACAATGTATTGTACTTCTCAATACTATCCTTTTCGATATATTCTTCTGAGAATTGCTAATGACCATCGAGGATTATTCATCAACAATTATTTATTGTGTACCTACTGCCTCCTAGTCACTACTGTAGATACCAAACTGAATCCCATCTCTCTTGAAGTATATAGTATAATAAGGGAGCATACAATAAGGAAAAATGTGTCTGTCAAGAGATGTAGTGCATCTATACACACAGCTTTGCATGTTTTACATAAATGAGATCATGGCACACATATAATTCTATAACTTGCATTTTTCACCTTAGGGTAGAGAAAAAGACACCTTTTCTTGTCAATGTATACTAATATGTATATGACTCTTTTTAACCTCCAAGAAGACCTTAAGCAACAAGCAGGGTGGCCTTAACCTCTCTGAACCATGCCACTTCTGACAAAAGCCCAGGGCCCATCTTCCACACTACATGCCATTACTTGAGGCCACTTTGAATCCAAGTGACATCCTGAGCCACTTATAGAGCATATGTATATTTCTCTCCTGGCCAAGATTTGTGCCTGACAGGTGTAATTGAAGCGGGCAATCCACCCTCTGTCCTGAATCCTGCTCCATGACAATCAACCTTTATCTGGAAGACCATAATAGCTTGAATGATCCTCTGGGTAAACACAAACATGTCCACACTCATGTCTAGTCAGGTAGCATAGGATGTCTGGTCTGGGATCCAGTCCTTCTGATTCTCTCATTCTCCATACATTATGAAAGCAATGCAATTTTCCTGCTGAGTTAAGTGATGTTACCTTGTGGGTTGTAAGTCAATTCAAACACCCACAAAAGAAATCTTTTGTTTTTCAAAGTGTCCACAGTTAGAGGTTACAACTGAGGACCATCTCCAGACTGCTCAAATAAACATACTGAGCAGAGAACATACCTCAGTGTTACAGCACTTGCCTACTAATATGTGAAGCCCTAGGGTCCATCTCAGTATTACAAAAAAAGAAAAAAAAATAATTAAATGTGCATACTGCAGAAGGTAAACATTTACCTTGTGGTAGACTGAGCAAAGTCCTCATTAACGGCTCTTCCAGCTCAGTAGCAGAAAGGTCCTCTATGGCCACTCTCCCATGTACAGTCTTTTTTCTAGATAATATAATCTCTGGCCTCCTGGCATGACATACTTCTTTCCTGCCCCTTTGAATATCTCTGGTCCATCTAGCTGAAGTTACAATAATGTCTTCATGTGTTGTGCCCCTACCATGGACCAATTCCTATGTCAGTCACTTTACAAATATTATCATCTCACTTTATCCCCAGAAAAATCTTTGAGATAAAAATAAAGGATTATTTTTGTCACTCAGGAGTAATACCATTTCTTTCTTTTTTATATTTTCATTGAGGTATGAATTACATGCCATAATATTCATTCATTTGTGTGCAATCCAATGAGTTTTAGTAAATTTACAGAGTTGAGCAACCAAGTATATTCTTTTTCTGAACATTTCATATGAATGAAATCATTTAATGTGTGGTCCTTTGTGCCTCCTTTTTGTCACATACCACAGTATCTTTCAGGCTCACATGTACTGAAGAATATTTCAGAACCCCGTTCTTTATTATTGCTGAATGGACCTCCATTCTATGTACATAGCACATTTTGTTTATTTTCTGGTTGATGAGCATTTGGGTTATTTTCAGTTTAGGGCTTTGCAAATAATGTGGTCATATGATAAGGTAAGATATTGTTCCCAACTCATCATTCTCTTATTTTAAGATAATAATTCCACATCCTGTGCAGTAGGCAGAATATATTCCTTGGCCCATGAAAGTAGAGTTTGGCCATGCAAGTTGTTTGACCAATGGACTGTAAACAGAAATGATGGCAAGGAAGTTCCAAGATTAGGCCTTTAGTGATGTGACAAGTTTCTCTAAGAGAGATAAGTCATCTTTTTTTACTTCATTAATTCTGTTTCCTGTAGCCTTTACAAACTCTCTTAAATAGCTTTCAATATCAATATCTTTTTTTATTACATGTTTTCATCATATAATGTTCACATTCATCTTGGGGGATTGGTACATGTGCATAACAAACTTAATTCTACTTTTGTCTTCTTTCCTCCTTCAAACTCTTCTCCCCATCTGCAAAAGCTCTATTTCAACATTTTGCTTTCAGTTGTTTGGGGTTTTTTTCCTTTAAATCCCTTTCTTTTCCTTCCCATCCCACTATCTCTTGTTCCCCTTCACAGTGAAAAAATTTCTTCTTACTTCCTAATATTTATTATCTATTTTGTTCCTTATTTATACTTTGGGTTTCCCACACAAGAGAAATAATGTGATATTTAAACTTGTATATATGATTTATTTCACTTCAGATTATGAACTTGAAGTGCATCCATTTACCTAAAAACACCTCATATTTATCCTTCTTAATGACAGAGTAGTACACCATTATGTGTAAATGCTGTATTTTCTTTATCCATTCATACATTGATAAGCATACAGGGTTTTTTAAAGATTTAGGTATCATAAATTATAATGCTATAAACATGGGTATGCACATATTACTGTGGCATAATGACTCTAACTTTCAGGAAGATACCTAGAAAGGAAGAAGCTGGATCAAATAGAATCTTTTAATTTTAGTTTTTTGAAAAATCTCCATGCTGATTTCCATGGTGGTTGTGCCAATTTATATTCCCACCAACAGCTGAGAGGGGTTCCTTTTTTCCCATAGCCTTTCCAGTATTTGTTATGAGTTGATTTCTTGATGATAGCTATTCTTTCTGAAGTGATATGGAATCTCAGTGTTGTTTTAATATACATTTCATGAGTATGGCTTCCCTTTGACACATTTCTTTGTGCAAAAAATTCTGTGGTGTTTTCTTAGGTCTTTAGCCTTCATCTTTTACTTTTTCTTTTCCCCAGAACTTCTTTTTAAAGGACTAGCAGTCATAACATGTTGTGTTCCTGTATATGAATTACTTCCACAGCAACAATTAAAACATCAAAAGCTCTCCATTCTATATATGCTGTCTTTCAGTTACTTGACTGAGAATTCAAAGAGTTTACAATGCTTGAAGTAAGTTTGCATTGATAAAAACTTGTTCAGCAGAGAGAGGATACTAAAGTCACTTTCCTTTTGTACTTACAGCTCTTCTTAGAATAAATCAAAAAACATGTTTAAGGTAAGAGTCAAATAAGCCAGGAAAATGGTAAAAAATGGTAAGAAGCCCTTTCTGAACATTGCAAATGCTGCATTAAAACAGAAGGAAAAGATAAAAAAGGGTGATTTGATAGTTTAAGGCAAACTGGTGATATGTATTCATTGTTACTGTTCTATCTTCAACTTTTAGTCATATATCCATTCAACATATAGTTATTTTTATACTATGAATTAGCAATTAGGAAAAATCCTATCCATATATTGATGCTCAAAAATATCCAATGAACTGGATTGAATTGCTTAGGAAATGGGGGGTGCAAATATATGAAGATATCATGTTTCTTGTCTTGATAATCTTGATTAGAAGACAAAATATATTTTATTGAAGTATACACCAGGTACTGGAAATTTTTAACCCAATTTTCTATTGACCCTAGTAAGTCCTACTTTAAAGATAAGAAAGTGAAGAAGTAAACCACTTAGAACTGCACTGGGTGAAACAGCAGTAGACTCAATTACCAATGCCCTAAAACAAACCAGGAATTTATTTTCTCACATAAGAAAGAATGTGGATTGCTGGAGATCAAATAATAGACTAATAATTTCTATGGTCCTTTTGATCTTTATTTCTTTCTTGCAACCTTAGTCATAAGAACTGGGTACATACGGTGAAGTAGACAATGTGCATTTCCTCTTTTATTAGTAGAAAGAAAGGAAATTTAACATCACAATTAATGCTTTATAGTCCTTATCTCTTTAAGTTGTCTTCTTTTAGAAGTTCTTTTTCTGAGAATTTATGGTGACACATTTTTTGAGTCCGAAATATTTGAAAACTTATTTGTTCAATATGTACAACTAAATTGTAGTTTTTTAGGTATACAAATAAATTCAACATTATTTATCATTAAGGCTTTAAAGATATGTATGTCTCCATTGTTTTCTTGATTCCAATGTTACTAAATACAAGTTTGATGTCATTTAGACATTCCATTGCTGTTAGTATGCATTTTTTTCTTTATTGTCACTTACTTTCTTGGTTTTCTTAATGTTCTGAGGTTTTATTACAATATTTCTAACTATGGTTTCATTTTTATTTATGCTGCTATGAACTTGATGAGCCCTACACATATGAAAAATTTTGATCTTTTCTAACTTTAGGAAATATTCACTTTTTGTTTTTTAAATATTGCCTTATTCCATTCCACTTTCTCTTTCTGGAACATTCATGCGATGCCTAAAGTTCTTTATCCATTTGCATTTTTTATTACTTTTTCCTAATTTTGCCAAAAAATAAACAGAAACAGTTTTATTAAAAACACAGCTGAAATTTGCTTTAATAATAATATTGAATATGTAGATATTGCCAGAAAACAAAAGTAAGACAGGCTATATTAAAGAAAAAGTAAATGCATTTTCATGGGAATTGAAACTTATTTTTACATTGTTTGCTGATGTTTGGCTAAAACCTGTGGCCCAGGGCAGAATAGCATAGTGATCAGAAAGATAGCTCTGGTTACTTATGGATTTCCCACAAAAT
Organism: Hydrochoerus hydrochaeris; assembly: GCA_004027455.1. Classification (NCBI taxonomy): domain Eukaryota; kingdom Metazoa; phylum Chordata; class Mammalia; order Rodentia; family Hydrochaeridae; genus Hydrochoerus; species Hydrochoerus hydrochaeris. The sequence continues at coordinate 216,425 of PVLA01000643.1, forward strand.
CTTATTTTTGTAGGATACTCATTTATTTGTAATGGCTACTGTTGTCCTGTTGGCTTCTCCACCTCAGTTAAGCTAAGACTTTTCCAATTCCTTCAGCATTATTCTTCATTTGTAATCTTTTGTTTTCTTTATATAACATTCTGGAAGAATTACTTAGCTCAACTGTCCACCTCACTGATTTTCACTCCAGCCAGCTCAACGTACTATTCAGACCATAAATTGAGGCTTTTTTTGTCAATAGCCATAAGTAGATTAATTAAATAAACTTACGTGATTGACAAGTTGGTGTTTTCTGTCAGCCAAGAGCTCAGCCTAGGCTGAGAACAGAGACCTAGTTTCTTCCTTTGTAGACCTCAACCATGGAGTGCTAGAGCTCTGACATGAGAGGCTTAGTTCCAAAAATAAGCACCTCAGTAGACCCAGATGAAAATTGTATCAACTTTTATGACTTACCTTTGGAAGTCACATAACACTTATTTTACCATAGCTGAACTATATAGATCTTACTTCCTTTGAGCAGCATTACCAAAGGCATGCTATAAAAGGGAATGTGAAATAAGAAATATTGTTATGGTCATTTAAGGAAATATGGTCTGTCACATTGTTTCTGGTTTTTGATGGTAACTTTCTGAGATAACCATTTTTTATGTGGGTCACTCCTAAACCTTTTTTTTTTTTTTTTTTTTTTGGTACCAAGGATTGAACTCATGACCTCATGCTTGCCAGGCAGGCACTTACACCACTGAGCTAAATCCCCGGCCCTCCTAAACCATTTTTATGTGGGTCTCCTCCTCCTTTCCCCTGTTGATGATGTGGTCTCATGACAACAACAGCTTCCGGCTACAAGGATGCTACAAAAGTTTAGAGCTGCTTTGTAGCAATATAGTGTCCTTGGTCTGCTGATCCAGTTCCTGTCCTGGATTTATTTCCATTAAAAGAAACCATCATCTTTGCTGTTTTAAAGCTTGGCTATGTATTACTTGTTATCATTTTGTCAATTTGGCATATGACTGAATGATTTTAGCATTTCCTCAACCCATCACACTAAACATAATTTCCGTAGGCAGGAACTTTTATGGTCCACACTTTACAGTTAAAAAATCTGAGGCTTATAAAGGTGAAGTTACTTAGTAACGCTTGAGAATCTGAAACCAGTTTGATTCCAAAGTTACAATGCTCTCTACTCCTCTCTTAAAAGTTCTTGTTCATGCCCAACATATTACTAGAGATAAATGAGACAGATTGTATCAGCCACACATATAAATCAACACCATTCCCTTGTAATCAAACCTTATATATGAAGTATTTTAGTATCATCAATAGATATGGCTTATGAAACTTTGATAGCTTGGATCTAGCAGCTTCGTAGCCTATGATTTCAAAGATATATGTCACCATTTTAGATAACAAATTCTTTACCAGGAAAAAATATGATTTTAAACCTGGAACTGGTTCATATTAGGAAACAGAATCAAATAACTTTCAAAATATTATTTTATAAGAAGCCTAAAAGTGTGTGCTTATAACAGGATCAATTAATTTTTTAGCCCTCTCTTTCAATAAGACTTCTGAATATTTTTCAAAATATGTCACTGGCAGGAACTGTCCTTGTTATGGTTGATACATTGTGTCAACTTGAGAAGTTTAGAAATTTAACTAGGACACTCAGCAGGGAGCCAGGATCTTTACTTTGTAAATATCCTCATCTTGTGCAAGAGGAAGACACAGAGATTTTGTGAGTGCTACACCCATCCCAGGGGAGCAGCCTGCATACAATAAAACATAAATGAAGAGAGACTGATGGCTGCTTCCTCAGAGAGCTCCAGTCTTCACCTTCAGCTTGGACTTTGCCTCGTGGCTTCTGGCACAGACTGTTTGGCTTCTGCCTGAGACTCTTCAGCCTTCGTATTATACCCTTCAGCTTTGCATCATAGATTCTTCAGTGTTCTGCCATGGACCCATTGGCTTCCTGATGCCCTCTTGCACAGGACACTGTAGTAAGCTCCAGCCCTTGGACTGGACCCTTCACCTCCAGTGTGCAGACATCCTCTGCACGCTTCCTTATCCGACTTTGTGGCTGACTATTGTAAGCCAGTCTTGTAATTTCTTATACATTTGTATATATTATGTTATATCTGTTTCTCTAGTGAACCCTGACTGATATAGTCCTTTTCTCTCTAGTCAGTGAACATAAGTAGAGCCTCCCTAGGTGGGTTGGACCAGCACAACTAATCTGAAACAGGCATCTCAGATTTATTGTTATTATTTCTGGATAACTTATTTGCAGCATGTTGTTTTGGTAAAAATTATATTTCAGACTTACATTGAGAATCCTTGTCAAACCTTTCTTCACGTCTCATATCCCCTAAATGACTTCTTTCCCTTTCCTCTCCAATTCTCGTGGTCTGACAACAATATTAAACTATTGATCGAGCTTTAAAGATACTCCAGAGTAGCACCTACTACCTGTAGGGCAGTACAATTGCAGACAAAGTATGGAAAAACACACAAAAAGTGAAAACCATGGAACTAACTTGAGAGTTAAGAACTTTTTATGTTTCCAAGTATATCAAAACTAAAAAAAGGAAAAAAATCTAGCTGCTATCTATTGTCACTTCTGAACCAAGGACATGTACACTTTCAATGATTGGAGACAACATAATTTTATACTTCAAATTTATTTTTTAATTTATAAATAAAATTTTATATACTTACTGTGTACTAGATGGTGCCCAGAAATATGTACACATTTTAGAGTGGTTAAATTGAGTTTATTAACATATACACTAACTCACATACTATTATTCATCATGAAAATCTATTCTTTTAGTGATTTTCAAGAACACAATAAATTTACTTGAATGTAATAGTACATGCCTATATTCCCAGTACTCTAGAGAACGAAGCTGAAGGATCGCCACAAATCTGAGACCAGCCTGGGCTACATAGTCAGTTCAAGACTACCCTGAACTATTTAGCAAGACCCTTTCTCAAAAAGGAGGGAGACACAATAAAGTGATATTGATTACACACAGTCACCATGTTATAGAATAGATCTCTTGAATTTATTTTTCTCATCTAGCTAAAATTGTGTATCCTTTGACCAACATCTCCCCAACCTCCCAAACCAAGGCCCTGAAAACCACTGCTGTGCTCTGTGCATCCATCCTTTCAAACGTTTAAGATTCAAAATACTGTAAAATGAAATCATGTAGTATTTGTCTTTCTGTATCTACCTTGGTTTACTTAGCATAATTTGTCAGTTCATCTATATTGTTGCAAACAACAGAATTTCCTTTTTTGGAGGTTGAATAGTATTCTCTTGATTCATATCTATCACATATAGGGGAAGGTGCTGGGGGTTGAATCCAGGACCTCACAAGTGATAAGCATATATTCTACTACTGAGCTACAAGCCCAGCCCCTATACCACACTTTTTATCCATTCCTCTGTTTATGGACACTTAGGGTGATTCCACATCTTGCCTGTTATGAAGAATGCTGCGATGAACATGGAAGTGTAAACATCTCTTCAACATACACTGATTTCATTTCTTTTGTATATTTAGTAAGAAATGGGATTACTGGATCAAATATTAGTTCTACTTTTAATTTTCTGAGGAATAGCCATACTGTTTTCCATAATAGTTGTACTAATTTATAGTCTCACTAACAGCATACAAAATTCTCTTTTGCCCATATCCTTGCCAACACTTGTTATTTTTTTATGACAACCATGTTAATGGGTGTGATGTGGTATCTCATTGTGATTTTAATTTACATTTCTTTGATGATACATCCCTTAAACTTCAAATATAAGAAACTCACTACATAGCTGTTTTTAAATATTTTTTTGTTTCCTTATAAGAGAAAGCTGTGTTTGGGAAAAGTTACTCTAAATAGCATAAACATTTGTTTTTCCTTTTCTCATATTCCTGTGTTACATTGGTTTAAACATTGTCCATTGCTGACATATCACTTTCTTCCTCTTTGGAGTTGGAGGTTGGTTTCCTGGCAGGCGAATCAGCTCACTTTACAGTGACTCACTGTAGGACAATTTGTTTCATTCTTCATTTAATGCACTGTTTCTTCTATTTACCCTTGAACCATAAGGGTGCTAGAAACATTGGACATAAATAACTTTACGTGTTTCAACTTGCTAGAATCCAAAATTCTACATGCTTTGGGGTTTTTATTATTTTCTTATTTATTGTTGTTGCTGTTGTTTTTACTTGTTTTACTTTTAGCCATTTATTTACTTTCTCACATCATCAATCATGTATTATGTCATGACTATGAGTGGCTAAATCTTATGTTTCCTCAGGAAAACATAGACTATTGAATGACGAAGGCATCTTGTGGATACATCAATCTTAACTCATACCATTAATACTTCTAGATTCCACAGCTATGTACTACTTCTGGGGTTTTAGCAGGTGTATCATATAATCAAAATTCATTTAGCTCAAAAGGCTAACTGGTGAAATTTGGGCACAATTTCACTGGACCTTCTCTTCCACATAAGTAGATATGTCAACCACTATTGACAGAACACCCAAAGGTTTTTTTATACTTTGAGGCATAAAAATCTTTGGGAATCTAGAGGGAAGATTTTCTTTAACCCATAATGGGCAGAAGATAACAGTCAAAGAAAGAGAAGTATTCTCGGTAGAAGCATTCCTTATTGACTATGCTGGGGAAACCACAAATAAATTTCTAATTATAGGATACATGGGAGAAATGAAATACCTATACTCTGAGGGAGGAGCAATAGTACTTAGGTGATGCTCCAAGGAAACTGGTCCATTTTTCACATTATTCCAAAAAGATAGAAATGTGTTCTGAATATGGCATACTCTCATAACTGTGGAGGATGTTATGAGCTGACCACATCATTTATGTAAGGATTCTACATTCAATAAAATGCAAATTTCCACTGGAAAGTATGTCATTTTCACTGAATCCTATCATTACACTGAATGGACCAGTGTCCCACAAGGCATATTTCATGAGATCAGACCATCTTTATATCTACTTTTAACCTAGAATTTCTTAGAAGAATCACATATTGGGACCCTAATACATGTGGAGGAGCCAGTGTCTGCACACTTTGAGAAACCTGGACTAAGGACCAGATCTGTTCCACTTTCTTCTGATCTAAAGATGTTCTTATTTCTATCAGGCTGTCCATGTGGTGGCTGTGAGAAAAATTTCCTCCAGGTAGAGTTATAAGGTCTCAACACAGTCTGAAGATCCACTAGTGCTTTCTGATATTTCACTCAGTGATCAGACTGTCAGCATGTAGTATGTAGAAACATGTTGTACCCTTTAGAGTTATATTCACATTACATAGCTACTTCTAGAATTTGACTGCAGGGGTATGAACCACATACCATATCAGCCTATAAAGCAACAACCATGAAGGTTTGCACACTTTAGGGTTCAGGGGGAAAGTATTTTTAATGCAGATTAAAATTTATTTGTTTTCTGAATTGGATCTGTCTCGACTTTTCCACCTTAACCAGGCCACTCTAGCCATTCCTCCACTAACAAATTACAAAGGTTCCCTTGTGTGTTTCCTATAAGACCTGCTTTTAAATTAAACAATCATTTGCATAGTGGATTTCAAGAACCAACCTCAGCTGCAGACAATATTCATTCTACCTTCCTCTGGATAAGCCCTCTTCCTCCCTTGACAAAGGCAACTTGACATGGTCCTGTTAATTCCTCATTTTATCACCTTGAATTCTCTTCAAGCCCTTGGAGGCATGGAAATGGCGAAGAGGCAAATAAGGACCAAAAGAAGAAGGGTGCAATAGGTTTAAGATGTTTTAGAACAACCACTCCTAACCCATTGGAAGACAATTCCTTTGGAAGAGGCATTCCTTATCCTTTCTAATGCCCAAGTATTTCCTGGACTGGTGACATAGTTTGAATACATGCAAGCTGAGAGTATGTGGTACGGAAAATGAAACAAAATCCCAAATAATTTGAAATGGAGGCTTTCAAATGGAGGAAAACACAGAAACCCAAACACACCTGGCTTTAGCAATACAGATACTTGCTTATGTATCTCACTGCATAAAAGAGAATCCAGAGGAAGGACATCTGGGAGGGCTGATTCACCAAGTCAGTGCTGTCATCATGAACTGAAGTTCTTCCCATGATGCACTGTATATCTGCATGGCGGGTGTCATCCTCAGGCTAGGAGAACAGAAGCCATAGCACACCAGTATCATGTTCAGACACACATTAAAAAGGTAGGACAGCCCATCTCTTTCCATGGTTCTGTCTTTTGAGAAAGGAAATTGTCCCCAGAAGCTTCCTAGAAAACTTTCCCCCAAGTTTCATTGGCCTGAGTATGTTCACATGTCCATTCCAGACTAATCATGAGCAAAGATATAGACAGACACATCTGGTTTATTCCTGGAATTGGCATTCTCCAGGAAGTTGACTGCAAGAGAGAGGGTAGACACCTGACAAAAAAATTGGGGTTCTGTTACAAAGGATGAATAATAGCACCCTCTTTTAAGTACATGCAGTTTGTAAACAGGAACAAATGAATAATTATATATGGCAGTTTTATTTACTTATTTATTTATAATCACATAGATTTATGGACTTTATGTTAATTAGTTTCAGTCGCAAGTTCCATGGTAGTCAACTAAAACTGATTTCTAAATTTTAGTTAATTTTTCTCATATAACAAAAATATCTAAGGTAGAGACTTACAGATTTGATCCAGTGGCTCAGGATCAGCTTCTCAAAACGTTTCTTTGCTCTCTCTTCATGGTCCCAAACTGGCTGCTGGTTTTCCATATACTTCATCCCCACGGTCAAGAAAAAGAAAAGAGAAAAAGAGAAGAGAGGAAAAAAAGAGTATTTTCCTGCAAATTTCTCTTGATCTGGACTTGTCTGAATGCAGAGCCTGAGACAAAGACTTACATAGAAGTAGTTCACTGAGAAGTGTGATTCTGTAGGAGTTTTAGGACATGGGGCCTGAAACAGAAATTGAAGGAAAGCCGATAGCAGAACATATGGCCATATGTGAAATGCAAGTGCCCAAATCTATTGGGACTTTATGAGTTGCCATATGGAATGCAAGCCATAGTTGTCCACTCAAAAAAAAAAAAAAAAAGGAGGAAGGATTTATCACCTCAGATTTCCCAGGCTCAAGACCTGCCTCACAGACACTTAGTTTGCCTCCATCAAATTATGCTTGCATAAGATCAGAGACTGTGGCTTGGGACAGATACAAAAAACGTAATTTTGAGCCAGTAAATGTTTCATCATTCTGCATCAGTGCACAACCACTGACTTGCATGAATCGGTTGCCTTAACAAAGGACCAATGGGATTTTAAAGTGGTGTACTACTTTGCAGAGATGTTTAGTACAATTTCTCTTTTTATGAGAGATAAAGATAATTCCTAAAGCCCTCATCAGGTGCTTTCTTATATGATGTTCACGGTCTCAGTGCACACAAACTGGCCTTATGCCCACCCATAAATGCAAAGAAGGCTATGAATGTATGTATTTGCCACTTTTGGCCTCTGTAATAAGAGGTAGGCTTCACTGTCAAGACACATGAAGGCACCTACATGTGTCTTGATCAGTGTAAGAGATTCTCATAATAATTCTCAAATTTCTGTGCCCTAGTTGACACAGTGGTGCATGCCCATAATTCCACAATTTTGGGAAACTGGGGCAGAGGGATCATAAAGTTGAGCCAAATCCGAGCAACTTAGTGACTTAGTGAGATCATGCTTCCAAATAAAAATAATAAAACAGCTAGGAATGCAACTCGGAGTGAAGGTCCTGGGTTCAATCTCCAGTACTGAAGACAATTCTGTGCCCAAGAAAAAGACAAACCAAAATCACCAAGATGATTTAGCAAAGATTTCCCATTGTCTCCTGTCATCCTGTCTTCACTTCTTCCATAATTACAGCATACTTGCAACATCATACATCTGTCCAACCAGACTGTGATTCCCTATCTCTTTTCCCTCAAGTGGGTCAGTAACTCAGGTCTGGACAATGAAATAGAGAAGATGGAACATGGAACTCCAGGGTGAGAGTCAGAAGGTTATTGGGAGCCATGATGAGGAATAGGAATAATCAGGAAAGAGCAATACTGAATTTTATTCTGCTCCTATTTTGTTCCAAGCCAAGTCTGTTACTTAGAAGGCATTTCCATTTGTATCTTCATATATGACTATGGGGGACCTTTATTATCTCTGTTTTATGAATATGTACCCATGTCCCAAGACAAATGTAATTATTATGTATTGTGAATGCATATTAATAAAAAAGAAAAAGAGACCTCTTCCAGGGGAGAGGGGAGAAACTAAAATAGCAAAGACAAAGAGAATGGTCACATAAAAGTGGCAAGATTATTTCCCTTTGTAGCTGTCCCCATGCTACAGCATATTGTTTCCCCCCCACACAGCTGTCCTAAGTTCTTTCCTTCTGTCCAAGCTACCTCTGTAGTTGTAAGAGCTACTCATTTGGAGTGGGGGCAACTATAAAACAAAAGACAAAGGACTGGAATGTTTGTTTGCCTAGGAAAGTTTTTCTAAAACCTGAAACAAGGTTAGGCCCAGTTAAAGAAAGAGGAAGAGGGAGAATGGGACATCTATGACATTTGGGCAGGAGGTGAAAATTCAGTCCTACTTAAGGGAGAATTGGTTGGACAACTCCAACATCTAGGAACAAGTTTAACGGTGCTCAGTGCTACCAAGCTGAGGACCCTGCCTGCTTCTCCATAACCCAAATGGCCCACATGAAACCTATAAGCCAAAAGATTCTTTACATCTGGGGGCAACATATCAACAGATGTTAAAGGTCCTCTCCTGACCCAAAAGAAACTGGAACAAAATCAATGGGATATTGTTTGATGATCCAGGAAGACAATGGATGCCTCATCTATGTTAAGAAGAGTAACTTAAAACAGGAGTAGTGTGAAGAGTTAAGTTTTGTTTTAACTTGCATGTTTGATCATTGTACAGAGATGTTAGAAATAAAAAGAAGCTCTTTTAAGCTCAGGCATGAAGTGATAAATGCTAAAGATGGAAAGCAAAATAAGGGTCAAATAGTTAGGCATTAAGAAGACTGGACAAGGCTTAATGGTTGCCAGCATACAGGCGAAGAAAGAATAATATTACAACAGGCTGAAGTAGGAAGGAAAAAGTTGTGGGGACCCAGCACAGAAGTTATCTTTCAACTTCTGCTTTGGGAAGAAGCAATTAGAAAAAATGTCCAGATACCGATAGGGCAATACCCACTAAGTACAGAAACAGAACTAAAATGTGAGAAAGAAATTCCAGAGCAGCAGACGAGTCAATTCAACAGACATCCACTGAGCTACTAAGCACAAGACCTGGAAGAATATTGGACACAAAAAGGTCAAGATTGTTCTTGACTGGTAGCTTCTTCAGGTAATAGGTTTTCATTACACAATTGGGTTCTCCTAGGAAGAAAGTGAAAGTAAGAGGTTAGAGAGCTGAGGCCAGGGCTTTTCAGAGAAAAAGTTTATAAGGTGGTGAACAACTCCAAGTGTGACAAAGCAGTCAAGGGAAACAGAGCTGAGCAAGGACATGATTTGCTATTAGTAAGGCCCAACAGCCTTTGCTAGTTTGCTTTTGTCAGCTAGTGGGAGCAGGGAACGGAAAGCAGGGCATTATGGCTAGAAATGTAGGGAAAATGTAGAGCCAAAGGCCTGGACTTTCCATTCTAGACATCTGGAGCTATATCAAGTGTCCCATGGTCACTTCTGGGAGAAAATGAATACTGCTCAGTCCTATTCCCTCAGGATTACAAAACCAAGGAATATTTTGTAAAAGAAAGAAGTGCCACAAGGTGATACATTAAGAAGTCAACTCAATCAACTTGCCTTTTGACTCAGAACAAAAGAAACCAATGCCCAACCATAGGCAGACAGAATGAAACCTTGGCAGAAGATATGTCAGCATAAAGGACCTGTGTGCTAGATTAAGACACACAAGAATGATGCAGTGATGGAGAACACTAGAGAAAAGGAGGGCACTTCTTCCTCTGATCTAAGAGACAAAAATGGGGAAACCCAACCAAGTTTCAGGGTGGACAGCTGCTAAGAGAGCTCTCATGAGTGACACTCCTAAAGTCAGAAAGGTCTTTAAAGCAGCCTGGTTGAAGGAAATGGGGTCAGAACAGCAGCTAAAGAAAAAAAAGTCTGCTAAGCAGCCACAGACAGTTGGAACAGTCCTGGCAGAGTCACAACAAGTGGGTCTCTATAGCCACAGAACAGGAGCTCAGGAGGTACAACCCCCCTCACTGTGGGGGAGAGTAGTATCTGCTATCTCAAAATCACTATGGGGAGACACTCAGCATAGTTCATTTTTATTCCTCCTAGTTTGCAAAACTTGGGGGGGGGATTTATATAGCAAGAAGAGGCAATCCAAATAAACTGCTCAGAAAAAAATGATTACAATTTTACTATATTAAATTTGTGAAAATACAGTTATATCTGAACAGAAAGCCTATTTTAAAAATATGTACCTATGTGCATACCAAAAGGGCTTCAGTTTTCACATGTAAAAGTTTAGCCACAGTTGCACAGATTCAGCTAAGTCCAAGTCCAAACAAAACTTCAGGTGGTAAAGATGAAAACCTTTGCTATCAGAGGTTTTGTCTTTACCAACAGAAAACTTAACCATAGAGGATTTAAATGGTAAGGAAAATAAATTCCTTTATATAATAGGAAGTTTCAAAATTGGTTTCCAAAGCCAGCTAATTTAGCAACTCAACGAAGTTAACAAGATTCTCCTCTTCTTATCCTTCCCCATCCTTACCTTACTGACATGTTCTCTTAGCAGGTTCCCTCATGTCCTCAAGCAGGTCACCTTAATTGCACTGGTGATGTGGTGACATGGAAACAACAACAATCAAAAATAAGAAAATAAGAGGTCCTTTCTTCTTGAGCAACTTCTTTAAAGAGCAAGGAAAATTTTTCTTAGAACACCACCCCAATTAGATTTCTGCTCAATGGTCAGATTCTACCACCTGCCCACCTTTAAATAAATTACTGGCAACGAGATGGAGAGTCTATTTTTAGCTTAATCAAGTTATGTCCAAGAAATGAAAATAGAAAGCAAGGTCCCATTGACAAGAAAGAATAGAGTGAATGACTGTTGGCTGAAAAGTCGCTACTGCTGGTTACATACTTAGTGAGTTACAGAGAACCACAATAGGGGGGTTCACAAATGAGGAAAGAGTTCTACACCATTCACCAAGACTAAGAAACAGTTTGTGGGCATCTTCTACTTTCATTTGTAGAATAAACATTTAGGGTCTTTTAACATGGTATCTTAATGGTATATTTTTGTAGAATAGAATCAGACAGACCTGGGTATTAATCCTGGCCCCGTGACATGCATGGACATTAAAAGACCTTTGCAAAGCCATTCCAAGATAGTTTCCTTCTCTCATAATCTTGTGTCTTATGGGGAAGCTAATCAACAAAGAATCTCAGGCATAATAACTATTAAGAAATATGAAGGTTGAGGTTATCTTTTAAATTATAATCCAAGAATTATAAATGGGATGCCCTGATTTATACTTTACCTATAGCATGCATGCCCCACTGCAAGCTGTTTGTATCTAAAAGGTTTGTCATCACTGCTCTAGGCTAATCACTGCTAAATTTATTCTACTGAATTTAGCTCTTGAATATAGGTGGATAAGGGAATCAGTTGACTCTAACACCATAAGTACAAACCTAAAAATAGTTTTAGCAAAGCACTGCTCAAAGATATATCCGGTTAAAACCATAATAACAGACAAAAATAAGCAGCAGACCAGACATTCTGCTTTCTGATAAAAGTAAGAATTTAGAGGAATTTACTGAAAAAAAAATTTTGCATTAACAGAGCTATTGCAATTGCATATCCAGAATAAATAAGAATAGTAAATAAGCACCAATAACTTCCAATTTTTTCCTATCTCCATCCACCTACATAATACTCTCATTCTGAACGTTTTCAAATCCACTTTTTAATCTCTCCCTTGGTGTCAAACATATTTTTTGTTACCATCTGATAGATTGTCAGTTTCTCCTTCTGCTGTATAATACCACTGGGATCTGGTCTACCTTACTATGCACCTTTCACCAGCTCAAGTGAGTCCTTCCTGCCATCTGTACACCTGCCCCCATGCACACATCTCCCACTGGAACTGTCTCTTTCCCTCTTCTCAGCCTTTGCAATCCCTCCTGATATTTTATGAACAATGAGGGTACAGGAAGCCTTCTATAAAGATCCAGTTCTCAAGAACTCAGATAGTTTTCTCTGTTTTTTGCCACAACTAGGTTACATCCAAATTCACACAGGGTTATACGTGAAACATCAGCCTATCCCCACAGCCTGTTCACTTGGGTTGCCAGGAAAGAATCTTCCCAGGTGGTCAGCCTGTTCACACTTGGGCTGCAAGAAAAGAAACTTTCCAGAACTGTTCCAACTGCGAAAGTCAACCCTGCCCAGGAGAGTACCCAGTGATGACCATGTCACACTCTGCTGCTCATACCTGGCTCACCTGTAGAGCCACCCCTAGAACAACCCTTAAAAACCCTTTTCCCAAGTCAAATTGGAGCTGTCTTAGTCTGCAAGGCAGCCCGTCTTGCAATAAAGCTCCTCTTGTGCAGCATGGTTTCCAGTCTATCATTGGTGCCAAAACCCAAGTGGGATGCCTAGGTCAACTGACCAGTCCCACCTGACTAGGGGATTACCCCTCAGTCTGCAGCTGACTGTCCCTGCATGGACCACCAGCCCTGGACCATCCCAGTGCTGAATTCGACATCCAGACACCTCAAATTTGTGAGTTCCATTTATGCCTTTCCCTCTTTCTCCTCCTCATCAACTCCAGTCCTTATTTCTGTCCTTAACCCATATTTCCTTGCAGACTCTTCAGGACTTCCCAACTACTTTCCCTTGTTCCAGCTCTTTCCTGGAGTGGATCACTACAGAGCTCTCTCAGGGCCCTTTCCAAGGCTTCACACCTAGGGAACTTGCCTCTTGAACTTTCATTGTCTTCTTTCTGTTTTTCTTCCCATGAAGGCAATAATCTCTCTACAGGACAGCTCACCTCCTGGCTCTATGCCTTCACACTTCCTGCCCCTCCCTCAGAAGTCCTGTGGACATGCCAAGCCGTTCTTCCCTGCACTTGACCCCCTCTCCAACCAGGGATGCCTGCTCAGAGAGCCTGGGTCTTACATTTCATTTGGAAACCTCTACAGATGTTCTTGCCATCAGCCTACTCTCCATCTCAGCATCTCTCCTCTGCCTGGTCCTCACTGTGGAGAACAATCCATCATTCCCCACCTCCGTGGCATGCCTCAGTCCTCTCCCGTCTCAAGTCAGTGCTCCATTACCCTCTTGGTTTCACTGAAGTCAAACCCAAACACCTCACCTTTCTCTGCCAGACTGCTTGGCCCCAGTTCCAGTTAGACAATGGACCAATTTGACCCCCCAAAAAGTACACTTGACTCTTATAGCCTCTGGGGTTTAGACAATTTTTGTCAACACAATGGAAAATGGTCCAAGGTGCTCTATGTCCAAGCTTTCTTTGCTCTTCACAACCGACCCCAACTCTGCCTCTCCTGCCCCTCCTCTCCTCCACTGTCACCATTTTATCCACCACCACATCTCACTCCTCCCTCTTGCTGCCATCTTGGGGCCCCTCACACTCACTGCCATCTGGCAACCCTTCCCTCACGTTGCCTTCATTATCCCTACCCCTACCACCTTTGATGATAGGTACCAAAGGCCTAATCTACATCCATGTCCCTTTTTCCCTCTCTGATCACTCACATATCTCCCAGCATGTCGCATCCTTTGCTGCTGACCCTATCTACAAAGATCTTTATGTTATTCTCACTTCCAGTCTGTCCCCTCAACAAAAGATTAAACTTCCACTTTGTTTCCCAAGCAGCACCAGACATACAGACTAAATTCAAAAAGTCAGACCTTGGTCCTCAATCCCCCCAGGGAAACCTCTTAGATGTGATTTCTCATGTTTTCAACAATAGACAAAAACAACAAAAATAGGACAGCCTTAAAAAGGTTACATTCCAGGATGACCTTAAGAAAGGGACACTCCCAGACCAACTTCTGGCCACAGAGGCTGCAGATGCAGTGGCAAGAGCTCAAGATAAAACATAGGCTGGAGAAACCCGAGCCCCACCACCACTATGCTTCAAATGTGGCAGAAAAAGGACACTGAACAGGAGCCTGCCCTGACCTGAGGCCAAGACTGGGAACTCATCCCATCTGCAACCAAGAGGGCCGCTGGAAGTGCAACTGCCCTGTCTACCAGAGAGCCGGTAAGTCACCACCTTCCCCATCCTCACAGTTTAGGACGCTGCCTCCTCTGGTCTCATCACTGGCTGATCTGCTCAGCATCACCATTGAAGAGGATTGATGGGACTCAGGGCCCATAGCCCCACCAAGGTGGCTCTCTCAGAACCCCAAGAATCACTGGACATCTCAGGTAAAACTTTCTCTTTCCTTGTTGACATGGAGGCCACTCCTAGTGTTCTTCCTGAGTTTTCAGGCTGGTGTTCCTGGTCTAGTCTCTGTTGTAGGAGTAAACAGCCAATGTACATGACCTCCCCAAACCAAACCTACTCCCCGCAGATTCCAAATCCTTTCTTTATCCACAACTGTCTTATTATCCCAACCTGTTCTGTACCTCTTTTTGATAAAAATCTGCTCCAAAATCTCAATTTCTCTTACACTGTCTCTCTCCTCATAGCTCTTACACCAATCCCAACCATCATGTGCCACTAACTCAGCCCCTCCCCTTCCTTCCTCTCCCATCAACCCTACAGTCTATGACACCCCAATCCCACTCCCATGTTACTTTGAAGTCTATGACACTCTCAGCCCAAATTCCATGTTACTCTGCTGCTAATTTGCCTCAAACACTTCTCAGTCTTCCCTTCTTTTCCCTAATAGTAGCCCCTAGACATCAACAGGGGCTCAAACCTATAATCCACCACTTGTGAACTAATGGGTTTCTAAAGGTCACTCTCTTGCCTTATTCTACCTCTCCTCAAATCCAGTAGTTCCTATGCCTGGTCCAGGATCCCAGATCTATTAACAATGCAATGATGCCGATTCACCCGCTGGTGCCAAACCCTTACACTATGCTATGGGTGCCTCTCACTTTCCTGCATTAGACCTTGAAGATATATTTTTCACTATTCCCTTACACCCTGATTGCCAAGATTTCTTTGCTATCTGTCTCAGTTGTAGACCACCCCAAGGCTCTCTCAGCGCCCCATATATGATCTCAACCACCTAGAGATCATATATCTCCTCTCAGACCCCACCTACAATGAATACATCAGGCTGCTGGCTCTGCCTTCCTCTATCATTCCCCCTCAATTACGGCCATCCCAGCCTTAAGTCTCTCCAGCCCTTCACCCACACTACCTCCCTCAGTCCCTCCTCCCATGAGGTTCAGCTGTCCTTAGGTACCAATCCTCCTAACATCACACATATATGAAAGGGAGGAAAAACACCCCCCAAATACTAATGCAACCAAACCTCACTTTGGGACCACTCAAAATGTTTCTCCTCTGTGGATCACCCATCTACACAGGTGTCCCTCCTGATCATCATCAACCTGATCCCCAACTTTACCATATACTCACACGGGAAGTTCACATTCACCTACTGCTCATCTCACTGCCTCCCCCTTCACTTCCTCTTTTAGGCTCCCCTCTTGACTCTCACCACTCCTGGGCCCCCTAATAGTCCTCTGTGTCATGCTCCTGTTAGCACTATGTCTCATCCACAATATGGTCAAAAAAAGTCACCACCCAAAATTTTAACCAGATGCTCCTCTCAGATTTTTCCTACCAGACAGTGCCCATAGCTAATCTCAACAGTGACCCTACATCCCCAGTCCAGCCTTCCCACTTCACCCCAAGCCAGCCTAAAGCAGCCAAAAAGCCCTCAACACCCCTAAAAACAAAAGGCTAGGATAAAGGGTCAGCCTGTCCCCTCAGCCTGATCACTTGGATTGCAAGGAAAGAATCATCCCAGGTGGTCAGCCTGTTCATGCTTGACCTGCAAGAAAAGAAACTTCCCAGAACTGTTCCAACTGCAAAAGTCAACCCTGCCCAGGAAGGTACCTGACAATGACCATGTCACACCCTGCTGCTCATACTTGGCTTACCTGCAAGCCCACCTCCCAGAACAAGCCTCAAAAACCCTTTTCTCAAGCCAAATTGGGGCTGCCTTAGTCCACAATGCAGCCCACCCCTGACCAATAAAGCTTCTGTTTCATGGCAGAATGTCTGGTCTGGTCTTATGTGGGTTCCAGTCCATCAATACTGAGAGCAATCAGGACAGCAAGAAAAAGAATTCTGGATCCACTACATCCAAGTGCTGTGACTTTTAGGAAAGTCCTCTCCAACCTTTTGGGCCTCTGTTTCCTCATTTTCAAAACAGAGAAAATAACAGACCTTTCCACAAAGATTTGTTGTATATTAAATAGTGACGTAAAAGAGTTCGTGTATAGTACAAGGAACAAAGTATGATTAAAGAAAATTCATTAATTGTTGGCTGCTACTTGTTACAATTGTCTATTCTTCAATTACTTTCTGCTATAAATTATCTGTTCTCAAATTTCAGTATCGCCTCACTGGGCCAAATGAAATCCTTGTGGCCAATGACCACAAAGGACAGGTCCCTTTCCTCCCCCAGCTGAACTCTCCCCTTGTTATGGCTTAAATCTAGAAGGTCTTCCACAAGCCCTATTTGTTCAGAGGTGAGTCTGGTGGAAGGTGATTGGACCATGAGATTGCTATATTCATCAGTGTAGTCATCTACTAGTGAGTTCCATAACTAAATGTGCTGTTAGGATGTGGAGCCTGGTTGGAGGTAGGGTGAGTCCCTGAAAGTATTGCGTAGAAGGGTTACTCTCCCACCCTGGCTCCTCCCTTTGCTCTCTTCTTTCTGGATGCCATGAAGCAAGCAGTTTTTCCACCATGCTTCTACCATGTCTTTCCAACATACTGTATCTGCCTTGGAACCAGCTGGCCATGAACTGAAAAGTGTGATCCCAAATAAACCTCTCCTCATTTAAATAGATTTTAGGTACTTTGTCCCACAGAATGAAAAGTGACTGAAACACCCTTCAAATTCCTATTGGGTCATCACTATCTATGATGACAAGTCTTGCCAGATCTGGATCATAACTAAACCTGTATCCATGCACAAGCTCATCTCCTTTCCAATACCCATGATAGAATCACAGATGCCAGGTCTTCCAGATCCCCAGGTAGAGGTAGCTGCTCTGTTATGAGTTCTTAAGGAGTGTTTTAGTAAGGGTAGACAAACATCTATGACTTTGCTGAGAGCAAGGCTGCTGCCAGGCAGCCTGAGGGCACTGGCTCCCAGAGGAAGGAGAGAAAGAATTCTAACAGGTAGGAGAGAAGGGAGCTTCAAGCCATGAGGAGAGACAAAAGTGAAGGTGTGGTATTTCCTCAAGCCAGAAATCATGAGGATGAAACCTGAGACAAGATAAGATACAAAGGTTTGGAGCGGCAATACAGAAGAGAAATGAAGGAAATATTCTGTGTGAAGATAGAGACTCTAGGAACCTGGCAGAGAAATGACCATTCCAAATTAGAGCAGTAGAACTCTTAAGTCTCATTCATTTTGAGGACACTATCATCTTTCCATCTCTTCATACTGAGGAAGATACTGGAGGAGACACTCCAAACAAACATGGGAGTAAAACATGAGAATCAGGAAACAGGCATACCAACCCAGAAGGAAAAGACCACTAGATAACCTGTTTCCAATAGAAAAGATGGGAATGGTAATCACTTGATCTGATTGGCTGCTGTGGTTTGTATGTGTCCCCCAGTGTTCCTGAGCTAGACCTTTGGTTACCACTGTGACAATGTTAGAAGTTAAGACTTTTAGAAAACAATTAGATCATAAGAAGAATGGATCACTGTTGTTCTTGAGAAAACAGATTTATTATACAGTAACAACTCCTTCTCTGGGGTTTAAATTTCCAAAATTTCCATTACCTGTACTCAGCTACAGTCCAAAGACATTAAACAGAAATTTCCACAAATATAAATTCATAGTTTTAGGT
Organism: Hydrochoerus hydrochaeris; assembly: GCA_004027455.1. NCBI lineage: Eukaryota > Metazoa > Chordata > Mammalia > Rodentia > Hydrochaeridae > Hydrochoerus > Hydrochoerus hydrochaeris. The sequence continues at coordinate 234,573 of PVLA01000643.1, forward strand.
TGCATGCCATCTTGAGTATCATGATGAAATTTCATTCCATCTGTCTTGGTTACTTTTTCTAGTTGAAACAAAATACCTCATGCTCAAAACTAGGGAAGGAAAAGTTTGCTTAGCTAACAGTTTTTGGAGGTTTCAGTCCATACTCAGCTGGATACAAGGCAGGGTGGCACAGCTGAGCAGCAGCCATTCATGGCAGCCACAAACAGCAAGAGCAAAAAGGGCAGAAAAGGGAAAACATGCTCCTTCCCTCACATTGTATGCTGGCTCCCCACCCCTGGTCAGATACAACACACTGCAAATCTCAGCACTAAACAATGAACCAATCACAAATACTAGACTCAGCTGCTTCCATGACAGCATGAGGCTTTGGGGAGACACTTAAACATGCCATAACACCATCCTACCCCATCCTGTGCAGGACGTGAAACATCTCTTTGTCCACTGTATCTACACTGAACACCACTGTTTCCCATTGCTTTGTCACTTAGGACCCCTTTAGTTATAATATCAACCGTTAACACTATCATAGTGCTTATGTCCAAGTAAGCATTGTTTTACTTGATAACGGTCTGTTTCATTGCTCTATTAATAATGCTCTGTTTTATCATTGGTTATTGTTGTTTATCTCTTACTGTGTCTCATTTATAAATTAAACATTTTTGTTTGTTCTTTGGCACAGGGTCTCTTTATGTATTTCAGGCTGGCCTTGGACTTACTATGTAGTACAGGTAGACCTTGAACTCAAGGCAATTCTCCTCCCTCAGCCTCCCAAGTTCTGGGATTACAAAAATACATCACCATACCTGGCCGTATGAACTTGTAATAAGTTTAATTATTATTATAAATACATAGCAAAAGCATTGTGGATATAGGATTCAGTACTCTCTGAATTTCAGCTATGCTATTCATTGTTGTTCTTGAGTATATTCCTCCAGGGATAAGGGGGAGCTACTCCATGAGCAAGTTGTGAGATATCTCTCTCTTTCTCTCTCTCTCTCTATCTCTCTCTCTCTTTCTCTCTCTCTCTCTCCTCCTATCTACCATATTATGCTGAAGTAAAAAGACCTCTCTCCAAGCTGGAAGTGGTGGTACTGCCTGCAATCCCAGCACTTTAGGAACTTGAAGCAGAAGATCACAAGTTTGAACCCATCCTGGGCAATTTAGCAATTAGTGAGGTATCGTCTCAAAATAAAAACAAACAAATAAAAATAAGAAAGAACTGGAGAAGTAGCTCAGTGTAAAGGTCCTGGGTTTCATCGCAAGTACTATGGAGTGGTGGGAGCATCCAGATGTCAATACCTTAATATTCCCAGCTGCTAAAACCATGAGAAATAAACTTATTTTATGTATTTATAAATTACACAGTCACTAGTATTTTGTTATAACAATGTAAAATTGACTTTCTTTTAAATAGTATAAGAGAAATTATAGGTAGAATCAGCTACAAGGAAAATCAAGTAAGGAGAAAATAAGCCAATTACTAGATAGTGGGAAAGAAAAGCATTCCTATTATACTAAAATGCTCAGCTGTGAATATTTGCATAAGTGTAATAATGTTAACATTGATGAGGCAACAAAACTCCTGTACTAGAGCACACTGAGAGCGGATGAGGGAAAGCAGAGATGATGGAGGGGCCAAAGCACCAAACAATGGTCTCCACGCAATTAGAGTTACGGTGTTTGGCTGCCTACAAAACTCTTGCCAATCTGTTCCCACTTGGAGCCTGTGGTAAGCACCCACCAGGGTAGCCACAAGGGTCTCTCCTGTGGTGCTAACACCCCTGTGTAGCCTCCTCTTGATGGCTCCTACACCACCTGCTCTAGGGGAATTGAGTTGCCATGTTATGTGCAGTCTTCAGGGAGAGGCACACGGGCTGAGAAACAGGCCTTTTGCTAACAACCACACAGATGATCCTGGAGGTAGACACCCCCTGCTCGGACAGGCCCTAAATGACTACACACTGAAACATTTTTATTGTTCTCTTATAAGAGATGTTGAGTCAGAATTTCCCAGAAAAGTGGCTCATGGATTCTTGACCCTCAGAAATTATAGGAAATAGTAAAAATGTGTTGTTTTAGGCCACTATGTTTTGGGATGACTTGCCACATGGCAATAAGTAACCAGTATAGGACCTGGCAAGCATTCAGTGCAATGCTATTCTCCCCATTTTGCAGATGAGAGAATTGAGCCAAAAAGAGGTTACACTTTGCTTGAAGAGTCACTGCAATTAACTGTATCAGGTCTTAAGCTTCATTTTTGTAGTTCTTTCTGCTTAGCCAAAAGCTCATTAAGGAAATAGTTCAATGACTTTCTTATTAAATAGATGTTAAGAATTATTGGTCTTCAGAACCTGTAAAAATGATTTTTTTTAAAAAACAGGAATATGAAGTAAGGATATTTAATGTAACACCTCTAGAAACTGCTAACTGCCCTATTTTTGCTGCTTAGGTTGGGGGCAGAAGAAGGTACTGCAAGAAAGGGAACATTTGCTCTAATCCTTGACTAGGGCTTGTTGCCAGAATTAGTTTTTATCCTTCACAGTGAGTAATGTGTGATAAAACTGGCAAGAGAATATATGTTCCCATAACTTGGTCAATTGCATTAGACAAACACAGAACTTTAAAGACTATTGTTTACAATAAAAGCTGACCAAGGATTCTTACATTAGAAGAATGAATGGAGGACCCTAATGCACATAAAACACCTGGATACAATAAAGCTAAGGCAGAGGCATACAATATTGACATTCTTTTGGCCTTTATTCTCAGAAGCAAATTGTGCTTTTCCTGTTTTTATAGCCAGTGGATTTTTTTTTTAATTCTAAGAAGCCTCGTTTGATCACATACAACTCTTATATTTCTCAGGTTAAGGTATTAATGATGTCTCAATGCTGGCTCAATTTCTTCAGGAAGGATCGACTTTCAGGTCTTGAAGTCCCCCCAGTGAGGAAGGAAATGAAAAGTGGCAAGTGTCAGGGACAAAGTAGGCTGCTAATACTTGTGGGTTATCAAAAAAACATGTTTCAAAATTGTAAGAACTGCGATGACTTCTTGTTTTACTCCAAAGCTTCACAAGAAAAGAGAAAGGTAAGAGGAGTCCAGAGCTTATGGCATGGTGGCCTTAATCTTTAAGGAATGATTAAGAAGCTGATCCCAGAACAAAAAATAATATCTACCAATTTATGAAGTTTCTGACCCATAGTTATAGGTGAGTTGCTTCCAAGCAGAGTAACTAATATTTTGTGTGTGATTGTTCAGACATTGTTAAATAATTCTGATGTATTGCATTCCAGTGATTTCCCAGCTTATTTAGAATAACACTCACACTCTTCATGGGGTCAGACATTGGATATTCTGGGCACTGCCAACCAATCCCATCCAGCCTTTTTCTTACAAACTCCCCACAGTCATGGCTAGGTTTTAGTTTCTTTGATACCTTAAATCCTACAGGTGCCTTCATCTGGTCTTCTCTAATCAGTGGCATTTCCAGCTTCTGGGAATAACCCTCTAGCCTGTTTCCTCTTCTTTCATAAGATGGGTTCATTCATACATTCATATTTCTTGCCACTAAATGTAAATTAAATAATCTTTTCTGCAATTCAGTCTCATTGCTCCTAATTAGCTTTTTAGCATTTTTCACTATCAGAAGTTAAGTCCATATATTTAATGATGAACTAACATGATCTGATCATATTCAATTTTCCAGATATAAAAAAAAACTTTCTAAGAGTTTTTTTTTAATATAATATCTTTATTCCCGATAATAATCCATTATAGTTCCATTAGAGGATAGAATACCAGGACCCAGACTAAGAACTTGCTTGGAATGACACATCTGCCAACTACTTGAGGCAGGAATCACATCAGATATGTGTTCCTTGTTTATTGTCTGTCCTCCTGTTGGACTGTAATAATCACCGGGAAGAAGGACCTTTGTAGGTTTATTCACTGCTGTAGTGCAGCACCTAACACAATGCTTGGCACATAGTGTGTTCAATAAATAGCTACTGAGTTACTAAATTAGTAAGATGACAAAAGCACCTACCCTTTCATTTTCTATGGAATGTACAAAGATGTTATGCAATCCTCTACTGAAATCATGCCTGAGCGAGTCACATGATCTCATCTACAAACATAAACTACAGTTTGAAGTATCAAAAATTCTCCTTACTTGGGCATGCTCAGGTACGGAAACAGAAATATTCTCCAGCCCAGCCCAGTCAGCCCTACCAGCTTGAGTGTTCCATCATAGGCATGCCAGGCATCTGTCTTGGAACAGGATTTTGTTGGGTTCTTATTTTCTTAGTGGCAACAGTCCCTTCTTGTAACTGTCTTGACAGGGAGGGACCTGGGACATGTAGAATTTTAAAAACTGTCAAGATGGCTAGAGTGAGCTGGGCTGCGTTCTGGAAGGACACATTAGAGCAATTATCAACAAAGGTCTTACTTAGAAAGATTAAGGCCCTGGGTCCTTCTGAATACATTGTAGAGGTGGGATCCATGAAGGCTCTGAATTTTAAAAAGAAAAAGGAAGGTGAGTCAAAGGTACCAAATATTTAAGACACTTTTAGTAATAAGAAAAATTAACTTAATGACTTGACCAAAGCATATTATCTCCTGAGAGCAATATAAGATACTGATTCACCGAATTCATGCCATCCTGGCTCAGACCTGAGTGAGCCTGGTGCATGTGTAGTGTGAGCTCCTCAGAACCAGCACCTAGGACTCCACTCCATTACCTTGGGGAATCCCAGCGGGGCCACTGTGAGCATCTGGCAAGCTGACTAGTCTCCTGGTTTCTCCCCAAAGCCTCCAGCGCTGCCTTTTGCCGATGCCAAGGGTAGCATTCTCCAAGCCAGGGATGGGCACTTTCCTCTTAGCACGCAGGCATTTCTTAGTCCTGTGGACCTCGAAATGGTAATTTCTGCCCACTCAGAGGACCCCCTGGGTGGCTGGAAGGTGGCTGGAGCTTTGAAGCCAGGCGGGTGGGTGCAGGACTCCAAATCGCCCACCACTCCCCTCCTTCTGCCTTTGGCTCTACAGGGCTGTGCTGAGTCTGGAGACCACCACAGCCCCAAGGCACCTGCCACAAAAGTTAACCTGGGGTCTGAGCAAGAGGAAACTATTGAATTTCTTCCTTCTCAGGAGTAGTGTGATCACTGGACACATGAAGATGAAATAGCACATAACCACCGCCATAGAGGAGCTTGAAGTCTGGCCAACTGGGGTCCAGGAGAACCTGGAGGAGGAGGCTTGAAACAGAGAGAGAGCAGAGAAGGCCTAGCGCAGTACAGGAATCAAAAAAAGACTCCCCAGAGGCAGTGACATCCTTGAAGATACTGTTCCTTGTAAAGGCAGGAGCCAAACGGTAAAGGAAAGCGTACTGCGGACCCTGAGCGCTGTGGAGGCCCAGGGGAGGCAGAAGAGACTCAGTTGGGTTCCAGAGGGCCCAGGCTGAACTGTGATGGTTCCAACACCAGGCGGAGGCGGCGCGCTGCGAACCCGCCTAACTGCGCAGAGTAGAAGAGCGCAGACTGAGCGCGCGGATGCTCCAGTAAACGTGGAAGAAAAAACTCATCGCAGGACACTCTAGCCCTCTAGAACAGAATAGCAGCTTGAGACCAGAACTTAAGACTAAGGCCAGAGCAGGAGGGGACGGCAGCGTTTAGACGACCTCGGTCCTGTTTTGGCCGTGGTGGAAGCTACTGCTTCTCCCCAGGGGCCACTTCTCCCGTGATGTGCTGCCGGGTGGTCTAGGTCTGACAGAGTTCGGAGGGACAAAAAGGCCCAGAAAAGGCAGGGCTAGAGACCAGACCAGACCGGACCCAGAATCAGGGAAACTTCTGCCCTGGTAAGTACCCAAGGAGTCCTGAAGAAACCCATGGCTACCCAAGATTGGAAAATGTGAGAGGCTACGAGGTTATCCTAGGAAAGGAGCGGATTCCAAGGGAACATAGAACCCTCAATCTGACAGCAGAGTTGAATTCTCCTCCATGCTTGTGGCCCTCTGGGTCAGTCCAGCCTGACCAAGCAGTCTGGGCCCTGAAACCCCTAGAAGCCAGGTGGCTCCCTGCACACAAATTGCTGCGCGCGTGTGCACACACACACACACACACACACACACCGCACACCTTCCCCTCCACCTGACCTTGCATCCATCCTTGTTAATCCTTTCCAAGTGGTGGGTAGCTTCCATTGTGGATAGCTCTCCAATTGAGACCTCGGGCTGAGCACCAGAGGTCTGGAGAGGATGAGGAAACATGAGAAACAGAACGCAGCACGTGTCTGCCACAAACTGCCTCGGAATGGGCTGGTTGGTGCTGAGAGGAGAAAAGGGGTCTGAGACCCTGTTCAAGACCCCTCCTTAAGCACTTGCCAAGAAAGTGGTTTGCATTAACCCTAGGAGTGGGTTTGGAGTTCCCTCTAAGGGCTCCAAGGCTAGACCTTGGCTGGTCCCCTCTGGGTGCTGGATCTCTCTGCAGATAGGACTATTTTTCTTTCCTTCCCAAAGTCTTTGGGATTACCAGGCATAATTAGCATATGGTGAGGGGTGGGCCTTGCCTCCCTAACAAGCCCTGAGCATTGCTCAGAGCTAAGGGAGTGGCCTTAGACACTTGGAAATCCTCCTCTGGCTGAGCTGAAAAGCGCGTCTTGCTTCCTGCAACCCCAAGTCAAATGAAATTCTCTGAAGAAAAAAACAAGGATAGAAGAAGATGGATGTGGCACTGGGGTAGGGTGGGGGACAGGCCAGGGTGGGGACCACAAAGTCAGTGTACCTGTGTTCCATCCCCACTTGCCCCTGCACTGAAACTGGTACCCTTGGCTCCAGATGTATGCTAAAACAAAAGCTGAGCCTCCTACCTAACGAATCAAGAACAAAATAAATGCTCCCGTGCAGTTTATCCCCATGGGAGGTTTCAGGGGATCTAATAGTCTAGTTAAGGGTTCCTTAGTTGGTTGATGACACCATAGAGTCGTCAGATGGCCCTACACTGTGTGGGGAGAAAAATTAAAAGTTTTCAAATCCTGCATACTGGGAGTTGGCACCTCCCACCAGTCATTTGGAGAAATTCACTTATTTTTTCTCAGTCTCAGTTTCCCAAACTGTAAAATGGGACTAGAGCCCCAACCCTATAAAGAGTGGATTTATAGTAAGAAATGTCATGCATCTTTTTCATCACTGGGAGAAGCAAAGTCTTTTCTTTAAACTTGGTACTGTACACAATTTAAAAGACCCTTCCTGCCTCCCCACTCCTGCCTAGCTCCCCCACCCCAGCCCACCTCAGCCCACCTCCACCCCTGGCTTTGCAGAGCCTAGACGCTGTGTGTTTCTGGCCTGTCCTCCCCTGAGAGGCTGGTGCAAAAGCCAATAAGCCTGGAACACACGCAGGTCCTGCCGGGCCTGGGACAATGGTTTCCATTTAATAAATATTTCCCCCAAGGGCATTTCACACCGGGCAGGCAATTATTCAAAGGAAACAGGCTTGCAGGTTGGCTCTGCGGGTTATTTCGTCCTCTCTTTCCAAAGAACGCTCACTTGTCTGACTCAAGAAACGAGTCCCTTGCAGCCTGGCGGGTGGGAAGGGGTGCCCAGGGAAAAATTCACCCTAGATGTAGAGATAACCTGAAGCCCAGCTGTAGAGCTCCAGCAGAAGGGCTACCTGAAGGCCGCCACTCGCAGCTTTTAGCCCCCTCTCCAGTTGTGAAGGCAACTAGGGGACCTAACCCCACTAATAATAACAGAAATCAGCACCAGGATGCAGCTACACCCACACAAGCGCGCGCGAAGATCCGGTCCTGATGCCCTCAAGGGCTCCGACCGGGATTTGAAACCTCCGCACTGCCTGTCGCGAGGCCTCCCTACTCGGGCGCGCTGCCCACGGCTTGGACACCTGGCAGCCCAGCGCTGGCCTGAGCGCCGCACCCCGGTGCAGGGGTGGAGGCCGAGCTGCAGGCTGTCCCCTCCACAGGACCGCAGAGAGTCTAGCGCGAAAAGTTTATCTCGCATTTACTCTGAGTTTGATATATTTCTTTCCTCTTCCAAGGATCTTTGGCGAGGGGTGGGGGAAGCGCTGTCCTTGCGCTGCGTGGCGAGGCTGCCCTATTTATCAACACGAGCTCTCCCTGCGCTCCCTGGGCTGCCCACTCCCCACCCCCGAGTCTTTGTATTCGACGCCCTAATTCTCTCTTGCGCAACCCAGCAAGGTAAGAAGAATTTTTAATTTTCTGCAGTGTCGGAGACAGTGTGGGGCCCGCGGCCCGGGTCCCAAGCCCGGTCCGTCTCCCTGCCGGCCTCTGCTCACACCTCTCCCCGCCCCCAGCGGCTCCTTCCCTCGGTACCAGCGCGGTGGCAGGTGCGCCCCCTCGGCTGCTCCGCCGCTGATTGGCGCCCAGGTTGGGAGTCGCCGCCCCGCGCTTATGTCAGAGTGCGTGCCGTCCCGGCCCACCTCGCCTTTGAACTTCGCCGCTTTTGGCTCCGGTTCCCCAGCCTCCCTGCATTCTCAGCCAGGTGCAGTGCTAAGCAAGGCAGCTCCGGTAAAGCCACGGGAGGGGGGAGCCACGGCCACGGACGCGAGAAGAGACAAGGGAAAGAGAGAAGGCGAAGGTGCAGAGTGAGAGAAGGGGGAGCCTCCTACCCTCGTCAGAAAATTACCTGGCCACTTAATCCCGGAGACTCTGGTGCCCAGGGCCCCTGCCCTTCCCGCCCCCGGGGGCTGCCTGGGTGCCGGGACTGGCATGATCAGCTGAACTTTTCAGGGTCAGCTCTCCTCTCGGGCTTCCCCTCAGCGGCACTGAGGCGAGGGGAGCACGGAGCTCCGGCAGAGGACAGACAGACAGACGCCAGCGGGCTCAGACGCGCGCACAGAGCCCCTGCACACCCTACCCCCGCCCTCCTAGCCGCCGGGACCATGTCCAAACCCTCAGACCACATCAAGCGGCCCATGAACGCCTTCATGGTATGGTCCCGGGGCCAGCGGCGCAAGATGGCCCAGGAAAACCCCAAAATGCACAACTCAGAGATCAGCAAACGCCTGGGCGCCGAATGGAAGCTTCTGTCCGAGGCAGAGAAGCGGCCCTACATAGACGAAGCCAAAAGACTGCGTGCCCAGCACATGAAGGAGCATCCCGACTACAAGTACCGGCCAAGGCGCAAGCCCAAGAACCTGCTCAAGAAGGACAGGTATGTCTTCCCCTTGCCCTACCTGGGCGACACGGACCCGCTCAAGGCGGCCGGCCTGCCCGTGGGGGCTTCCGACGGCCTCCTGAGCGCGCCCGAGAAAGCCCGGGCCTTCTTGCCGCCGGCCTCGGCGCCCTACTCCCTGCTGGACCCCGCGCAGTTTAGCTCGAGTGCCATCCAGAAGATGGGTGAAGTGCCCCACACCTTGGCCACCAGCGCGCTGCCCTACGCATCCTCCCTGGGCTACCAGAACGGCGCCTTCGGCAGCCTCAGCTGCCCAAGCCAGCACACGCACACGCACCCGTCCCCAACCAACCCGGGCTACGTGGTGCCCTGTAACTGTACAGCCTGGTCTGCCTCCACCCTGCAGCCCCCTGTCGCCTACATCCTCTTCCCAGGCATGACCAAGACTGGCATAGACCCTTATTCTTCAGCCCACGCCACAGCCATGTAACCCCTGCCTGGCCCGGACCTGAAGGGTATCCTGGAAGTGGGGTCTGCACCCTGTCCTCTGCGCCTACCCCTGGCCTGCAGCTGCCTCTGGGTCAGCCTGGCTGCTGCCCCATACCCCGCCCCAGACTCTGCCTCTCTCTTCCACAGGGAAGGGAGGGGCTCCTCCCAGACCCAAAGCGCAGACAGGTGCCAGAAACTTGAGCAAATGTTATTATGACAACTCCACAGCTGTCCCTATCCCGACTCACCCAAAACAAACCTCTGACTTACCCCGTTTGGACAAAAAAGTAGGCAATTTTGCTTTATTTATGTCCCCTTCACTCTTCTTGGATAGGCTGTGGACTTGGAACTCCAGATCCTGACATTTTATCTAGAATATGCATTTTTTTTTCTTTTGCCCCCTGAAGAAATAGCTGTGTCTCTGTGTTTTGCCATCAGACACAACTAGGCACCATTTGCTCTTTCGTGTGTGTATGTGGGGAAAGGTTTAAAAGTTTAAAACTGCAGAAAGAGAAACATTTCTATTTAAAACCATGCTATGATCGTGTTTGCTTCTTTAAAAGAAAAACAAAATAAGGACCCACACGGCTATTTACTTTGTGTAAAGCAGTTCTCCTAGAGACCTAAGTTTACTTTTAGACAGAATGTTGGGTTATGAAGTCAGGAAGTAGAAAGTGAACAAAAAAAAGTAAAACAATGAAAACATCCTAAATGGTCATAAATGTTTTGACGATGTCTTGGAAATGTACCTAGAAGGATTTTACCTCGTTACTCTGTTCATTTGTTGAACAAAGACATTTTGAATAAAGACAATCTGTCATTGCAAAAAGTAACCTTTGGTGTGGTAAAATCAAGTCAGGAGGCCAGCAGGTCCCCGACCCAAGAGTCAGGTCACAGCCGGGAGGCTGAGCGTGCTGTGAATGGTTCTAGCAGAGAAGGCTGGGTCTGAACCTCCTAGTGGCCTTGGAAGCTGAGTGCGAAGGGCCTGGAATTTTTCTGGATTGTGCCCTGAGTATCTGCTTTTTGCTTTAGAGGCTAAACAAAGGTATCACTCACTGGGATGTGGCTTCTTCCTCCCGTTCTTCACAAAGGGGTCAGACTGCTTCAAGGAGTGACTGACATAAGACAATGGCAGACCCAAGCTCTGAGTTTGGAGAGTGTGTGTGTGTGTGTGTGTGTGTGTGTGTGTGTGTTTTTAAACCAAACTCCAAAGCCATGGGGAGAAACGCGACTCTCCTGGGAATCAGTCGCCTGAGGAGCATTGCATCCTGCTGTAGGTGTTTAAATTCAGAGCAGGAGATGAGGCGGTCGGAATCGATTTTTAATATTCATTTTTTAAGTGTTTGAGAAGACTGCTGCTGGCTTTTCTGGGGATCTGGGACTTCATACTGTTCCCTAAATTTAAACATTAAAACCTAAATGTAGAAAAATATGATGGACCTCCCAGTCCCAGACTGTCAGAGATTTTTTTACTAAGACCCACAGAGAGAAAAGAGAGAGAGAAAAAAAGTGATATTGTTACAGCTCAGGCAAAGAGGTTTTTTTGTTGGGGGGGTTAATCACAAAAATTAAATAACTCTCAGCCTTTGGTGTTTAGCAAATAAGAAAATGAGCTCTTTTCCTCCCCCTTTTGGTGCATGTTTGCTTGATGTTTACTGTTTTTTCCACAAGGAGAAAAGATCCTCTGATGTCACCCAACACAACTCTTTGGAATTTGCTCTCAAAATTGAAAGGTGCTCCTCACCTTCAGTTTTCCCCATTCTCCTCCCCAAACCCATGCATGTTTTCTGTAGGTTGCATGCTCTTCTCACTGGCTTTTGATGGGGGGCGCAGTCCAGGGTTTTGCCTAGTTTGTACTGCCTTTGCCGGGCTTGTGCACTTGCGTCTGCCTTTTCCAAAGGAGTCAGTCAGTGGCTTGAGGTGCAGGGAACCGCTGTCAACAGACACCAAAGCCAAAACCTGAGGATTAGCATATTGTCTGCAAAACAATTAGAAGTGTTTGAGGTGCTATTTGGAGCCTATTCATCCTAGCCCCTTTGTCAAAGGGGGATTTTCATTATTAAAAAAAAAAAGTTAGCAGTTGTCCATCTGGCTGAGCTGAATAGCAAAGTGATCCGTGTTGTATATGCTTTTCTCATTAAGAGCTCTTTTGAGACCGATGTTAGAATTAAATGGTATAACACAATTAACATACACGGGCACTGAATAGGAGGGGACGCCTATAAATAATAGATAGATAAATAAACGAGAGATCAGGCAAGGTAAACAAAGGCGGGCTGGGGGAGGTGTGGGGGAGACCAGGCAGGCTGAGCCACGCTTACTTAGCATCACAAAACCCTCTTACAAATCGAGACAATTAGGTAGTGACTTGCCTCTGGTGGCCGTCCGGTCTGGGGACTCTGGGCGCGTAGGGGAGGCCCCTCCTCCTGCCCCCTAGAAAGCCCAGGAAGCCTGGGACAGGGTCGCCAGGGTTTTGCTGTCTGATATAACCTTAACTGACAGTCCTGTCAGCCTCCCTGCTCTCTCTCATAGCTCAGCGTCCCTTAACATCTCCTAAGATGAAGCTTAGGGGGTCTGGGTGTCTTTCCGCAGAGCCCAACGCAGCAGTACCCTGAGCTTACGGAGCGCCCAGGCTGGAGGAGGAACCTGCGCGCACCGCCCCACCAGGGTGCTCAGCAGACCTCGAAGTGAAGTTAGGTTAGAAAGGGGCATCAGGCGGGTTTGAGCGGCCAAGACTTCTTGGGCTGCTGGCAGAAAATGAAAAACTCAAACAAGGGTTGTAGATTGTACCGTCCTGCGAACTCCGAGAACTCCAGGCAACTGGGGTGCGCCGAAGCCCAGAGCGGGCCCAGACTACAGAGCGGGTCAGGGGACCCTAAGCCGCAGACCTGGCCAGGCCGTTTCTTCCCGCGGCACCTTGAGTCCTCTCTTCGGCTACTGTCTGCCCTCCCTAGACCTAGTCCCAGCCGCCGCCCCCAGGGCCCCGCCACCGCTTCGCCTCCCTCGCCCTGCGGGCCGCCGAGCGTCCGCTGGGGCCAAGACTCGCCCCAACCTCAGCCCAAATCCTCGCTGTCACGCTGCTGACAGGGGCCGATTACTGACTTTGAAGTCAGACTCAGACAAAAAGAAATCCCCAGGGGGTGTGGAGGAGAGCAGTCCCTGTCAAACCTGTTTGCTCACAACTGTCTTTTTCTTTCAAGAAAATCATTAAAGCAAACCTATAGGGAGAGGAGCGCCCCACCCGCCCGGAGTCGCGAGTGGCGAAGAGCCGGCTGCTCCCGAGCGCGGCACGCGCCGCACGGAGCAGCCACCAGTTCCGCGCCACAGACGCTTGGCGTCGGGGGAACCAGAACCTGGCGGCGCGCGGCACACCCGCGACCCTGCGCGAGGAGCATCTGCCAAACCCGTGCTGGGCAGGCGACCCGCAGCCCGGGCCTCCCTGGGGCAGAGGACTTGGAGGGCCCCCTACCTCACCAGCAGGTCCCGAAGTTTCCAGGGACCGCGCCCTCCAAAATTAACCTGGGGTCACCCCTGATACTCCTCTGGGTTGCTCCATGGCTTGGGGTGGCAGAGCACGCCCCACGCCCCCTCGGAGGGCAGCTGGCAGCAGCAGTGACAGAGTTGTTTGGGTTTGTAGCTAAATTTTCTTTCTTAAACCTTGGTGACCATCTGTCCCAGGAGTACATGTGCCACAGCTTCTGAGATTTGGAATCGTTGGCCTTCATCAGTTCCTGCCCGCCTTGACAGAGCTTCCTCCGTCTTTTATGTGTGTCCCCAGTTTCCTACTCCAACATCCTTTGACTCCTTTCCAGTTACGCAGTTTTTCTATTTAAATATAATTTTCCTTAGAACCACTAACTTTGAAGGTCAGTGGTTCTAGCAAGACCAGCTACCTTGAGTATATCACAGTGAGGTATACTGACAGTGGAGATCCCCTCCCCTTAACATATGCGTTTAAAAACCGGGGCTAGATAACCTCCCAAAATCTCCAGTGATCCAAAGCGGGGGCGGGGGGGGATACTGTATTTCAATCAGATCTGAGCATAGGGACTTAGATTCCGTGGCAGTCGCTCTGAGGAAAGGGGACTGCCAGAAAACTTAGCAAGCAGTGGAGCCAGGATTGCCTTCGAGGATTATCGTTTCCTCGGGCTCCTCCCCAGATCAGACCTTGTCACTATTGTTTAAGTGGACAATGAATTTCAAGTCATTTGGATTTGCATATCGTGTAATTCACAAGATGCATTTTAAGAACTCTCATCTCTTTATTTGCTAAGTGGCATATAGTGGAGAAGCAGAGCAGCCCGGTTGGATTTGGGCACAGGAGGCCGCTAGGGAAGAGCTCCAGCCTCTGCCCAAGGGGTGCTATCTTGGTTCCTGGGGGCGCCCTGACTTCCCAGATCCTCGTGGACCCAACAGTGGGAGCATCACTTGAGTTGGCTTCTTTCCTGGCGCTGCAGTGATGGGCCTTGGCCTGGAACCAAGAGCCATGGCGCTGGGTTGCAGCAGAAATTAAGAAAATAATGAAATTGGAGACAGAAGGGGGGCGCTAGAAATCCCAGGAGTTTCAGTCAGAACCTGAGACTCTCAGCCACCCGGCCTAACCCCGGCTCTGCGCCTTCAGGGATCCGGAGGTTAGAGATGTCTGCTCCCGCCCTGAGGAAGGGGCCTCAAGGCAAGAAAGGGGAAGCTCTACCTCCCTCCTAGCCCAGCCCCTCGTCCTTACTGCCGCAGAGCGGACTTCCGTTCTGGGGCCCGTGAGATCTACTTGTGCACTGGAACCGGGAAAGATCGTAAGTCCTGGGCTATATCTTCCCAGGTTCTTCATCTACTTTGCTCAGATTCTTAAAATGGGCATCCTCCCCAGTCCAGGTTAGGGGAGAACCAGGTGCTCAGCAAAGCAAGCTGAAAGGGATCTGCAAGTTTTCCCCTTGCTACACAGTGGAAGAGTTGCGTTCCTCTAGCGGCCAGTGGTCATTTCTAAACTTTTCCACTCGAGCTCGGAAGAGAAGCAATTCATAAGCGATCGTTGCGTTGCGGCAAGGATAGGAAAGAACTTTAGAAAAACTGCCAGCGGGTCAGGAAGCCCTGGACCAGGAAGGCCACACCCGACAGCCGCACTAGGGTGAGGGAGTCCGCTCCTCTTCCAGGGGCTGTGCCGCCGGCTGCTCCCTACTGGAGAGCTCTAGAGGTCCTGGGTGCTACAGCCCCCGGCCGCACCTCGGGGCCCCTACACCCAGCGGGGTCCCGGCTGCAGAGAGACTTGGAGGGAGGTGAGAGGTGTGGCCGCGGACGCGAGCGCCGCGCACCTGTCTGGGGGCCGAAGGCGCAGAGCGAGCGATCAGATCGCAGCTGAGCGGCTCCGAGCCTCCGGAAGCCTGGCCGGGCCTCAGACGGGCCAGCAGGGCGCCCCGCCCCGGGACCGCGGAGGGAAGAGCGGAGGGAGGGAGCGGGCGCCCGGCACCCCCTATGGCGCGGCGAGTCAATGGGATTTGCACACTCGAGGTGTAACAGCATTACTGCATTAATTACCATTTCCATTTCACGTCCAGATTGTTTACTTATCTGCGGGAAACATATGTCGGGAGAAGTTCACATTCCGGATTCTGCTCCGCTGCCCAAGGTGCAATTCCGGGGAGGCGGCGAGGGGGAGGGGAGGGCTTCAGATTTTTTATTACACCCTCTAGCCTTATCTGCCGCTGTAAATTATGAGGATCCTCCATTGAGCGGCATATGGAGATTATATACTTTTTTGAATATCGTTTCCCAAAGCCTGCAGATTTTCACTTTGAAATGAAACAATCCTCCACCGGTTCCCCGGCCGGGAGCCCCCGCGCTGCCCCGCGCAGCCGGGGAACCTTCCCGCAGGTCTGGGCGCTCGGCCACAGCCAAGGGCAGCGCCCTGCGCCCGGCACAGCCCTCTTTCCAAGGTCTGAACTAAAATCTGCTCCCCTCCGTGGGCGGTGTCTGAGAACCCAGGTAGCTCCTCTGATCTGGTTTTCCTGCATCTCAATCTGAAACTTCGCGGTTTTTAGCTTTTTCACTCCGGATACCCGCGCAGATGCCAGCTCACTTCTGCCCTCTTCCTACGCCCCGCGCGGCAACCCCGCCGTCAGGTCCGCGGGGTTCACACCTGCAGCCCGCCTCGCCCTCCTGCACCCCAGCGCCTCTCTCCCGCACTGGTTTTGGCTTCTTTGTCTGAAGGGCAAGCAGAGGTGGAGGGCAAAGTGCCCGTTTGACACCGCTCATTGTGAATCCCGAACGGAAATTTTGCATAGAGGGTAACTGCGTCCCCCGCTCCCTGGTAGGCAGAGACGACCGGAGTAGCGCGGACCAAATCCAGTCTCTCTTATCTCTAGGACACTCCTTTCAGGCTGAGATCAGAGAGAGAGGAGAAGAAAAGGGAATCATTGTTCTTCTTTTTAAAAATTTAATATACCAAGCCACCCGTTAAGGTCATTTATATGCTTAATTTAGTGATAAAAGTCAGTAAGCAGAATCACAGGATCTTCCCTCCATATCTTTTGACGGCATTTTTCTACTGTTAATTGGAAAAGCAATAAAACGTATATGCATTTGTTTGGTTTTTTCCGTGCACTGCTTTGTCCGCAATGTAATCATAATGGGTGTACTTTTGTAATGAAATTGGCTTGTCTTTAAATTTTTTTAGAGACGTAAGGAAAAAATGTGCCTTTTATGCGCTTTTTTTCATCTTGCCCGGGTTTAATTTGTAGAATTACATGCATTCCCTATGTAGATACCTACCCTCAAAAGCCGAACTCTGAAATTTGCTTGAAATTCTTCTGTTTAGGACTTGGACTATCCCGTGGGAAACCTATTTTGATATTATAGCAGAACAATTAAACGGACTAACGCAATACAATTTAGACAGGGGAAAAAGATGGGAAATAGGGAAATAACCAGCTCCTTTTCCATTAAGTATTGTTTTGAGATTTCTAACTTTTTTGAGACCTAAGAAAATTGTGAGGTATCACTTCTCTCTTCTGGATCTATCTGTAATTGAATCTAGGTCACTATTCTAAAGCAAGAAAAGTCTGTTTCCCACTTTCCTGCATCAGGCTGAAATTTGGCGGAGGGACAAGGGTCTTGCAATTTCATTTAAAATGTAATGGTGGATGAACTGATAAGCAAATAGGGAAAAAGAGTCTGCTTAAAAGAAAAAAAAAGGGCATGGTTTTAATATGCTCCAGATGGGGGGAAAATGATTTACATGAGAGTTTATTTCCTCTTTGCTGATATGAAAGAATTACTGATACAAAACCCAGTGATCTATAGAATAAAAAAAGAAAAGAAATGTTATTTTCCTGTAAAGGTGTCAGTTCATTTATATTCATTTAACCATCCATCCATCAATTCACTTTCTCACTCCTGGCACACTCTCTCTGGTTCTGTTAAACCTTCCCCTACCGACATACTTTGCTAGAATATGCAATGAAGTTTTCTTTCTTTAAAATAATGAGATTGAGATGATGTTGGTAAACACAGCAAAAGAGAGAAGATGTTCTTGTTAAATAGCCCTGGTAATTTAACATTATGATTTTGTGACAAATTTTTAACCATGTTCCATCTCATTATTGCTGCAGTTGGAGCACACGCAGCTTGCCTGTGGTTAACATCATAGGCAGAGGATATGCAATTATTTTTCCATAAAATATGTTTGCAATAGACATTTATCATCAAAAACCTTTCTGTAATGTATACAATGTAACAAAAGACAAATCATTATGTGTAGTCAAATGTTGGGTCAATAACACATTGTTTCACTAAATACTTTTTTTTATGGGTATGAACAGGTTAACATTGCTCTGAGGATTTTCTATTTGGTCAAGGCATGAGTAGCACCCAATCTTTTATGTTTAGTTTGCCATTACTAGGTCCATATAAGTATGTAGTAAAATTTGCATATGTTGAGAAAGAAATGGGGTGTTGCCCTTTGGAGAACTTCTGTGTGATAGAGATTACATATGAATATGGTTTACTTTTTTGAAATAAAAAAAAAATAATGGCTGGCCAGCATGACAGACACCCTCTTCACAGTCTCCCAAATGAGGAGGTAAGGTAGTACCTACCACTCGCAGCTTCAGGGATGCCCAGATGAATAACTGCAGATCTACAGAACCTAAGCAAGGACAAGACCAACCACCATCTGGTGACTTTTCCTAAGTATGAAAAGCAGTAAATTATTTAAGATAGTTCCCACAGGAAGAAGCTTCTCCAGACTGAAGACTAATTCATTCCTTTTTTTCTTTCTCATTGCTTCTCCTCCTCTTCTTCCTCTTGAGTTTTCTTTTCACAATGTAATATCACTGCTGAATCTAAAAATTTTTTTCTAGGTCTTCATAAATTATGAGCATCATTCTTTGTAGTGTATGTTTCTCTCTGACCTTGCTTTCTTCCACTGTGGTAGTACATTTTCTTACTTAATTTTTAATCAAACAAATTGAATATCAGGCAAAAGAAGTAACAGTTTGATGTGAAGTTGAAATGACTCATGTATATTTTGTGCCTCAAACTCTGTCTACAGCTTCATTTGGAATAAGTGCTTTTAATACGTCAGCCAGATGACAGAACCCCTCAAAGATGCGTTAGGATTCCTTCTTCCATTATCTTTTATCTGTCAATCTTTTCAGTGTTTGTAATAATTACACCTAATAGCAAGTTTCCCTTTTGCTCTGAGTTATTTTTTGAGAGCTGAATTGACAACAAAAGAACTAAAGGCCCGAAGGTGCGTCATCTACAGAAGAGGTGAGCTGAACTTTTTTCTGTCTGAATATACTTTTAGTTTACAATTATGCATTCAGATATTTGTATAAATAGATTATGCCATGAGCTAATATTAGCATAAACTTGGTGCTAATCCAGATGACTCCCTCTCTGCTGCTGGGGCAGTTCCAAGTGACACTTGGAGTTCAGACCGGTGTTGCCACCAAAGGTTTGGTGATACTCAAAGTATATCACAGAACTGTAGCAGCATTTGTGTCCAACACATTAGGTAGGGGGGGTTTCGAATCAGATGCAAAATCAGTCTGTTGCTAAAATTAAATACCTTAACCCCTGTGCAGATGATTTCAACATTTCTTGAAAACATATTTTATAATGAATAGGCGAAATGAGTGATAGTGGATGTAGGTTTGGAATTTTTTTGTTTTAGGAAGAGAAATTTCACTGATAAACATAAATCCAAGCTTTGTGACTAGATCTTTCTCTTCAGCAGCCTCATCTTTTTGAAGATGACCTCTCTCTGTGTGTGTGTGTGTGTGTGTGTGTGTGTGTGTGTGTGTTAAGACAGGGTCTCACCATGTAGCACAGGCTAGTCTTAAACTCACTATGTAGGCCATATTGGCCTTGAACTCACAGCAATCTTTCTGCTTCATCCTACCCAGTACTGGGATTACAAGTGTGCACCATCTTGCCCCACAGAAGATGGCCATTTCTTGAGTTATTTTGGCAGACCAACAGCTGCCGCATTTTGGGGGGACATTCTCTTATCTTCCTTGTGTCAAATTCTAGAGGACATCCTACAGGGACATGTTCTTCTTGTTCTCTCAATACTTTTGTGTGGAAACAGAAATTAGATCATCTCTATTATTCTCTAACGTGCAATATGATGGAAATCTATAATCATGAAACCCAAGGAGAGAAGTCTGCATCCCCTTCTAAGCCAACTTGGATGGAAAGAGGTAAATTTCATTAGTGACAAACACTTTCCAAAAAAGAAAATTATCATTGTGATTTCACTCTGCTTCATTGGGGAAGATTAAAAGTTAAATAAATTCACAAAGAAAAGTTATTTGGGTTGAAAGCAAAAGAAATATATACCAACTTCTGCTTTCTGACTGTCCTCTGTGTTTTAACTGAATGTCAAAACCCTCCTATGGTTAGTGAGGAGGAAACTATTGGAAAAGACTTCAATTCACAAGTATATTTGTCAGCCTCTTATGGTTCAAACTCATCACTTTTTTGAATTATAGCTAACTGCCACTACACAGAGGCACTCAGACTTCCTATATAACTTTCTATACCACTGTCAATGAAATGGGGAGGGTGGGGAATAGGACGATGAGAGGAGTGGTGAACCACTGCCAATTATCAGAAAGTCCTAACAACTGGCCTTTAGTCCCTACTATTGTCATTGAATTTACTCACACATTCTCTCCTTTGAGTGCACCAGCTAAAATTCTGAATGTCTAAGAGGAACTTAAGGACACAAAACCTGGCGGGGTGGGGGGTGATCAGAACAGCCTGGAAGACTCCTGGAGCAAAGGCAGCTGAAATGAGCTCCAGACCTCATTTATACATCAATTCCTGGCTTGGATGCAGAAAACTAAAATGAAGAAACTCATATGGGTCTACCAGGAGCACTGAGTATGCCTGGACAGCTCATTGGCTGAGATTTTGATTCCTTTGAAATTAATGACCAAAAGAAGAGCCAGTGCCATCAACAGTGTTTAGATACCATCTCAACTAATAAGTTACACGTGATTTTTTTTCTTTCATTAAAATGTGTTTTAGGGATATGTTCTCATTGATTGTATTGCTTTTTAGGACTCCAAAGACACATTTCTTTCCTTGGGGAGATATACTCTGTTTACAATAAGAGGATTTATTAGATGGATACCAACTGAGCATTATGTGCAAAAAAAAAAAAAAGCTTATGAAGTACTTTAGATACTTCATCCTGTTCAATTCTCCTCAAAGCACCTTTGTGATTTGGGACGGTAGGTACTGCTACCTACCTGGTGTGTGATTTGGGACGGTAGCAGTACCTACCGTCCCAAATCACACACGAGGAAACAGGCTCAGAGACATTAAGTGACCCAAGAATTAGTTTCACTCACTGTCCACTTACTATCTGTAAACCCAAGGGCTCACTGGACATAGATAAGGAAGAAGCAGAGAATGGATGGAACTGAGGAAGAGACCAAGGAAGGTGAGAGAACAAAATATTTGGAGGTAAGCAGAGGACATGAAACAGCACCCCTCTCACAGGTTGGTGAGCAGAATATGTGGAGTCTAAATCCTTAAGCAGCTCCCATCATTGAGCCCTCTTAATAGTTGGGCCCACATTGCTTTCATTGTATAGCCCCAGGTCTCACTGGCTGTTTCTAAGTCTCACAGGCACAACCAGGGACGAGGACATCATGTAGACCTGGAAGGGCACAACCACAGACAGATTTCCTGAAGGCCCTAGGAGGAGCCCTGAGACCCTGCCAGATCCATTGATGAAGCTCACTCCAAACAGGCGTCATTTGTCAGGCAGGTGGTTACTGAAGGTACAATATGTTGGGGAAAGAAAAAAGAAATATTTCCGAAAGCCCTGTTTGTCATCTTCTTGATCTTAATCAGATTTAATAAATTTGTTGTCTTGGTCTTCTCTTTGAATTTCTCAGCCAGAACCTTTAAATATGTCCAACCTTTGTGTCTTTGTTTTAAGATGGGAACAATGCTCTTCTTTGAATATCCTACATTACGTGATTTCATATCACCTATGGTGTATCAAGAGGATTTTGCATTTCCTTGTTGAAAGCTTGCATTTGTCTCAACTTTCTGAAAGTATCAAAGCTTGCCATAAATAAAATGTTACCAATCATAATATCTATGTTTAGGGCAATATCAGGACATTCCAAAGCTTCCCAGATGATTTGGGCACAACTTTTACAAAACTGGTCTTCAACGTGTTTGTTTACTCCATCTTCTTCTAGTTTCAGATCACATCCATGGTTGGGATACAGGCGATTTCTAAGAAGTCATATGAAAAATACATGTGTGAAGCTACGGGATTGAGTCGGTAAAGAGCTGAGACCTAGAGACCTGTCTGCGAGCATGATTCAATAATTTTGTAACACTGTTAAACAGAGATTTGGTATGCTATTAGTTTTACTAAAATTTTTATTTGTGAACTATAATTGATGACTTGATCACTTATGCCAATTGTAGTTTTAAATGTAAAGACTGCAGAGAGGTGGATGGATACATTATTCAGGTTTCTCACTAACATTGCCAGGAAGCCCTGATGGAGCTGAGGAGGGGAGAATAAAAGCTCAGGGTAGAGCCACGCAAAGCAAGATTGAGTCCTGGTCCTAAGCTCTTTGATGAAGGAATGGAATGCAAGGGTTACCAAATTTCCTTCATTTAAATATTACTTTCACAATTTTAGTTACATCCCTCTATGATATTATTTACTCTAGAGTTTTCATTAGGTTAATCCATTTTCCCCATTGATCTCATCCTAAACAATCTGAGTGCTTCAATCCTGCTTTTTTTGAGGAAGATAATTTTATATCAAAAATTAGAAATTAACCCCTGTAACATTCATAATCACCCCAAGTAACTTTTCAAAAACACTAAAAGCTAACTTAACCGCTGAAGAAAGTAAAGAAAGATCAGAGAAGCAAATGATTGTCCAAGATCATAGAGCCTATTGGAAAAAAAAAAAAGCAGCATCAGGAAGTTAGCACTTTCTCTTGGGAGAGGAAGACATGAAAACCCACCAGGTTCTCTCAAAAAAATTAAATGCTTTTTGGGTAGTGCTAAACTTTATTTTCCATACTCATAATTCCTTCAGTACATTAATTAGATTGTATAAAATCTAACACTTTTCTATGGAAATTGGGGATGGGAGACACAGAGGTTAAATGGGAGGAGAAACAGAATGGTTTTTGAGGTCCAGGGGCTAACTTTCCATTAGAAAGGTCAGCTGAGCAGAAGTCAGGGGGAAAGGAAGAGAGGGTCACTAGCCACAAACAGTCCAGAGGTGGGCAAATCTCTAGAGTCAATGAATGATGTCACCTCAGTCAGATGTCACCCAAATCCCCAATGATGCCCCAGATGCCTGCCTTGGATATTTGTTTTCATCTGTGGCCTATTGTAGCCTTAGGGAGATAAATTCTTGATCTGAGATCTTTCAATGTCTGAAGTTGTTTCCAACATCACATGGTCTCTTATTTGTCATTCTTAGCATAGATTTTTCCTTTTTTTTTTTTTTTTTTTTTTGTACCAGAGGTTGAACTCACAACCTTGCATCTACCAGGCAGGCACTTATACCCTGGCACTTAACATAGATGATAAAGTAGCCTTCAGTAAAAGTTCAGGAGAAAACAGTGGAACAATTTATCTTCACGGAAAGAAAAAAAAGCACCCCACGAATCAAGGATTTTGTTGCAGATTGGCCCTGACTTTGCTGTTTTAACCATTTTTCTACACTGTCAAATTTCTTACCAGGAACTACTATTAGCTGCAACCCACGGAGCTCCACAGCAGTCACCAGTGTGCATAAGGCTTTCCTCATCACACTGCTCTCCCTCTTAGTCAGCCTGGGCTCCCACAGTCCTCACAACTGTTTACAGGCATTATTTCTGTCTTGAGGTTAAATGACTTCACTTGCCACACAGCCAATATGAAAAGGACCTGAAATTCAGGTATTTTTCCTCCCAATTTGGGGTTATTATTACCACTATCATATCCATATATCTGTATCCCCTGCATCTCTTTTTGTCCTCAACACACAATTTTTGCAAAACTCCAAGGTCCTTCATCAGTCTTACCTTTGCAGAGCTAACTTATTGGGTCTCTTCTGCTTTTAG
Source organism: Hydrochoerus hydrochaeris (assembly GCA_004027455.1). Lineage (NCBI taxonomy): Eukaryota > Metazoa > Chordata > Mammalia > Rodentia > Hydrochaeridae > Hydrochoerus > Hydrochoerus hydrochaeris. Next base: position 257,805 of record PVLA01000643.1, read on the forward strand.
ATTTGCTTCATTTTCCTTAATCTTTTGAGACAGCAGGTTAGCATTTTGGCTCCTCAGTTGGGTGTTAAGAGTCAGATCCTCCAAGTTACTTAACTTTTCTATCTCACTTTCCTTATCTGCAAAATGGAGATAGAAAGTGTTCTCTTAGATAATCCTGGCCCAGAAGTCCTCAGAATTCTTTGTAGGATTAACAGACTTGAATGCTTAGACTCTTGCCACACAATAAATGTTAGCTATAATTTTAGTGTATTATTTATTGTTTCATTCTTTTTAAAAAATGCCTTTTTGAATTCAAGAAACCTTTCCCCCTGTACTTTCATGGTGAATGAGGCCATTAGATTAGGGTCTGCTCAGTCTATCTCTTCAAAGTGACATCATACTTTAAAAATGATACAAAGAGAATCCCAGCCCCTCTCCCACTGCTTGGCTTCAGTTTTTCTGTCATTTGATCTGTTATGAAATGGCACAATTGGGTAGGGGAAGGGAAAAAACACTGTTTAGAAATTTAAACTGACAAATTTTGCTAAACACACACACACACTTACATTGAAAATGAGAAAAAGTTTTCATGGGTTTCTTAGTTTCAAGGCCAGAGAAACATTATCCATTTCTTGTTCCCAAATCTGTTATCTCGCAACCCCCGTCTTCAGCACTGTCCTCTGAGGTAACTGCAGTCTGAAGGCCTCACACTCTTTCTTTCTGTGCCCCGTGGGTCTTTTTTCCACAGCCACGACCCTTGGAGATTCTCAGCCTCTGATAGCTGCCTCTCTGCAACTGGACCTTCTGCTTTACCGCCTCCTCTTTCTCTGTTGTACTCTCCTCTTCAGTCTTACAGCTTTCTCCTTTTCCTCCCTCCTATACCTTTATTCTTTCAACCCATAGTCAGGAAGTGCTTTTTATATTCAGGACTTTTGGGGCCCTGACATTCAGAGGGGACAAGACCAGCCCTTGGCATTACTGTCTTCCCTGTAGTAATGGGAATGAATGTAATTCCTTCTCAGATTACCTGTACTTAATTCCGTTCCCTTCAGTTTTCTGCCACTTACTTACTGTATGACAATGGGCTATTGATTACATCTTTCTCAAGATGTTTACTAGTCAATTAAAAAGGAGGGTTAAAATGCCAATCCTAACACCTTGCCACAGATGGTTTCTGAAGACTAAATGAGATAATATGCAGGCAGTCAACCTGGTGTCTGGTACATACCAGATGCCCATGAAATATACTATCGCTAGGCCATGTACATGGCAAAGACAAAAAAAGAGTGTGCACTGAGTAAGTTTGTAAGATCAGTTGTCTAGTCATTATTTACACAACCTAGAATCATGTTGACAACATCTCTATCTTCCTATATAGACCCAGCTACATGACAGAATAATAAGCTGAGGGAGAGTAGTTGGTTCATACCTTCAGGGTCAGAAAACTAACGTTTAACCTATATAGACTGGGGGAAGAGCTTATAAGAACTTACCAAATTTCAAAGCAGTTGTATATGTGTACCTGGGGTTTTAGAAGTTCAGAGCTAGGAGATATCTTTGAGGTCAGTCTTGCTATTTTCAGATTAAGAATTAAAAATCGAGGGCTAGGGATAGTGTCATGGCCAAGATCACATGGGAAACCATGGTAGAGCAAAGATCCTTTTGCCCATCTCTATGTAAGTGACACTTCTCTACGCTCTCAGAACAATGGGTGGAAAATGAAAACTTTATTCTTTTGCTTTGGGGGTTTTTTGACACTGAATGATACTGGGTTTGTGCCTCTGGTGGAATGGCCTGTGGGCTCCTATGATGGACAGGCAAATGTAAATTTTTTAAAACAATGAGCACTATTAATCCTGGTACCTCAAAATAATAGCTGTCTGTGTCCTGATTGCTTATTGTGTGCCAGGTGTTTTGCAGGAATCTCTCAATCCACCCTCACTCCAACTTTCCAGGGTAGATGGATGTTATTCTACCTTGAGGATACTGAGGGCCAAGGAAGCTAAGCACCTTGCCACCATCCCAACAGACCCAGGCTAATACTGGTGCCTGTGCTTCTCCCTGCGTCAATCTGCTGATTCATGCTCAGGACTGGCTGCCTGAGGGAGTAAATTTCCTCCCATACAGGAGGAGGAAATGGACCAGAGGGAAAGGTTAAGGAATTTTGGAAGAGGCAATACAAGAAGACTTCCCAAAAGAAGTAAGTTTATAAAGAATTGGGAGGAAGAGTGTAAGGGGATGTAGAGTATGACGACAAAAAGAAAAATCTGATTTAGGAATGGGTCATTCCATCACTTCATATTCAGTTTTCTTATGTATCAAGTTTTTTTAAAGTTTCATTGATTTCATTAAAAACACAAATCTAAAGCAAGACTGACTTCCTCATCCAGCATAATTTCTTTCGTTTATATATCATTCCCCTAAACACAGCAGTATAGCAATGGATAACAGATCACTGGCTGCTGAAGATTAGGGTGGAGTAACTGTGATTAATAAAGAGGCAGCAACAGGAAATTTTTAGGTGATAGAATGGTTCTGTGTCCTGATTATAGAGTTAGTTGCATGAGTTTATCCTCTTGCTAAAATTCATAGAATTTTAAACCAAAATGAACTGCATGCTTATTTTTAAAATCAAACCATGTGCTTATAAAACAAGGCACAGAAACTCATTGACACACACCTTGGTTGTGCCCTGACTACAAATGCAGTCAGATAAGCCCACTCCTCAGATGTTGCTTGGTGTTTCTCACAGTACAGGCTTGATGTCTAGCTGATAGCTGACCTTCTGATCGTGCTATCTGAGGGCCACAGCTTGTTCTTTATAAGTCCAGAGTCCATCTCTTCTGCAAGCACCTTCATTCCATCTGAGCTAATAGGAGTGAGACAGATCAGGAGGGAACTGCATCATGGTAGAAATGTACAACTTATTAACAGGGTATTTTTAATGAGAGAATTCTATTATCACAAAGTATATGTGGCATTTCCCCCCCAAAAAACTATTATATTTTGAAATTAAATGCAGATAAAGAAAATATCTAAAATACAATGTTACTCTAAATTGGCATTAAACCTCATGATTTTTTTTTTATCTTTTTGACACAAAGTCTCACTATGTAGTTCAGGCTGGCCATGAGCTCACTTTGTAGCCCAAGCTGTTCTTGAACTTGCAGTGATCCTCCAGCCTCAGCCTCCCAAGTGCTGGGATTACAGGAATGTGCCACCCCACCCGGTTTAAACCTCTTATGATTTAACTGCATCTACTCCTAGTTCCAAATTGGCAAGAATGCAAGTGCATTTTCCCTACATGCACTGTCTCCATTCTTTTCCACAATCTTCCCACTGAGGAAGTTGCCATTTCCCTATTGATCACATGAGGAAATAAGAAGTGAGATCATACAGCAGGGCTGGGATTTGAATTTAGGTTCAGGACTCCAGGAACTGATATTCTTTCAGTGGATGTAAAAGTATAAGCTTTCTAGACTTTAATATGCATAAAAGCACCTGAATGTAGGATTGCAAATAGCAAGTAAAAATACAGATGTACTCATATGATATGCTTAGACTTTTAAAAATTCATTACCTGAAATTCAAATGTAACTGAGTGTGCTGTTTTTTACATGTCAACTACATCTGGGAGTTTTGTAAAGTTTAGCTTCTGATTTACTAGGTCCAAAGTGAAGCATGAGATCCTGCATTTTCAACAGAGTTCCCAAGTAGTAATGTCAGAACCGCCAAATCACACTGATAGCAAGGATCCACAGCTACTGTTAAATACAGATTTCGGGATCCTCCCTCAATCTGCTGAATCATATCTTCCAGCAGAGACGATGAGTTGGAATATTGTAGTCAGAGGGCCATGTGTTCTGACTCACACACTTCCTGTTTATAAACTTTGAGGAGGTATTCTGTCAGTTTGAGGCTTACATTTCAGTGTCACTGTGCATACACATTTCTAGACATGAACAAAGAATGGGATGTCTTTGCTGAGAGGTGGGGAAGGGAAGGGGGGGTTTGCTGAGGTGCAGGGTCAATTTGCTGTGGGAGTGGAAGACTCAGGAAATGGGAGGTGTGGGGCAGCTGCATGGATGAGCAAAGTTTCAGGGGCTGCTCCTTCCTCAGACCGACTAAGGCAAGCGACACCTGAATATGCAAGGTGCCGGCAGGCATAGTGACTGAGCCTCTCCTGAACTGAGAACTTCAGGTGATACGTCATTTCAGCTGATTCTTAGACAACACTTGTGGGTTGAAACCATTTTCCACATTTTGTAGATGAACAACCCAAAGTGCGGAAAATCCTAAGTAACTTGCTTAAATTGATACAGCTGGCAAGATCTGGAATCAGAATGTGAGCACAAGTCTGCTCCCAAAGCTACAGTAGCACAGTGTCTCTCCACTGATGTTCATTCTTACGAGGGCTGAAACACAGTGGAGCTGCCAGGAGAAACACAGCCACTGACCTCCACAGCTTCAGCAGCACATTCCATGGTATTTCCTTCAGCACCCTCCCAGCTGGGCTGTTCCACTCCCCCTGCTCAGATCACATGCTCAGTAAGTCACCTACAGCTTATTTTTGTCTAAAATTGTGTCTTGTGTGGTAGGAGCTTCTGGAGAGGACCTGACCACTTGTTTCATTAGATGCCATCGTATCTTCTTTATTCTTGATGCACTTTACTGTATTTCTCTTTAATCTCTTTAATCTTTCAAAACAGATGCTTCAGCTTAGTTTTTTCCCTGGACATTATGAAATTCCAAGCATGTTCTTAGCTCCCATCCCAGGTTTCAAGGCACATTAAAGAACTCCTTCCTGTCTGAGGAAATGATACTGGTCCAAGCAATGCCAACGAGGTGGAGGTTCCAGACTCACTCCAGGTAAGAGGTTAGCATTTCAGACTGTTAATCCTATTGATTCTCAGTCCTTTTGATCTTTGCAGCACTTGTCAAGAGACATGAGTTTTTGTGTAGTTTGGGGGTGGCACTGCTGATTGGCTCTGGTTTTATTATGACCTGTTTATGTCATGTAATTAACAAGAAAAGCAGCAGCCAGTTGTTGAACCATTTAAGGACATCTTTGTAGTTTGTGTTTTTCTCAACACCCAAGCAATTATTCAGGTTTCAGAAAAGTAACTGAATCAGATCATCAGACTAGGATAAATTTTGTTTTGCCTTTAAACCTGCACCAGTTGTCTTTTTCAGAGTACTTAAGTGAATAGAATAACTAAGAAACACATAGTTCTTTTCAAGGACAAGAAAGAGGAAGAAAAGTAATATTTTCTGAGTGTTTAGGTTGTGCCAGGCTCTTAACTCACTTAATCCTCTCAATAGCTTTAGGTCATAGATCTTATTATCCCCATTTTACAGATTAGAGAGTCTAGCCTCAGAGGTTAAGAATCATGCCCCAAGTTCAAACACCTAGAAAATGACAAGCTTTGGATAAGAACTCGAGTCTGATATCCAAGCCACTGTGTTTTCATTCTATGTAGGTTGAAGAATTTCTTAACGCATCACAAAAAGTAAAGAAAGTTAGTTGTTTTTGCTCTGCTGTTTCTCTTTTAATGAATTGAAAATGTATTATTTAAAAGTACTGGGTTCTTACTCGCCCAGATATTAAGATTCACTGAAAGCTTTGCCACATAAGCGGCAAATATAACTAGATCAGAGGAATGACGTCAGGCTCTAAGCAACAGCCCAGTAAATATTGGCCAGAACAGTAGAGGCTGTTTAATAAATGCTGTTGGGAAAATTGATCTTCCATAAAAAAATAAATAAAATGTTAAATTCCTACCTAACTTCATGAATAAAAACAAACTCCACTTGAGCCCAGCTGAGCAACTTAGTGACTTAGGTGAGATCCAATGTCAAAAAATTTTTTTAAAAAGGCTGGAAATGTAGCTCAATGTGAAGGCCCAAGGTCCAATCTCCAATCCTGTGATGCAAAACAAGACAAAAAAACAAAAACAAAGCCTTCCAGATGGCTTAGGGAATCTACAATGTACAGTATTTTTTTAAATCTTTAAAACTTTTAGACAAAAATTGGAAAATATCTTTGTTATTTTAGGGCAGAAAAACACAAAAATAACCATAGAAAAGATTAGTAAACTTGGCTACTACAAAATTTAAATCTTTTGTAGTGTAAAAAGCCCATACTACAAAGCTGGTATATATATATATATATATATTTTAAAGAGGATAAAACTAAACATAACAAACAGGACAAAGCAGATCAGAAGAAAACAATGTAAGTGACACAGATTTCTAAGCAAGACAACAGGAGATCATCACTGGCTATCATATTGTCTTTTGTTTACTTCTAAATAGTTGTCCATATCTTCACACACAATGAATTCATACAAAACAAAATAGTATTAAACTGATCAGAACAGAATGATGAAGGCATTATAGGCCTTCAAAACCAGACAATAGGGAAATCAACAATGCCATAATGTCTCTCATTCACCTCAAAATAACTGTCCATACCTTCATGTATGTTGAAATTAAACAACACAAAACAGACTAAAGTCACTCTGAACAAAGAATAATAGTATTACTGGATTTCACAGAATGACACTACAGAATCAGCACTGGGTATCTTAGTGTCTCTTTTTCTTCAAAGTAGCTGTTTATTTCATCATGCAGTATATAATTAATTGTCATAAACTGTTTAGGAGAAGTTCTACACATGTATAAGTCTCTATATGTATACCTATCCTTTCTGCATTAGAGGGAAAAACGAAACAAAACAAAACAAAACAAATTCCTAGAAAAAAACACAAAACAAAAAAGACAAATAAATACTACAAAGTTAAAAGACAGGAAATAACCTAAGAGAAGATATTGGCAAGATATACAAAAGTCAAGATTAACCTTGAAAATATGTTAAGAAACAACCCCCCAAATTCCTGAAAATTAATATCCGAAGATAGACAACATAGTGGATAAATGGGCAAAGGTTACAGAACAAGAAGTTCACAGAAAAAAGAAAAAATCCCATGCCCCTAGAATAAAAGAAATGAAACAAACAAATGAAAAGTTGTCCAGTCCTACAGGGAAATAACAAAAAACAAGATCAGTAAAAATTGAATAATATACCATTGTTACGTGTGAGTGAGAATGTGGTTCAAGGGAAACATTCATATATTGCTGATCAGTGCAAATCTATATATTTATTACTAGAACACTTCATTAATATGAGGTTAAACTTGATAACATGAGTAAGTACTTGGGAATCCACTTCTGGGCTTAGCTACCAGAGAGAACTTCATGTAGAGCCAGTTGCTGGGAAACATGCTCTCACAGGGCTCTGCCCTCAAAGGGTCCTCTGCTTGGTTTAACGCTCTGCTTTCATCATCTTAAGTTTTCTAATACCTGTAATTTTGAACTTATACTTTTAAATAAAGTTCCCTAAAACAATAGAGCATGCTGTGATCTTGCTATCTTGTTCTAATCTAGTATTCAGGCACAGAATTCCCTTGGGCCCAGGATATATGAGATCAGAGGGCATACAAGGAAAACGTGTTCAGTTTTCCACAGAGTAAATGGGGAGCTGCTCCAGAAGGCAGGCTTGGTTCACATGCAAACAGAAGGCAGTGAAACACGAAGAATCATACACAACCATAGAACCCTGCTTTTTTTTTTTAACCCAAGTTACTTATTCACGTTAGCCTACAAGTTATGTTAAAAATGATGGCACAGAAGAGAAGGGAAAGATCAAATAACCATAGCTCCTTTCCCTTTCAGTTCTCATTGACTCCTCAGTAAAAGGTGAGGGAGTGCTGGTAGGCTGTGCATGAACCAAGAAGCGCAATGAAAACACTGAGTTAGTCTTGTGCTTCCTCTGCTGTGATAAGAATGAAATGCATCTGCATACAAGTCTAGGAGTTATGAAATGCAAGACAGCAGGTTTCAGTGATTACACATATGAGTTAAATGCGCTTCTATTTGCATTTGAACAGATATTGCACAATATAAAGATGAAAGGTAAAATTTATGATAATAATTTACATCTTAAAATTTTTCTTAGAGCAGCATTAGGAAAGTTTAAAAAAATAAAATACCACGGCAATTTGAGAGAAAGACCTTGGAAGAAAGAAAGTAATATCCACTTTACAGGTTATCCACTATGGATTATGTAGGGTCAAATTTTGATTTCTATAGGAGTGAGTCTTTTCTCACTCTTTTATGTTTTAGTGCCTTTAACATCACTTTTCCTCTATGTTCTGAAAAGAGAGCCTGCCACAAAGTTTTATTTTCTACTGGGCCTACAAAATCACATAGCAGCCCTGTGTAGTTGCACATAGAAACATGAATAAGAATATCCATTGTAGCATAACTGTAAAAACTAAAAGGAAATAATCTGTTACCCAGGAACAGAGAAATGGGTAGATTATGGCATCATCCATAGAATAGACTTTTGCACAGCAGTATTCAATCAGGAGAATTTAACATGAGGTTAAATGTAAGCAACTATACAATTTTTTTAGAACACCCACAATGTTAATTATTTATAGATATATTTATGTTTAAGTAAAGCATAAACACAATGATCAGTCACACATCAAACATACACTGAGTTTTTAAAGGGAGGGAAGGAGAGAGGAGAGAATGGCACCAAGAAGAGGAAAATGAAGGATTTTAAATTAATTTTGAATCCTTATTCCTTAAAATATCACAACACAACATTAGCTTTATTAATGTTAATAAAATGTTTAGTCATTAAATCTTGGTTTTGATTTGTTGGCTTGATACAGCTTCTCTACTTTTTTAATTTAAAAAATTCTCCTAACTTAAATAATGTAAACCAGTGATCTTGTCTACTATTTTTCCATTCCAAACATAATTTCCAAAAAGCAAAAGGAATATTTGAAAATGTAAAGTGGGTTCTTCCTTATATATTTCTTTGAGCAAGATACTAAAACATGACTTCATCTATTAATCAATCTGGAGAAGAGCGGGCAGAGAACCCAGAGTAAATCACTTCAGTGTTTGTGAATGGAGGTCACGCACCAACCATTTGCTAATCATTAGTTGGCACAGATAGTCACATCATGCATCTAATTTCCAGAGTACTGTTTTTTATTTTTAAACTCTCTAGAGTTAACTTCTTTTTTGAAAACTGTACATGACTTTTGTGTCCTGAATTTGCTAATAAGAAGTCAGACCTTTGGAATCTTTCATTACTTTCTGGAGGATGGTTAACATTCCTGGCCTTGAACCAGACAAGAACACAGTGGTGATTTACTGATGCATGCAGCCCCTCAGTCCTGGCTGTCACACAGAGCTGTAATAGCTCTTTAAGCTCAGAAGGCTTGAGTTCCAATTCATTCTCCTTAAGCACAATGCAAGATGGAAATTATCTTGGCTGCAGAGGCAGGATATCGCCCATTCATGTATAAAACCACTGGAATAAAAGGAACAGAAAGTTAATCAAGGAGAGCGATGCCTGTTTTGGGTGTTGTTTTTAATTATCATCCTTGATAGATGCTGACATCGTCCCTGGGAATTTGGCTATCTCTCTTGGGAAAAATGTGCTACTGGCATTAGACTCTGGAAAGTGATCTTCTCAAGTTCAGCCTGAATCCCAGGGGTCTTCCTGCCCCCCTCTTCCTCATCTCTCTCCTACTTTCTCTAACTGGTCCATGAACAAACCATACATAAGTAAGTGACACTTTTGTCACTTATGATACTTTTAATTGAACTAGCTCTCTATTCATAGCATGACCCCTGTCACTTTTCTACTAAAACCTCAAAACTTGACAAGGATTAAACATGACCACCATCTAAAGGACAATTCATCATTTAAGTACCTCTCATGTTGAACGTGGAAAGTTAAAGAAAAAAAAAACAAGAAGACTACATAGAAGCTGGTTGGCATTTAAAATTATTTTCAAATTGGTTACAAAGACAAAATTAATCTTTTCCAGGTAATTTATAATATCTATTGTAGCTTACACAGGAAATAATTCACAAACTAATTAAGGTCTGTCTCACTGACATTTGTAGACAACTACAATCAACTTGAATTTTCTTCACGCTAACTCTTCAGCCAATGGAGTGGTGATGGAAACAGGATCATTAGTAAATAAAGCTGTGTCTCAAGGTGAAAAACAGGGTCGTGGAGGGCGCTTGCTGAGTCAGGGCCACCTTTCCCGGGCCGGTTGCCTCCTGCACTGCTGTGTTGACTCAGAAGGCTGTGATTAGGAACCTGGAACTTTATCAGCTTACATTAAACTGTATCTGCAGAAAATCAATATACAATTAACTACCACCTATGTGGACTCTTGTAGAGAAGACCTGACTTCCTCCCCAACAATAAACCTTCTGAAGAACCTATAGCCCTTTTCATAATATGTTAATATTTATTTTGGAAATATGTGGTGTGATTTGTATTTCTATCACTTTGAAAATTGAGTTGAAGTCTGTGAAGACATAAAAGGGAGGAAGGTAAGGAGTTGGTTCAAAGATGCTGGGAGAAAAGACTCACTCCTGTGGAAATCAAAATTTTACCCTACATAATCCATAGTGGATAACCTGTAAAGTGGATATTACTTTGTAGAAAGAGAGAAGTTGGTTTTCCTTCTCTTATTTATAGCAGCTTTTATTCCACTAAATCAAACCAGTATCAGATGAGGGGTAGGGGCAGCTATGACCTTTCTGTTTCCATTTTGCAGGCTGCACTGGGAAAACAGGAGAGTGCTTGGTGTGACAGACCACGTGGCCAATCACTAAGAAGCCCAGTATGGTACACAGCCTTGGATGCCCCGCCTCCAACCTCAGTTCTGCACCAAAGCAAAAGTGTGGCCCCAGGGCAGAGGGATGCTGACTGCAGGCCTCGCTGCCTGCCGAGGGACACCTGCACCTTGGCTGTACTTCCTGTCTCCTGAGTACCCTGGGCCCCAGCTCTGAGAGAAGCCCCACTGCTGAGACTGGGATCCCCTGAGGCTTGCAGCACAGAGATGGGGCTCCTGGTTTCACAGCAGATGGTTATTTTCACTGCGACTTATGAAACTAGCATTTTCAAAATGCTGATGGATGGTGCCCATGCTCATGTTTTAAAGCTGCTTAATGTTGCGCCCAGTAGCTAGGTACACTTGAGTCTATTTAGTCACAATTATTCTATTTGACATGGATTTTTTTCTGCTTTTTAGAATTATAGATAGTACTACGACTATTTTTTTTGCACATAACTCCTATCTTTGCACATGACTTTTTTTTTTTCAGGAGAGGAGGTCCCAAATTACTTTCTCTGAAGGAACAGTACAAACAAAAGGACCTAAGTGGATGTTTTGATTTATGGATCTTATTTTTTTTCAGTTGAATTATTTTCCAGAGTAATTCTCATTAGTGTCCTTCTCTGCTCAGAGTGTAAACAAATTTTAGAATCCTTCCTATTTTGTTTTTCTGGAAAGTTTGCTTCAATTTATAATGTCAAGAGTGAGTGCTGTTAGTTTAAATTTTTCTGGTGCCAGCCCTGGAATTCAGGGCCTATACTTTAGCATTACTCCAACTAACCAGCCCCTATCAAAGCGTAATGGCTTCTGGATTTCCAGGAACCCATTCCACTTCATCAGAAGCACCTAAAATCCTTCCATCCTAAGATAAAAGCAAGGTCCTCTTGTGGAAAATAGAATGATGTGATCTGCTTTGGGGTTGCTGTCCTCCTTTTGGCAAATCCCTTATGTTCTGTGAGGTAGGAAGACTAAGGGAAAGAAAGGAGGAACCCCGTAACACTAAGAACTATCTTTGCTTTTTAAGATTTGGCCTTTAAGATTTCCTAACGTGGTACAGAGCATCAGTACACACGAGCATAGAGTCCCTTGCATTTCCCAAGTGTTGAAACACTGCATCCAGGTCATATAAACCAGGGATATAGTCAGGCTAAAAAGTTACCAAGTCCAGTAATACTGTAACTGATGTTAACACCTATTAGTATACCACAACATTAAAGAACTTAAGGAAGAAGAAGATATCTAACCTATCAAATATAAATACGTATTTTGAATTTATACTTTTTTTTCTGGAAAAATTATTATCTTCCATTGATCATCTTTTGAACCCTGAGTTATATATGGGTTTGCCCTGAAACTTTTTCATCAAAGAAATTCCTGTTCTGAATTTTGTCTCTGGGAAAATGATAAGATAAACCGTAGGAAAACATAATTAAAAAAATCAAAAGGGCTCACAAATATTAATCATATCTTTCTCAATAAGCAACCAGCATCTGGATGTATAAAATTATAGCATTTCTGCAAATGCTATCCTTGAATTGAAAGCGGATCCAGACTTCTGCTGTCCAAGATTTCCACATCCCCAGTGCAACCTTCTTCAGTTCTGCCTTGAGGTCCTTTTGTTTGTCACCCCTGATCATATCATTCATTCCTTTAGTTCAAATTCTGCCGCCCCCTTCCCAATTTAGACCCCGGGCGGATTAATCCGGGACACTACTGCCACCTTGTGGGCATTTAGAAAGCTGTGACTTCATCCCAAAACTAAGTTGCATTTTCCCAGCCATAGGCACAAAGGAAATTTTCTTTTTTGTCTGCTATTTTACTTCTAGACTGAGAGGTCCCCAGGTGATTGAAAATGTTGATGATTTATAGCAGACAATTTTTAGTGCCTGTTAGTCATCTCTCTGAGCTCCTTAATGAAAAACTTCACTGAGTGGGAGTTGGAAAACGAAATTCATGAGACAGACTGTTAATTATCAGACTTAATAGAAAATTTTTGCCAGTGGGTCAATAAACTGGCAATACTGTACCGTGTGTGAGCTGGCATGATCTACAACTAGATTTGCCCTCGTAAAAATGATTCTACTGGACACGTAGTCATCAGACATGATGGACTCTGTAATTTAATTTTTGAAAAAACTGGGAAGATTTCTACTGCAGAAACTTGCTTATGTCCTCTTTAATGTTGTGGAAATAGAAGTTTCCTGTTGCAAGCTGGATTCTGAGATTGAAATACAAGATACAGGATCTTAGTGATTTTGTTTTTGTTTTTTGAGGAAATTTGGGGAAATGTTGGAATCAGAATAAAAATTATGGAGCTAATAAATATATTAATAATAAAAATCTTCTGGTGATAAAACTTTGTTGCAATCAGCTTATTAACTTTCTCTTTGAGAACCTTCCTTGTGCGATTCAGCTAAAGACTGAATCCTATTCTTATTCTTGAGAAAAAGAAACCTATACACTTCTAGATTATTCGAGAGATATTTGTTCAACCACGATATGCTGTTGTTATCATCTGTTACTATCACAAAAGAAACTCTGATGTCATGTTCTGAAGTATGGATTCTTCACTATTAAGGTTCTATTTTTAGATGCTAATAAACTCTCCTGAGCACAAGCTGGTAAAGTGTCCAAACATCCCATAGAATATGTATAATTGCTGCATAATTAGGTATCTAAACAGGAATATTGTGTTTCTATTTTAATTTTGCTTCACTGCAATGATATACATTCAACAACGGGGAAGACACAACAAGGTGGTAAGTTGGAGAAGAAAATAGCACCACACAGAGAAGCTCCTGAACTCAGAACCTGGCAGAAAACAGAACAGAGGTCCAGAAACTGACTACAGGGTGAAATAAACAGCTTATAAAACTGGAAGCTGAAGTATAAATGTGATCAACTGATAGCATAGTAACTACTACTTACTGACCACATTTAGTCATTTGTGTGTTCTGTCTCTAGTTGTAAAGGCACCCCTGCAAAACTGACAGCATTATCTTCACTTTCCAAGGAAGAAAACGTTTCAGACAGGCTAGGTGACCACAGTAAGCACATAGGCAAGTGAAAGTCTTTATGGATTGCCCTGCTAGGTTTAATGGCTTGGTTTGAGGATTGAGGGGGAACCTCCTGCCCCCCAACAATGAGGAGTAGCAAAGGTGAATGGGTCTTGGTTCCACACTAGCCAAACCCACATTTGTTGCCTGTCTCTTTTTTAGGTTTCCTTCTGTTCTTATTTTTTACTTTCTTTCTTAAAATAAATCATTACTCTTCCATTTAAAACAAAAACAGAGCTTCTTGTGTTTGCTTTCTCTACTACCTACCTGTCTAAATCTCTTTTTTACTTCCAGCTAAACTGATCACATAAATGTCATACTCTCATTTTTTTCTTTTCTTTCTGTCTTTGTGTGTGTGTGTGTGTGTGTGTGTGTGTGTTGAGACTTGAACCCAGGGCCTCATGCATGCTAACCATACACTACCACTAGCTACACCCCGAGCCCCCCGCCATTTTCAGCTTTGTTTCACTCTTGTGACCAAAACATCTCTTTATTTCCCACCACTGTAATGAACTTGCTCCTCTCATGACACCCAAGGGCTCCTTGCAAGTCCTGATTTTCTGAAGTTCTCTGCAGCATCTGACAGTTAACTATACCCAGCATCTCCTCCTGCCAGTAAAATCACTGATGCATGTGGAGCAGTGACTTTGCACAAGGCTCTTGATTAAGCACTTTACATGCATTATCTCATTTAATCTTTAAACATCCCTGCTTGAGGGGGCAGAGTAACTTGCCAATATTACAGAAGTATGTACAAGGCAAAGGCAATTGCTAACCAAAGATCCTGTGGCATCTTTAAATCATTTACTTAGACCTTCCTATCTTATGGGAAGGAGCTAAGTTTTTATGGGTATTATCTGATAGTATTGTATCACAGTTTCTCCTCCCAAACCTAGTCCTGGGCCTACCACAATGTTAAGTTTGTAGTCCTCTGCTTAAAATAAGATGTTTCTCTTCTTGATTATTTCAAATTCTGAACTCAACATTTTTTTAAAGTTTGTACTTGCATCAAATACTTGTTGATACACAAGACATGGTGACAGGCTGTGGGCATAGGAAATTGCGTGAGGCAGGCTACTATTTACTTATATCTAGCCAAAGAGTGGGGAAAATGAGACTTTTCAGTAAATAGCAGCAATAAGCTTTGGGGTGAGGGGGTGACAACTATAAGATCCTGAGCCCAGTTTATTAATCTGTGAATGAAAAAATTATTGATGGAGAAAAATTTGTATAAAGGCTCAGGACAGTGGGTGATACAGTAAATACGGTGTAATTAGTCACTGGGATTACTAGAATGAAAACTTTGCCCTGTTCTGTTTAAGTCAAAAGCAAGTCAAATTAGAGGTTAGCAACTATCATGAGTTGCACTCCATAAACTGCAGGATTAGCCAGGTTTGTAGTTCTTAATCTCCCATGGGCAAACACTAGCACGAAAGTGAGGCACTTAGAGAATTTATTCAAAGAGTCCTATTTTAGTGTAAAAGAAAAAAAAATTAGAGACAAATTGTGATTGACACTATTCAAGGGCTAGTAAAAATAATTTTTCATAATTTAATTTATATTTGTTTAAATATTGCTCTTGGTGAATTTTAAGTTAAATATGAGTAATTAAAACCATGTACTTTTGTTCTAATAAAATTAGGGGAGGTGATTGAATCATTAAGCAATACACACTCTAATCAATAGTCTATTATTAGGCAACATATTGATCACACATTGAAACTGCATTACTAATTGAGAACTAGCTATTGAACTGCAGTGAGAATGTCTGTTAGAATCATCTCACAGTTCAAAGTCAGTGTCTTATGGCACCAAAACTTATTAACCCACAAGACTTCCTCAAAGGCCTTTGAGAAATAGCATTAAAAGTTCATGAGATTGATATAATCCTGAATTTTCTTCTTCATGTTTCATTTCAAATATTTATTGAGTTCCTGTTACATGCTTGGCACTAGTAATGGTTCTGTTGAAGAAAACATATGCAGTTCCTCATTCCAGGTATAATTACTGCCTATTTTTTAAAATAGCATACAAATAAACATAAAATTACAGCTGTGCTATTTGCTGTGAAGAGAGGTAGTTAGTACTTTGAGAGGCAGTGAGTATTAAAAAACAAACTGTATCTTATCTCATTTCTCTTCTTTCTTTTCCTTTTTCCCCTGTTATATTTTCCTCATTGAGCAGTTTCTTACCCTTTCACAATGTTTATTGAAGATTTTGTGTTTTATTTACTTTTTCAGTTTCTTACACTAGGGAAACAATACAGTATATACACGAGTTTGATTTATTTCACTTATGAGTATGGTCTCAAGTCTCATCCATTTATTTATACGAGCCTCAATATGGTCTTTCTTTATAGCTGAGTAGTACTCCATTGTATAAAAATACCACAACTTTTTTATCCAGTCCTCAGTTGATGGGTATTTGGGTTGTTTCCAAGATTTAGCTATTACAAATTGTGCTGCTATAAACATGGGTGCATGTATATCGCTGTGATATAATGTTTTCAATTCTTCTGAGAATACACCCAAAAGTGGAATAGCTGGGTCAAATGGGACCTCTATTCCCAGCCTTTTGAGAAACCTCCACAATGATTTCCACAGTGGTTGCACCAGTCTACAGCCTCACCAACAGAGCAGAAGTGTTTCTTTTTCCCCGCAGCCTCTCTAGCATTTGTTATTGGTAGTTTTCTTGATCCTGGCTACTCTTTTGGGAGTGAGATGGAATCTCAGTGTGGTTTTAATTTGCATTTCTCTAATGACCGATGATGTTACACTTAAGATTACTAAGATGCTTGTACTACTAATTCTATTAGTTCTTGGAACAAAGCAGATAATATCCATAGGATTAGATCAATTTTACATGACTATATCTGGTAATTCAAATAAGACTTAAGAAGATAACTATGCAAAACAGCAAAAATTGTTATGTTCCTACCACCATGTTTTGAAAGCCTACATTGTTACTGTTTTGGGCTCTTAGATATAGTTATTCAACTTGTTGTTTTGTTTTTTCCTTTAATACAGAAAGGATAGATGTACATGTATATGCTAATATATACCTAGAACTTCACCTGAAGAATTTACAAGAATTTAGTGTGTGTAATAGCATGAACAATTACACTGAAGAAAATGAGACATCATGGTAGCCATTGATGATTTCCTATCATTTTGATTCAAAACCCAATAATGCTTTTATTCTCAGTTTTGATTGGTTTTAGTCTGTTTTCAACTATTTGATTCCAATATGGATGAAGATATGGATAGCTATTTTGAACAAAACAAGAGACATTATGGTAGCCACTATTGATTTCCTAGTGTCTGTTTTGAAAGCTCTTGTTTTTTGAAAGCTCTTGTGTTTTGATTGCTTTTATACTATTTTGATGTGTATTAACTTATTGTTTGTGAAGGTATGGACAACTACTTTGAAGAAAACAAGAGACATTATGATAGCCACTGTTGATTTCCTGCTGTCTTTTTCTGAAATCCTGTGTTATTTGCATTGTTTTACTCTGCTCTGCTTTGTTCTGTTTTTTGTTTGTTTGTTTGTTTGTTTTGGTTTGGTTTGCTTTATTTTGTTTTATTCTCTTTAAAATTAAAAAAAAGATTTTTTTTCTTACACTGACACCACTCTGAATGCTTTACTTCTTACACCAGATAGGTGGGATTTTTCCCACATCAAGACATTCTCCAAAACCAGCTAGGGATACTAAAATTCAACCCCATACTGACAAGAGTACATACTTAGCTCTTATCCCACAGATTAGGAGTTTAGTCCCACACAACTGAGCACACACACACACACACTTCAGACACTACTTACAAGTCCCAGGTTGTGTTGTATATAAACTCCTGACCAACTAGTTATGTATTGAGAATTCGTACAATTCCCTCCTGGGTTCAGCCTTTTCCTAAAATGTCACAGAGTACAAGGGAATACTTACTTTGGTTTATTATAAAGATAAGGATACTACAAAGTATACGAATGAACAGTCAGATGAAGAAACACAGAGGGCATGTTCAGGAGGGTCCTGAGCAAAGGAACCTGTCCTCATGGAACTGAAGTACACCATTCTCCTGGCCCATGACTATGTTCTTGTTCACCAAGCCTGTGTATGAACTTATAATTTGGCAGGAGGTTGGTGGCTTTATCACACAGACATGACCAATTAACTTCATTTCCAATTCCTCTTCCTTTCTCAGAGGACGGAAAATAGAGTTGAAGCTTCCAGGGTTGGTTTTTTGGGGAACTAGCCCTCATTCATGAGTCCATCAAGAACAAAATGAAACTCCTATCATTCAGGAAATGCAAGGCATTTAGGGATTTTAAGTGAGATACTTGTATCTTCATTGGCACCTCTTTCAAAACTACATCACACTGTTATTGACTATGAAATAATCATAAATACAGTATCCTTTTATATCCATGGATTCCTCATGTATGGATTTAACCAATCACAGATCAAAACATTCAGAAAAATTTTTGTCTGCACTGACATGTATAGGCTTTTCTTATTCCCTCAACAGTACAGTAAAACAACTACTTACACATTTATATTGTGTGATTATAAAGGAAATTATAAATGTCTTAGAGAAACTCTGTGTCAGGAACTGGAGTTAAAGAGCAAACAGCAGAACAAAATATTTTCTTAGAATATCCTTATTTTCAGGGGTTTTAGGACCTGTAAGTCAGAAACAAGGGGAAAGGATCAGTGTACACACATTCACACACCAGCATTCATGAGGAATTGGTTTGAGAGCTCTCGATTATCCCCAAACCTGTGCCTGCTTGAGTCCTTTTTGCATAAGTAGAATAATATTTGCATATAATGTTTATACACCCTCCTGTAGTTTTCAAGTCATGTCCAGGTTACTTATAATACCTAGCACAATATATTTATTTATGATTATTTCAGAGTTAATAACAGTGTGATGGAGCTTTGAAAGAGGTGTCAATAGTATCTTCAATGATTTGACATTTTAGCTGAGGGCTAAAAGTAAGCTGTTGGGTCAAGTGGGTATAGGAGAGTGTTCTAAAAAAGAGAACAGCAAGAGTCAAGATCCTGGCAAGAGAAATGTGAGAATTCTAGGAAAAGAAGGAAGACAAGAGGGACTAGAGAGTAGGGTGTCAGAAGGTACACTCTGCAAAGAGATTGACTTTATAAGAGTAAACAGTAGACACTGGAAGATTTTAAGCTAGAGTTGGTTATAGCATGACAAGATTTGTGCCTCAATAAGTTTATTATTTATTGGAGTAAGGACACAACAAAGGAGATTACCTCAGTTAGTACTGTAAGGGAACAAGAGGGCAGGTTGCTAAAACAGTCATTAGAAATGGAGAAAGTTGACTAGATTTAAGAGATCTTCAGGAGATAGTTTGACAGGGTTTGCTCAGCTATGGAGAATGAGAAAAGAGGAGCCATCAAAGTTGTCTCTGAGGTTCTGGTTTTTGGGTTGGGTGCGTGGTTTTGATATCCCTCACTGGCAAAGAAGTGGTGGGTGAAAAGTCATGGATTCAGTTCAGACAAGTACAGTTGAAGGTACTTTTTAACATCTCCAAACACACCTAGAACAGAGCCTGGGGTTGCAAAAGACTCTCAAGATAGTTTATTGATTTAAGGGATAAAATATGGAAATATTGGAATTAACATAAGGGCCTGGATCTCAAGAGAAGGACATGTGTGGCTGGAGTGACAAGTTCGTGAGCTAAACAATGTGGATATTGAAGAAAATGTCTTGTTAAAGAATGCAACAGAAAGAAAAGAGGGTTGAGAACTTGTGGAATTCCAAAACTTCTAGTTAGGTAAAATAGGAGAAACCTGCCAAAGAGACAGAAGAATGCAGAGAATCATTAGATGAAAGCAATGAGGTGTCATGAAAGGAAGCCAAATGAAAAATTTATTTCAAACAATAGGAAGAAATTATACACTGACACATGAAGCAAGGATGAATAAGAAGTTTAATAAGTAACTATTCGAGGTGGGATGCTTAAGGTTTGGTTCTAGAATATCCCCCAAAAACCCCTGTGTTAAAAACTTGATTCCCAGCTTGGAGCTATTGGGACGCAGGAGAACCTTTAAGAGAGGGGCCTTAGTAGGAGATCTGCTGGTCACTGAGCCATGTCACCCTGGCTAACTTTTGGCACACATTCCACAGCTGGTCTACTGAGCCCTTTGTTGGCACACAAGCCAAGTCACCCCAGCAGCAGTGTGTTGGATAAGAGGCCACAGGGATGGCTGTGTTAGCACCTTGTGATAAATAAATTGGATTTGGGGTTGCAGTTTGGACACTCAGTTTCTAAAAGTTTCGACATTGCTGGCATAGAGGAATCCTGACCCCCCCCCCCATCTTCTTTTTTGCTTTCTGGCCATAAAGCAAGTGATTTTGCTCCAAAGGCACCCCTGCTGTAATGTGTTGTCTTTTCTCAAACTCAAAAGCAATAGAGCTAATCAATTGCAGAACAGGAAATACCAAAATTGTGAACCAGATTAAATCTCCTTTTCACAAATGTGTGATCTCAGGTGTTCTTTATCATGGCAAAACCCGGCTAACACAGGAATGGACAATGCTAAGGAAAACCAATAAGGAATATTGAAGCAGTCCAGGGCCAATGACAGTTTAGTTCTCCCATGTCTAGGCCTAAAGGGGCATGAGTAGAGAGGGGCTGCCTGAGTCCAGGGAGCTGGAGCTGTCACAGTGGACTGCCCAGCAACTGCTGAAATGCAGCCGGGCAGGGAGTAAATGCCCTGACCTTTGCATCTTCTCTTTTTCTAATCTCCTGCCTGAACTTTCCCTGACCAAAACACTTAGTGAAAAAGTATGGGGATCTCTTGATGTAATCAGGGGCACAAGCTAGGGTAGGAAGGATGAAGGAAGGAGCTCCAAACAGAGACAATCTAACACAAGTAAGCAGGGCACGAAGGAGGCTGGAAGGCAAGGAAGATAAAGGCTAAGATGTGTCTCCACTGAGTGATGCAGAGATCCCAGATAACTTAGAGGCACTGGCGAGTGGCATGATGTCAAGAAAATCAGAACGGAGGACTAGGAAGTGGTTGAAGAATGGATAACAATGAGGAGATGAAGGGCTTTCTCCAGGTTTGGCTGGAAATGGGGATGACAGAAGAGTCAGCACTGGAGGGTGATGTGTGACTGAAGGAGATGGTGTGGATCACATTTCAAAGTGTTTATTGATGTTTCCTGAGCTCCCACCCTGCTCTACACTCTGCGTAACTTCACCCTCACCCCCTGAGGGGCTTCCCTTGCCCCAGCCAACCCAGTTAGGTAGGAAGCACATACAACTTGGAACAAGAGGTCACAGTGAAATCAGTTAGACAATGGCAGCAAATTATGGCTCTTAAATTCAAAACATGACTTGTCAGAGAGTGAGATAGAAAAACTCACCCATCTACTCGCAGAACCAGTTTTTCCAATCCCCTACAGTGGAGATTAAAAGAAAAAGCCCGCTTTTTCTCACACCCCCTACACTTTCCTTTGAGTTTGACAGATCCTCCGTTAGATTGAGAAAATATGATTAGAGAGGACTCATGCTTCAAGACCCAGTGACATTCACGGAGGTGGCAAGGCTTGTAGAACAGCCTACCATGACATCCAACCACAGTGGTGTAGTGGAGGGATTTAAGCCACACTGAAAAGCCACAGAACACTGTCCTGCCTGGTGGCATTAATGACATTATGCTACCTGAACCCCTGCTAAGTATAAATCAGTAGTGACAGGGACCCCAGATTCCTTGCTACCTAAGACACTCAACATGGACATCAGGACCAGCTGTAGAAAGGGAGACTGTGGAAGGTATGGTCCATGTCAACTGATTATTTCTTCTCCTTCCTTTCCAAACATGCCGTGCATGAAGAATACTGGTAGGGACAAATAATTTTAGATTTCAAAGGGGGATATGAACAAATTGGCATCACTCCACAATATTACAATGCCCGATAGAACTGTAAGTATTTCTTGTGTCACCTGATAAAACTTTTAAGTATTTCTTGTGTCACCAGCATGAACTTCTCAACTGAAGAGAGGCCAAGAATGGATGCTATGGGGCTGGATACTTTCTGTTTGACTTCTACCTTCCTATCCTTCTGGGAATCTGAATAATGGCTCCTGAAGATGTCCAGCTCATAATATCTGGAATCCATGGCAAAAGAAACTTTGAAGATTTGATTAAGCTAAGGATTTTGAGATGGGGAGATTATCCTGGATTATACCAATAGACCTTAAATGCCATCACAGTAATCCTATAAAAAGGGAGACAGGAGGAGATTTGATAAAGAAAAGAAAGCCAGAGAGAAGCTGGGGGAAAAAAGCAGAGTGTGAGACAGAAGATATGTCACTGGCTTTGAAGACATAAGAAGGGGTTGTGAAACAAAGAAGGTAGAATGCAACTCTAGACTCTAGAAGAGACAAGGAAAGTGATTGTCCTCTAGAGCATCTGAGGGCAGCATAGGACTGCTGGTACTTTGATTCTGATACAGGAAAAATATAACTCCATATCTGTTAGATGTCAAATGTGCTAAATTAATGGTCTCCAGCATTGAAGAATGAAGTTGTGACCCAAAGGAGGAAGCTAGGAGTTTTTAAGGAGAATGATAGCTCTTGGGTTTCCATCCAGGAGTGACTGGCTACTGAGACCCTTTGTCAGGAATAATTTATATTGTAAAATCACAATGCAGGTACCACATGGGTCAAACTATGATCAACCCACAAGATTACAAGTTCAGTAATTTAGCTAATATTGATCCAATAGGGAAATGAGTCACATAGTATGTGCACATGGAAAGACCAAGGGCATTTTGGGGAAAGGAGGAGAGTATCGAATGTTCTGGTCTGGTCACCCACCCGTACGTCTGACATCCATCTTGGCCCACTGGACCAGGTGGTGCTAATTAGAGTATAATCTCAAATTGCCATTTATCTTTAGGGAAGCTTGTAGGGCTGTCTAGGGCACCTCAGTCCTGAGGTGGGGAACTTGCCTCAGGACTGAGGAATTTACCTCCAGGTACAATTCTCATGTCTTTATTTTTTGTGCTGACTTCCATGACGGCCCAATCCTGACTGTATTAATACCTATCTAACTTAACTGTCTATAATTATAGCCTTGTAAGACTCATTTTAACTTTTAGCCTTCCAAGGTTGTTTAAGTCACTAAATTTGTAGTTATTTGTTACAGCAGAAATCTAACACCACACCATTTTCTGCCCTAAACATGTTAGCATTTGTGGGTTATATTAAAGTTTCCTTTGACCTCTAACTTTTCTATTTATTTATTTTGGTTCAATTAGTAGTTCTAACATAACAAGACATAGGAAGCAAAGATCTCACTTGGCTTGTCCAGGTCTGAGATTTTATACAGTTCTAAAATGTTTTGGAGTTAGCTTGCACTAGCTGGCAAGAACCAATTACATGCATCTTTTCCAGAATTCTCTGTTCAGGGGCATTTTGGTAACAGTTTAAAATTATTCCCAGAGGGAAAATCTACATTAAGGAAATCAGCAAATGCTACAAATCAGCCTCAGTAACTCCAAGGTTGCTTGTCAAACATTTACAAAAATCTTAAATTCAGCAGAAAAAATAAAGTAAATTCAATGAAAAGAGAAAAGATATGAAATTGGGAAAAGAACTGGTAAACATTTTTAGAAATAAAACTGGGCTGATGGGCTGAAATAATGTAGCAAAAGTGATGAATTGGAGCTCATCACTGACCAGAGTAGTGAAAAAGTCATCTGCTATTTATAGGTGAAAGCAGGAAAGAGAGCGTGCTGCGAGGTTCAAGGATGCCAACTTGCACTGAAGCAATTCACAAAGGCATGGGATTGACGAATACAAAATTCAGGTGTGGTCACCTCTAGACATCTGTGGTGGGAGGTGCATAGCTCCCAGAATGCTATTGACACATGAATATTCACTTTATTATGGTTTTTTGAACTCTTTTTATACTCTTGTTTTGAAGATACGGGACACTTTGGTTTCATCTTCCCAAAGTTGGCTTCAGGAAGTTACATGGCTACATGGCTTTAGGCTAATATACAGACTCGAGTGTTTTATTTGAGGGTGACTTTCATGGAATGGTTAAAGACTTGGACCTTACAGTCAGACTCAAATCCAAGCTGGATTTTTCAATATTTCCTATGTGACATTGGGCAGAGTACTTTGCATTTTACAGACATTTGCTCAGTACCTACCATATTCAGACTGCAGTCTCTAAGCTAATGATACAGTGATTCAGAAGACAAGTGAGTCACAACTGTGAACACAGTTCCTGTTAATTAGGAACGTATGCTTTAGGTTCTCTGAGCCTCAATTCTTAACTGAGAACATCAAATTTGTGAAGAGTGTATGAGTTAATTGTGCAGCAATTAGAATAAGGTGTGGTGGTTGGTAAATGCTCTGTCAGTGGTAACAGCTAGTTTTATAATTAATATGTATGAAAAGTAAAATGAAATGTCCACACTGGGAAATATGATGTTACATGTAAATGAATTTTTCTAGAATCTAATCCTTCATTTTCTAGGACATTTTTAAACTGAAGCATTAAAGGCATACAGTTAGTAAGTACGCAAATGGTTCAATAATATTTTTGTAAATATATATTCATGTCAACACCCTGAAAATCAAGATATAGATGATTTCCAGAACACCACAAAAGTACTAGAACTTTTTAAAAAAATTTTAGACATTTTTAAGGTTTTTGGAAAAAGTTTAGGATGTTTTCTTCTCTTTGGAAAGGAAAATCAGAAATACAACTATTTCTTAATATCTATTGCCAAGCGGTGTCATTTTCTTTTTTTCTCTTCTATGTCTTTTTTATATGAACAAACAGAAAACATACTCCTTCTTACTGTAAAGGTTCAGATAAATCTGTGTCTAATTTTTGATGAACCTTACCATCTATCTTCTGGCTAACATCAGACCTTCTATGAGAAGGTCTAAACTCTTTAAATGTTTGTTTTTACTTTGTCAAAAAAGTGTATCAGTTATGGGTCACTGTATGTTAAATAACAATCATCCTGACAGGAAAGCCCATTGAAGAATTTTTCAGTGACATCACCTTAGGAAAGTCATTTCAGAGCTTGGAAAGAACTTTGCTTTTTTCCTCTTCCCGTGAGAAGTTTTGCATACTTTGGACCTGACTATGGTGTCCTTATATATTGACTTACTTATCCTTGTAGCATCCAAGACTGGTAGCAATTTGATTGCCTCTTATAGATGGGGAATGAGGCGCAGTGCTTAAAAGCTGGTCTCACAAGGGGGCTGTGTTCTTAATCAAGGTCTTTTTTCCCCCCAGCTGGGCACTTGAGCTTTCAAAAATATCTCTTTTCACTTCTTTAAGAACACAGTAAAGCTGAGTCGATGGTTATCTGAACAGTTAGTTAATCCCATCAATTATTTCCTTAGGGTGGACTGTGGTCCAGTGGTGATGCTCCAGCTGACTACTTAATCTTTACACACTTTCTGCTGCTCAGTCAAGGATAATTCTGAACTTTAACTCACATTAGGGAATGAATTACCGTATGGAATAGATGCACTGGATATGTAGCAAAAATTCATAGGTAGGATCAATTGTCCATATACAACTCTTAAATCCCTTCATGGAGATTTGACTTAAAAGATTCTTTTGACACTTAAACAGAAAGTGAACAAATAAAGGACTAGTAAGACTAGACCTTTGGAATTATATAGATATTCAGCCATTTATTCATTCATTCATTCATTCATAGCTTGCTACATGCTAGGCACTGTAGGCACTATCTATCTATTCCCTCCTTCCTCCATAGGATAGATACAGTTTCATGCCTTGATTTCATTTCTCTTCTCAAGAAGCCCATTATCTTTGTGCAGTGTGGATCCAGTTTAATCTTGGCTTAGCAATAAGCTCATTTTTCTCTGCATTTCTGGGGGGATTCTCCACAGGAAAGAGGTGGTGTTGCTCAGTGGGCTGTGAGGGAGAGATCATCATACTGCCTGAGATGGTTTTTCTCCCTTCTGTAGACTCTGAGAGTCCCTCTTGGACTCCAGAGTCCCATTGAAAGCATGACAGCAATGTTTATGTGCAATTCTAATGCTAGTTTTAGCAGCATAAGTGCTTTTTAATGCATAGCATTACAGCAAGTGGGTCCTATTCTCTCAGTCACTGAATAGCTGTCTAGAGGGGCGTAATTCCCAGCTCTGCCTCCAAGCACAGTTATTTACAAGCTCAGTTACATGTTCCCGTCAAGTGTGGTGAAAGCCAGGATGGAGATGGGCTGAGTTTAAAGCAATTTGGCAAGTCTTTATTCCCTGCATAATCACTCAGGCCCCTCAACTGCACCTGACCAGGGCTTCTGATCACACAAGTCAAGTGGAGCCTGAGAATTTGGGGAGATTAGCTGTAAAAGTAGAATTCCTTGCTTCTGGCCCCTCCCTCTGAAGATCTCCCACCCTGCAGGGTGCTACTTAAATGAAGATTCCCAGGCCAGTCTGCCCACTGGCTTCTATCTCCACAGCCTCCATCCTCCATCCTGCCTAGAATTTGCAAGAATCTTTAAATTATACTCCCTGCCCACTCCTGCCTTCCCCTCTCATCCCTGCCCCAATCCTGCCTTCAATCAGCAACTAGACTCATCTTTTAAAGAGCAAATCAGATCTTAATACTATTCTGCTGAAAACTCCCCAATGACTGCCTATCAATTTAAACCAAATCTAACTCTTACAAGCACCTACAGAGGCTGATAGGGTTTGATTTTTGCCTACCTCTAATGCCCATCGCATATACCCTCCCTTGCTTACCGCAATCCAGTCACCCTGACCTCGTGGCTATTTCTCACACACATCAAGTCTTTTCCTACCTCTGGGCATTTGCATGTTCTGCCTTTTTACCCCCACCTTATTAATACAGTATTTATTTGTCTTCCCTCTGTCAAACTGCGAGCCAGTCACTTTTCTCAGACTGCCTGGTTAGGTATACAGGACAGAAAATCTAGGGCAGATGAGACATAGGAGAAAGAACTGTGGAGTTGGATAAGAGAATGAGAAAGTTCACCATCAGACTGAAGAGACCCATGGCCTCTCAGACAAAGCCCAGCATGGTGTGGAAGAGCTATTGCTTCAAAGGAGGGTTCACGGCGTGAGGAGGCTCCCAAGACACAGTCTCAATCCCAGTCTCAGATCCGGCTACCCCAGCTGTGGGAGCCCCAGGGCCAGTGAACTTGGCCGCTGTCCCATGAACGGTGCTGGCTTGGAAACTGTGGCCAGGGACAGGCGAGTTCAGGGAGTGAGGCACTGCCAAGCTGCTGGGGCTCTCATCTGTCAGTGTCTCTGGTTAGTTCAGCACCACTGCAGACCCGACCAGCTGAGCTGCCGAGAGGTGCTCCTGACCACGGAGCTGGTAAAAACAATTTGGAACAGACACAGTGTGAGGGGCCATGGCAGGAGAGCTGCTCCTAGAGGAGAGAAAACAGAGACTTTTCTCCTTTGTTACTGCTGTTCCTTTAATAGGTGGAAACGCATTTCTCTGATGAACAGCCAGGTTGACTGTATCCTCACATCTGTTTAGTAACCATATTACCTTTTGGATAAACTGTCTGTGTCCTTTGCCCATTCATGATGCTCTCAAATGCCCAAATCCAGTTTCCTCTGGTGGATGAATCAGCAGCAGCTTGAGATATATGGAGAGAGCTTTCTGCAAAGGTAGCTGAGGTTCCAAGAATGCAGGCTCAGCTCAGCTGCTTCACTCACATGTCTGTACCCGTCCAGAGCCTGCAGGCTGGGAATCCAGCACTTGACTGGCGGCCGGGCACACAGGATTCAGATGTGGCTGAACAGAGTAACTGTCCTTCTCCTGGGGCCTCAGTTTCCACCTCTGTGAAGTAGGCTGATGGCACCTTCCACTCTGCACCCAGCATCAAGGCCAGCACAGAGAGCCATGGAGGTGTGGGTAAGTGTGATTCTTCTCCAGGCAGCCCCGTCCCCTAGCTGCCATTGCCAAACTAGCACATTTTCTCTGCCAGTCCCTGGAATGAGTTTCACAAAAGAGAACGTTTCATTGTGAGGTGGCCAAGGCTGGAGCCAGGAGAATGAGGAGTCCATTCCTAGGTTGCTGCGTGAGATGCCCTGGCTCCTTCTCTACTCGAGGCTGAGTCAAACCTTTCATCTTTCAAGAGCCCTACGCTGACTGTCCATTCTGAGTAGTCATTACTCTTGCTGTTATCAAATGCTGCAATGCTATAAGAAATGATTTAGTTGGTTATATGTTTTGCAGTCTATTCCACTAAAATATAAAATCCATGAGGGCAGGAGCCTTGATCATAAAGAATACTGTGGCCTGGCACATAGCAAATGCTCAGCAAATGCTTTTTAAATGCAGGAACTTTCTTACCAAAGTGTTAGTAGATATTTCCATATCGTCCTTCCTGTTTCTATTACTGCTGCTGCGTTTGAGTCAGTAGAGGCCTTTTCCAAACGGTCATCTCAGGATTCAAAGAAATGGGTCATTTCACTGCATGGTTTATTTTCAATATTTAAAATTTTTAATTTTTTTATTTAGAGAGCAAAACAGAAAAAGGGATAGAAATGATGCAGAATTCCCCCAAAGTAGGAAATTCACACTAATTTATCGCAAGTAATTATTTAATTTTTTTTTATTTTAAGGAGAAAGAAAAAGATAAACAATGAAACTGAATTTCAAAACAGGTTAGTAGGACAGTTACAAGAATTGACACATTGTGTACTGTTGTCTTCCTAGCAGTTATTCAGAATACAGAATATAGGCATAATATCTAGTCCAGACAATATTAGTAAAAAAAAAATTATTTTCAAGGAACAAAGAGAAGCTGGCTGTATATTATAGGAACTATTTTGTATATACACACATATTTTCCTTTTTCTTTTTCTTCCTTTCCATTTTTTCCTATCACAGTTTGTCTTTTCTTTTGAACAATTTGTTTCCAATTCACAATATCTATTATATATTTCAGATCCTATTTACTCTCAGTTTCTCACACTAGTGACATAATACAATTTTTACACATACGGGTATGATTTATTTCATCTATGTGCATGGTCTCAAGTTGCATTCATTTACCTATAAAATTCTCCAGTTTATCATTGTTTATGGCTGAGTAGTGCTCCATTATATTTTTAAAAACACCTTTTTTATGCATTCCTCATTTGATGGACACCTACGTTGTTTCCATGATTTAACTATTAAAGATTGTGCCACTAGCCAGGGTTTTATTTAGCCCAGCAGCATAAGCACCTGCTTTGCAAAGCGCAAGGTCATGAGTTTGATCCCTGTTACCAAAAAAAATTTATTGTGCTGTTATAAACATGGGTGCACATATTTCACTGTGGTATAATTTTGAAGGGGAAATACCAAGGGAGAATAGCTAAGTCGAATGGAACCTCTAATCCTATTTTTTTAAAGGAATATCCACATTGATTTCCACAGTAGTGGTACCAGTTTACACTTCCACCAACAGTGGAGAAGGGTTCCTTTTTCCTCACAACCCCACCAGCATTTCGTTTTGGTTGATTTCTTCATGATAGTCATTTTTTCTAGGGCAAGATGGAATCTCAGTGTTGTTTTAATTTGCATCTCTCAAATGACCACTGATGTTGAACATTTTTCATATATTTATTTGTCATTTGTATTCCTTCTTCTGAGAAATGCATACATCTCAGATGATGAATACATCTCAGATACCCTTCTTCAGATTGGGTCTTTGAATTTGGGGAACTTGATGTTTTTCAATTCTTTGTATGTTCTAGATGGAAGTTCTTTGTCTAAAGGATGGTGGCTAAAATTTTTTCCCAGTTTGTGGGTTTTCTTTTTATCCTCTAGGTGATTTATTTTGATGTGCAAATTTTTTTTAATAAGATGAGATCCCAGTTGTTGATTCTTTAAAGTATTTCCCATGTGTTTGAGTGCTGCTCAAGAACTTTCTGCATACCCCATCTAGCTACTTTGCCTTCCAGTAGGTTTATTGTTTCTGTTTCAATATTTAGATCTTTGATCCATTTTGTCTTTAGTTTAGTACATGGTGATAGACATGGGTCTGGTTTTAGTCTTTGGCATGTGAAAAGCCATCTTTTCTAGGACCATTTATTAAAGAGACTATTGTTCTTCCAGTGAATATGTTTGGCTCCTTTGTCAAAGAAAAGGTGGTTGAATGTGTCTGAGGATGCATCTTCATCTTCTATTTATTACACCTGTTTTTCTTTGCTAATACCATGTTGATTTTATCACAGTAGCTTTGTAGTATAATTTCTGGTCTGGGATTGCAAAGCCCCCTGACTTGCTTTTGTTGTCCGGAATTGCTTTTACTAGTCTAGGTCTTTTCTGGTCCCAAATGAATTTTAGGAGTGTTTTCTTTAGATCTGTGAGCTATGTTAATGGTATTTTGATAGGAATTGCATTAAATCTGTATAGCAGTTTTGGGAGAATGACCACTTTTGCTCTATTGGTTCTTCTTATCCATGAGAAAGGGATGCCTTTCCACTTTCTGATATACTCTTCAATTTCCTTTTTTAGGGTACTGTAACTTCTGCTGAAGAGATCCTTTACATCCTTTGTTGGATTGATTCCTAAGTATTTCATTTTATTGTTAAGGGTGTGCTTTCCCTAATTTCTCTCTCTCTGTTTGTTGCTTGTATATAGGAATGCTACTGACTTTTGAATGTTGACTTTGCATCCCACTACACTACTGAATTTGGATATTAAATCTACAAGTGTTTTGGTGGAGTTTTGGGGTTCTCCTATGTAGAGAAGCATGTCATCTGCAAATAATAATAATTTAAATCCTTTCCCTATCTTTATTCCTTTGATTTTTTTTCTCTTGTCTAATTGTTCTGGCTAATGTTTCTAAAACTATATTGAATAGGAGTGGTGATTATGGACACCCTTGTCTTGTTCATGATTTTTGACTGAAGGTTTTCAGTTTTTGACCATATAGTATGATATTATCTGTTGGTTTGTCTTAGATGGCTTTTATCAGATTAAGGTAAAAACCATCTCTTCCAATTTTCTCTAGGGTTTTTACCATGAATAAGTGTTGGATTTTATAAAAAGCTTTTTCTGCACCTATTGAGATGATCATGGGATTTTTATTTTTGGTTCCATTCATATGGTGTATTACATTTGTTAAATTACATATGTTGAACCATCCTTGAATCCTACTTGATCATGATGCATAATCTTCTTGATGATTTGTTGTATTCTGTTTGCCAGTTTGTTATTAAAGATTTTTCCATCAGTTTTCATTAGAGAGGTTGGCCTGTAGTTTTCTTTTTTGGTTGTGTTATCCTCTGGCTTTAAAATCAGAGTAATACTTCCTTTCAGGAATGATTTTGGAAGTACTACTTCCCTTTCAAATGCTTTAACAGTTTCAATATTAGTCGCATTAGTTCTTCTCTAAATTTCTTGTAGAATTCAACAGTGAGTCCAATGGGACCTGGGCCTTTCCTTGTTGGTAAATTTTTAATTTCATTGATTGATATGGGTTTATTTCAAATTTTTATATCTTCTTGATTTAGGTTTGGCAATTCCATGGTATCTAGGAATCTGCCAGTTTCTTCTGTGTTTTTCGTCTTACTAGAATATAGGTTCTCGTACTGGTGTTGATGATCTCTTGGATTTCTGGAAGATCTGTTGTGATTTTCTCTCTTTTCATTCTTAATTGCTTGAATTTGTGTTTTATATTTCCTCTTATTGATGATGTTGAATAATGATTTATCAATTTTATTTATTCTTTTAAAGAACCAACTTTTCAATTCATTAATTCTCCATATTATTTTCTTAGTCTCTATTGCATTAATTTCTGTTCTTATCTTTATAATTTCCTCTCCAAGCTTTGGGCTTGATTTGTTCTTCTTTTTCTAGAAGTTGGGGGTTCAACATTAGGGTTGTTTATTTGAACTCATTCTGTTTTCCTGAAATGTGAATTTATTGCTATAAATTGCCCTTGTAGGACTACTTTCAGCGCATCTCATAAGTTTTGATATGTTGTATTGGCATTATCATTTAATTGTATGTACTTTTTAATTTTGTCTTTAATTTCCTCTGTGACTTATTGGTTGTTCAGAAGGGTGTTGTTTAATTTCTATGTGTTAATTTAGTTTATGTGGTTCCCTTTGTCTTTGATTTCCATTTCATTGTCCTATGGTCAGATAGCATGCATAGGATGATTTCAGTTCCTTTGCATTTACTTAAACATGTTTTGCCAGCTAATATATGGTCTATTTTGAAGAATGTCCCATGTGCAGCTGAGAAGAATGTGTATTCTGATGTTTTGGGGTGAAACATTCTGTAGACATCTACCAAGTCCATTAGTTTACAAGTTTGGTTTAATTGTAATGTTTCTTTGTTGAATTTTTGGTATAATTGATCTATCCATTTGTGAGAATGGGTTATTAAGGTCCCCCACTACAATTTTGCTAGTGTTTATTTGTTTTTTCACATCAATTAATATTTGTTTTATGTAGTTGGGTGAGCCTTTGTTTGGTATTTATGATTGTTATCTCTTCTCCTTGGAGTTTTCCTGTAATGAGTATGTAGTGACCTTCTTTGTCACTTTTGACCAGTTTTGACTTAAATTTTGTATTGTCTTCAAATAGAATAGTTGCCCCTGCTTTTTTCTGGGTTCCTGTGGTATGGAGAATTGCTTTCTATCCTTTGACATTTTGTCTATGAGTTTCTTTTTTGGACTAAATGTGTTTCTTGAATGCAGTGTATTTTGGGGTCTTGCTTCTTGATCCATTCTGCCAACCTGTTTCTTTTGATTGGTGAGTTGAGATCATTTACACTGATGGTTATAACTGTTATGTATTGGCTTTGCTTTTTGTTGTTGTTTCCTTGTTGTTTGTTCCCTGTCTTTCTGCTCTGTTTAATTGCTTGCCCTACCTGGTGGTTACTTTCTACTGGGGTTCCTGGATTGTGGTCTTTGTTATCTCTTTCTAATATGTCTTTCAGAGCATTCTGTAGAGCTGGTTTGGCAGTCACAAATTTTTTTCAGTTGTTCTTTGTTGTGAAAGTATCTTATTTCTCCATCAATTTCAGAAGACAATTTTGTGGGGTACATCAATCTGGGTTGAACACTTTTTTCCTTCAGGACTTGAAATACTCCAATCCAAGGTCTCTTGATTTTAGAGTTTATGTTGAAGAGTCTGCTGTGATTTTGATGGGCTTTTCTCTATAGGTGATATGTTTCTTTTCTCTAGATGCTTTTAATATTTTGTTCTTGTGCTGAATTTCTGGAATTTTGAATATTACATGTGTTGGAGTAGATTTATTTTGGTCATGGCTATTTGAAGTTCTATGTGCTTCATTTATTTGTATGTCAAATTCTTTAACCATGTTTGGGAATCTTTCTGCCTTTATTTCTGTGAAGAGGTTTTGAATGGCCTTTTCACTGTCTCCAGCTTTCTCATTGATTTCAATCACATTGTTCTTCTTTGCTTCATCCTGTAGTTTTTGGGTGGCTTTTTCATGGTGTCTTGATGTTTGTATTTTTTAAAATTTATTTAAAGAGAAACAAAAGCATGTAAAGGGTAGAGGTAATACAGAATTCAAAAAAAAAGATAAACAATAAGAAATCACTAATTAATAAATTACATATTGTCCTCTTAGAAATAGTTGCTCAAGTTATAAAATTAAAGCATACAAAGTGATAGTCAAACAGTGAGAGTGTAAACAGCTACACATGCATGAGTCTCTGCATGTATTTCTATACTTTCTGCATTAGAGGGAAAAACAAAACTTAGCAAGACAAAACAAAACAAATTCCTATAAAAACATGAAACCAAAAAGTCATATAAAACCACAGTACAAGGTGATCTACAATGATTACTGTGTTATTTCTTATTATCTTCAATAGAATTGTCTATATCAAAGGCAGGTAATAATCAAGCCATAGTGAATATTCTAGTGGATCTTGTCATCTTAAGTGCAGTTACCTATACTCTCAGACTTGATACTATCAATCATAACATATTTGAATAAAATCTATCAATACAAAACAGCAATCCAACAAACCAGATTTGATTATTATCAGTCATGGTAAAACAGTGTAAGTTTTACAGAGGTTTAGATTAAGTTAATAAGAAATTAATGATGATTACCATACTATATCCTGTTATTTTGGGGATTGCTGTCTGTGCCCTCAAATCTAGTACAGGTAGAATGACTGCAACAGAATATAATACATCTAAGCAGAGTAGTGTGAGTAATGTGGGTTTTAAATCCTGGTGCACTATTAACAATATAGCGGATCAAGACCATCTATGTTAGAGTTTCTAGTTATCCTTCTCTGCCTCATTTCTGCTATGCTATTTTTCTGCCTTTGTCTAGTTTTCTCTTTCATTCTACTGCCTGCCCCACTCATTGAGGCCTTTCTGCCACTGTTCCTAAAATCCTGGTATTTTTTTTCTCTCTCTCTAGAATGTCCTTCAGTGTTCTCTGTAGGGTTGGATTCGTGGTCACAAACTCTCCCAGTTCCTCTTTGTCATGGAAGCATCTTGTTTCTCCATTAATTTCTAGTGACAGTTTTGCAGGGTACATCAGTCTGGGCTGGAAGTTATTCTCTTTCAGAGCTTGGAACACTTTGCTCCAAGCTCTTCTTGATCTGATGGTCTGTGTCAAGAAGTCAGCCATGATTCTGATGGGCTTACCTTTATAGCTAATCTGTTTCTTTTCTCTGATGGCTTTTAATATTCTGTTTTTATATTGAATTTCTGGTATCTTGATTATTATATGTCTGGGTGTAGATCTGTTTTGGTTGTAGGTGGCTAGAGTTCTATATGCCTCATACAACCGAATGCGATTTTCTTTTCCCATGCTTGGGAAGTTTTCCTTAATTATTTCCGTGACTAGACTTTGTAATTCACCTGTATGTATTGCTTCTTCATTCATGTTTCTTATTCTTAAATTGTAGATTCTCTTGTCATCTTCTAGCCTTTTATTGTTACTGCTTGTTTCCTTGTTATTTTTAAGAGATCTTTCTTTTCATGATCACACACTGCCAACTTGTCTTCAAGTTTTGATAGTCTATCCTTACTTTCTTTTAAGGAGTTTTGCCAGCTTTCAATGGAGTTTTTAATTTCCTGGTAGTCTCTTTGAATCTGCTTCATGTATTCTATATTTTCTTTATATTCTTTATTGAATGTTTCTCTCCTTTTTTTGTGTTCCTCCCTTCTTCTGTCTGTATCATCCTGAGAGATGCTTCCTGAGAGCATTTCTTTTATTACTCTACTCATATCCTGCATTACCTGATTTAATATTTCAGTTTTGAGCTCGTCTACAAGGTCCTGAAGATATCTCTTAATGTCCATTGAAGCCATGTCTGATGTTGTGTGTTTGCTGCCCTCAGTCTGCCTTGTTTTTCCTTCTCCTGGATCAGGGCTTTCAGGGTTCTGGGCTGGGGGCCTCCTCCTGCCTCTCTCTCCTGTCATGGCCCTGGCTTCCTCCACACAGGTTACAGTGCAGGTCCCAGCCCCCTTCTCTGTTGGCCAGGTTTCCTCCCTCTCCTGCCTGCTCTTGTCACTGAGGTGTAAGCAGTGGCTGCATATGCCTGCCCCTCCCCACCGGGCCAGCCAAACTTCAGGTGCCTTCACCTGATTAGTGCGTGCTAGGCATAGGGGATCGATTTGGGATGGTTCACTGGGTCCCAGCCAGGGACGCGGCCCAGTCCAAGCAAATCCCACAAAATCTGCTCTGGGGAGGGAGGGACCAACTGAAGTCACTGTTGCTTACTCCCCACTCAGGCTCCTCCTACCTGATTCCAACATGTCATCCATTTGGTCTTGCCCTTCCCAGGGGGAGGGTCTCATTCCCAGCACTGACTGTGGATTAATGAAGGTCCCTTCACGGGCTCTGCTCTCCAGTGGGTTCACCAACCCCCAACTTCATTGCTGCTGTGCTTCCTGTGAATGGCAGCAGGAACTAGTTTGGGTGGTTCTGCCTGCCAGCACGGATTCAAGCTGGTGCAATCTTGGCATGTCACCACAAAAACGCTGCGTCCCATAATTTTTAGCTATTTCAGTTGTAGTCCCGAAGTCTTTGACGAGCCTTTTTATGTTTTAATTTCTTCCTGTGTCAAGAGGATCCATCTCCCTCTGTCTGGGTCTTTCCAGAGTGTTTTATTCTGGCAAATGAGTTGTTTCTCCCGGGAGGCTTTGTATTTTGTTGCTCACTGATTGGCCATCTTGTCTTCTCCCGGTCTCTTGATATTTTTAAAATATCTTTCTTTTCATGGTCACTAGTTGCATTCCTGTCTTTAAGATCTGATATTCTATCCTCTCCTTCATTCAATTCATTGTGTGTACCTTTAGTGGAGTTTCTAATCTCCTGCACTTCTGTTTGAATCTGTTTCATTGATTCTGTTTTTTGTCTATGTTTCACATTCATGGTTTCCATCATTTTCCTAGCACCTCTGTTTATCTGTGTTTGTTTAATGTCTTTTGTTTTGATCATTTCTTTTTGCACCTTATAGATTATTTTTTTCTATGGCCTCTTCCATTTGTTTTTTTACTTCTGCTGCTATAATTTCAGAGTTCCATTTTTTTTTCTATTTTCTCTATTTCTTTGTAGTTTGGACTTGTCTTGGATGGGCTGGGTATTTGGGATTGCGTTTTGCTTTTTCATCTTGTCATTTTCTATTTTATTTTGTTTTCTGTGTTGATGCTTTTAGATGTCTAATGATAGGTAGCCTTGTCACTGATGTTGAGGATTTCCTAGGAGGTGTCTATTCCTTGGGGTGTCTCCTCTCACCAGCAAGCCATACACCTCTCACCCGCACAGCCATACTCCTCTCTCTGGAAAGCCATCCTGGGGGCAATGGAGGAAGCACAGAGACCAGACTCACCCTCTACTCATGGGCACCACCATGCTGGGGCAATGGAGGAAGGACAGACTGCAGACACATACTCCTCCCGACTCCTCTCTTTGGCACCACAGTTCTTGGGGCAATAGAGGAAGGGCAGAGCACAGACTCACATGCTACTCTTGTTTATTTTAAAATCAAAATTACATATGCAAAAAATTTGAGCTATCAACTTGTTCTATAAGGTGTTATTTTTTAAATTAAAGCAACAAATTCCTTCTCCATTTCCATATCTTTGCAATCATTTTCTTCTGTTACCTGATTATTTTAGGGTTTACCTCAATATTCTTAATAACATATATAATTTGCTAATTCATTTTTTTGGTTTTGGGAGTGATTTGTTGATTTTCTTCTATCAAAAATGAGAATTTATTGACCTTTCTATGAGATATGGGGTTTATATCCTTCTCTATTCCCCAGCCAAATTGTTCCTTTCCTATACATGTGCCTTTCACTAGAATTGATTTTACATTTTGTTAAATTAATAATTTACAATGATGTTGTTGTAACCACCTAAATACCATTTAATCAGATAGTAAGATATGACTATCTTTCCTTCTCTGTACAATCTCCTGTCACTAAACAATGCACAGGAATTCCTGTCCAAGATCCAGGTACCAGAGAACTAGAGATTCCTCCTGCAATGGCAAAACTTGGCAGCTTGAAGACTCCCTCTGAGGAAAACAGAAACAGGAGCTCTAGCTGGGCACAGTGCTGCATGCATGTAATGCCAGCCTCAGGGAGGCTGAAGGAGGTTCATGAGTTTTATCTCAGCCTGCTTAGCAACTTTGTTTGAAAAAAAGAATAGTGAATAGCTCAGTACTAAGGCCCTGAATTCAACGGAGAGAAAGAGAGACACAGAGAGAGAGAGAGAGAGAGAGAGAGAGAGAGAGAGAGAGGACAGAGAGACAGAGAGAGTGTGTGTTTGCTCATGTTTTTGAGTTCTGAGAAATTGATGTTCATTCAGAAACATTTCTAATTATGCATCTTACATATCCAACTATGACATCATCACTCTGGGGCTCTTCACTGTGACAATCTGAGTGTTAACAGACACTATCAGCTAGTCAAGAGATGTGGCTTCCAGTACACAGGATTGCAGATGGTCCCAGATATGACTAACACATTTTCTTTGATAGGAGACTCTGAAGAAGGGTCATTTTAGCAGAGTTAAACTGAACTTACTCTAGAAAACCTCTTTGCCTTCCTTTGCATTACAGACTGAATTATGCCAGCCCACCCTATTTATACATTGAAGCACTAATACTACATTTGAAAAGAAGACCTTTAAGAAGGTCGTTAAGGTTAAAATCATAAGGATGGCTCTTATGAAATAAAGCTTGTGTCCTAATAAGAAGAAGGTATACAGGGGCAGGTGGGGGAAGTGTCTAAACAGAAAAAAGTTCAAGCCAGGACATAGAGACCAGATAGCCACCTGCCAAACAAATTAGAGTCACCTCAGAAGAGAAACTAAATTGCTCAGGAACTTGATCTTAAACTTCACTCTCCAGAGCTGTGAGAAATAAATTCAGGTATGTACCCTTCCTAGGATGTGGTGTTTTGTTTTGGTAGCCCCAGCTCCAACTGATCAATACACCTGCTGATGTCCCTAGCACTTTAGAACTAAGAAGGGCTCACTTTGATCAAAGAAATCATCTCTTTCTTCCTGTCTTGCTCAGGTCTTACATTTCCTACATGCTGCTCAACTGCTTTTCCTACAGAGGTAGAAGTATTTCACTTTTAAGATTCATCTTGATTCCTAAGGATTTACATGCAGAGTTACTTCAAGTTGAAGGAAAGCAGAATTTGTATGGACTTCATGCCTCC
Source organism: Hydrochoerus hydrochaeris (assembly GCA_004027455.1). Taxonomy (NCBI): domain Eukaryota; kingdom Metazoa; phylum Chordata; class Mammalia; order Rodentia; family Hydrochaeridae; genus Hydrochoerus; species Hydrochoerus hydrochaeris. Next base: position 296,259 of record PVLA01000643.1, read on the forward strand.
ACCCAGGTTGGAATTTACAGCGTTATAAAGGCTTTTCATGGTCTTTGTAAAGTTTTAAAACTGTTAAATTTTAAGTTTAACAACTCGGGTTGTAGGCTGATAGAGACACCCTGTATGTATTCTCATAATGAGCAATGAATTTTCATCTGGAAGTGGAGAGAAGCTCATTTCTGCTGGATGCAGGTTCATCTTCTTTTCTAAGGAAACCATTTTTCATTTGTCACTGGATTTGAATTTTTTAAAAAGTGTCTACAGATATATAGCATAGCTGTCTTAATCACAAATAAATTGGCTTCCAAATGCCATTTACATATTGTTTTCCTCATACTTCAGCTTGAGTTGATTTTTATTATTTGCTTATTTTTATCAACATAATACACACTCGTGTTTTTAAAAATTGCATTTTATAAAAAAAAAGAGACAATGGCCTTCATCTCAGCCCTTTCTACCTCTCATTCCTGTTCCCCTGATGCCAGCACTTTTAACATCTTTACGGTATTTTCTTCTACTGATTTCTCCTGCATTTCAAAATAATGTGCTTTCTCTACTATTTCCTGATTTATCCACTGTTGACATTATCTATTGATTATGGTGTTAAGATTAATAGGTACTTAACTGTCTTAGGCTGTCCCCTACTCACCTGTCCACATCCTCCTAATATAGTTATTTCACCATTTTTGTTAAATCAATAATCAGCAGTTTACATCATTACGACACAATAAATTTGTCCTCTGCAAAGTAAAGGAGTACACACGATCACATTTCCTCCCTTGGATAGTGTCTTGTTTGGTCTCATCTAATTGCCCACCTCACTTCCTGCCATCTGTCATCAACATATGCATGGCATGTCTTTATGTTTCCATTTTCTTGTATTTTAAAAATAATTTTCTTCCCTCTCTCTTTTCTGAGTTCCCATTCAGAAAAATCACTGGCAATATTGTAAAAATATGTAGTCATCATGAAGAGCATACAATATTTTCGCAAACATTACATTCAGTCTATGCTCTTATAGACTCCTGGTGTTCAGCCATCAGTTGTAATACACTGTGCTATGGAAATGGAACAATAATAGCCTTCCTCATTTTTTAGAAAATCACCTCCAGAGTATTCTCAAATTTGAATTTTTTTCCTACACACCTCTTTGGTTTCTGACATCTGATACTGCCTATCTATCCTAAAGCCAAATCAAAGCTCTTCCCTGATTTACTGCAAGAATAGATGTATAAGACTAGTTCAAGTTGAAAATATCAGTATCTTTTGCTATTCCAAAAAGACTCCGAGCCACTCCTAAATTTCCTTTTGTGTGTGTGTGGGGTGGGGGGGGTTCAGTATCATACCCAGTTGTCCATCAAATGAGTAAATACAATAGCAACTTTGCATGAAGTTATTGTAAAGCAGGACAATATTAGGAATTCACTGAACAAAAATGGTGAGATTTCCCTGAGATTTCCCAGGATGATGAGCCCTGATCCTGACCAAAGGTCAAGCCCCTTTGGTGTCCCTTTGGCCAGTGCTGTCTTTACACCAGCCTCACACTGGCTTGAAACCAGTTAACTCTGATCTCGCGCTTAGTATGCTATAAGCTTTGCATGGTCTTTTTAGAAGTTCATGGTGACAGTATTGTTTCTATTGTATAGATGAGAAAACTGAGGCTTGGGGAAGCTAAGTAATTTGCCCAAAATTTTGTAAGTCATAAATGAAGGCATTTGAAAGGAAACTTAGGCAGTCTAGCTCTAAATCCTACCCTTGTAGACATTAGGTAATATCTTCCTCTTTTGCAAATCAGAATTCTAACATTTTTAGCACCCCCAGTCACTGTACAGTTAATTCATGTTTAAAACAAAACAAAAGAAAACATAGAACATCTAGAAGAGCAACTGTCACAAGACCCCAATTCTTATAATGTCACATTTATGCATGGTGCCAACAAAATAGAATTGTCAAGAGAGGGAAGAAGCCAGGTGCAACTTGGAAGGTGGCAGGACCCTCACAGAGGCAGTCTGGCGATCTTCAGGGGACTGTCCTGCCTGGCCTTAAGGAGATGGATCATCTACAGATCATGGCCATCTGCCAGAGGCCTGTGCAAGCTGCTCATCCAGCTCAGTCACTCTTACTGATAGGACCTGAGGACCAGAAAGGGGCTCTGAACTCAGGGAACAATGAATTACTGATGATTTGTATTTAACTTGAATCTGAAAACATAAGAAAGAAATGAAACTTTTACAGGGCTGTATTACAAACATAAGAAAATGATAGGCTCAACCTTATACCTCTGTTACAAAATCATTAGTAGCCATAGGCACAAATAAAAAGAATAGCAAGATAATCATATCTGACAAGAACATGGCATAAAAAATAAAATTGAAGCCTGATGTGGTGGTACATACCTCTAATTCCAGAACTCTGGGAGGTTGAGGCAAAAAGATCCCAAGTTCAAGCCTAGTCTGGGAAATTTATTGACTTAGGGAGACCCTGTCTAAGAACAACAACGGTGAAAAAAATTAAAGAGAGCTGGCAAAGTAGCTCATTCCAAAGGCCTTTGATTCAACCCCCAGTATCACAAAAAAGTTGGAATTGTGAAAAGGGTTATTTATAGTACTAATTTATATCATCATTTAAAAATTTCCCTTAATAGTGTTCAAGTTATGGTGAATGAAACATAATACTTTATAAAATTTCATTGAGTTTGATAATAAAAATGAAAGTTCTCCTGAGGTTTATGAAAATATAACTACATATTTTTCTATCATCACTTTTAAGTAAATGGACATTTGAAGGTACAGATTCAATTTTATTTTTACAAATCAAAGGTAGATTAAAATAGAGTTTAGAAAGCACAGCTCAGCTGAGTTAACCTCTAGTCCTATAGTAAAAAACATAGCACATGTATACACACACACACAGATACACACACACATACACACACACACACACACACACAGATCCTGCTGTATGAACATGCTGCTCCCTAAACCTGAACATCCATATTTTTTTTCAAAGAGGGTAAAACTAAACATAACAAAACAGAACAAAGTAGGTCAGAAGAAAACAATGTAAGTGGCACAGATTTCTAAGCAAAATAACAGGATATCTATCATGGCTACCTTAATGTCTTTTGTTTTCTTTCAAATAGTTGTCCATATCTTTACACACAATGAATTCATACAAAACAAAATAATATTAAGCTGATCAGAACAGAGCAATGAAGGCATTATAGGCCTTCTGAACCAGAAAATAGGAAAATCAACAACAGCTGCCTTAATGTCTCTTGTTCTTGTTCAAATTAGCTGTCCATACCTTCGCGTATGTTGAAATTAAACAATACAAAACAGACTAAAACCACTCTGAGAAAAGAATAATACCATTACTGGATTTCACAGCATGACAATATGGTATCAGCACTGGATACTTTGTTTTTCCTCAAAGTAGCTGTTCATTTCATCGCGCATAATATAATCGATTCTCCTAAACTGTTTAGGGGAAGTTCTACACATGCATTAGTCTCTACATGTATACCTATCCTTTCTGTATTAGAGGGAAAAACAAAAAAAATTACTAGAAAAACATGAAATTAAAAAGACAAATAAGTAACAATAGCAAAGAGCCAAAACAATGGCAATATAGGCCTTCAAAACAAGGTGGTAGGAATGTAACTAGGGTTGTTATTTTACATAATGATCTTCAAGAGTTCCTCAGAGCACTAGACACTAACATGCAAAATTGTTGCAATTCTATGAATGTTAGCTGCTTTTTTCCAAGAACTTATGGAATTCGTAGCACAATCATCTCAGCTATCCTAAGTGTGTTTATACAATTTTAGATATTTTTTTCTTTTCCCTTCCTTTTTCTTTTCCCACCTTTTTCCTGAGATATTGTTTTTTCCCTTTTGAGCAGATACTTATCCTTTCCCTGTATTTATTGATTTTGTACCTTATGTACTCTTACCATTTCTTACACTAGGGAGACAATACAGTATTTACACATGTGAGTCTGATTTATTTCACTTATGAGTATGGTCTCAAGTTGCATCCAATTTTTATAAATATCTCAATGTGATCATTCTGTATTGTTGAGTAGTACTCCATTGTATAAAAAATCACATCTTTTTTATCCATTCCTCAGTCGATGGGCATTTAGGTTGTTTCCAAGATCTGGCTATTACAAATTGTGCTGCTATAAACATGGGTGCACATATATCACTGTGATATGATGTCTTCAGTTCTTCTGAGAATATGCCCAGAAGTGGAATACCTGGGTCAAATGGGACTTCCAATTCCAGCTTTTTGAGGAATTAACTCCAGACTGACCTCCACAGTGGTTGCACCAGTCTGCACTCCCACCAACAGTGCAGAAGAGTTCCTTTTTCCCCACAGCCTCTCCAGCATTTGTTGTTGGTAGTTTTCTTGATCCTGGTCATTCTTTCTGGAATGAGATGGAATCTCAATGTGGTTTTAATTTGCATTTATCTAATGACCAATGATGCTGAAAATTTTTTCATGTATTTATATGCCATTTGTATTTCTTCATCTGAGAACTGTGTATTCATCTCAGATGCCCATTTTTGGATTGGGTCTTTGAATATCAGGGGTCTGATTTTTTTAATTCTTTATAAATTCTAGACAGGAGTCCTTCATCTGAGGGACAGTTAACTAAGATTGTTTCCCAATTTATGGGTTTTCTTTTCACTATGCTGGTGATTTCTTTTGACATACAAAAACTCTTTAATAAGACGGGATCCCAGTTACTGATTCTGGAAAGTATTTCCCGTGCAGTTTGATTTTTGTTCATGAATTCTCTACCTACCCCTATGTCTTCAAGATTTCTACCTACTTTGTCTTCCAACAGATTTAGTGTTTCTGTTTTAATATTTATATCTTTGATCCATTTAGATTTTAGTTTAGTACATGGTGATAGGCATGGATTTAGTTTTAGTTTTCGGTATATGCAGAGCCAATTTTTCCAGCACCGTTTATTAAATAGACTATCTTTCTTTCAGTGAATGTGTTTGACCCCTTTATCAAAAATAAGGTGGCTGAGTGTCTGTCTTCACCCCAGTGTGTACTTTTATTTCCAGAACAACAATACTTCCAAATTCATTTTAGTAAAAGAGTTAGAAAAATATTTATGATCATTTCTGTCAAAGATAGCACAAGATAATGTGTTGGCTACTTATTCTATGAATAGTTGATATACAAATCCAAATAAAATGTTAGCAAAGAGAATATAGTATTGCTAATGAACACATGAAAAGAATAGAATTCATTCAGGAATGGCAAGAGGGGGAAAGAATAGAAAACTTTCTCACATATTTCATTATTAATATAATGAATAAATGATGAAAATAACATGATATTAATAAATAAAAAGAAAACTGACAAAATTCAACATGAATTTTATTAGCAACACAGTAAAATATACATGGGTGGACTTATTTAACAATGTGCAGAGATGTTTGTGTATATATAGATGTGAGCACAAACTTGTAATATTGATGTAAATGTCCATACAATAATGCAAACTTCAAAGGTCAATATTATGTTTAAAATCAAGGCACTAAGAGACTTTCCACTGGAACAGATACAGTATCATTATTTTTAGGTTCTATGGCTATGCATCTGAAAAGCCCAAAAGAGTCCCTCAAAATACATGGAAACACTAGGAGAGAACAGAAACGTTAGTATAAAAGAAAACTTTCTTTTATTCAAGTAATAGTCAGTTATAAAACATATTAAATGAAAATACCCCATTAAAATTTGTAACCCACATTTTCTTCTCTTCCCCATTCCTTCAAATAAAAATAAACTTTGAAATAAATATGAAAAATCAACAAATTTAGTCAAAGTTTTCACTTATCTCTGAAGAAGAGCAAAAACATTAATAAAGAGAAAGGAGTGCCTTCCTAGCAAAAGGGAAAGTTAATGAATTCTTTCTAAGTGGTCCCCACATTCAATGCTTTCCCAATCAAAATACTTGTGGTACTTCTTACTCATCAAAATCATTTTTAAGTTTACCTATAAAATAAACTAGCAATAATAGATGGAAAAATCTCTAAAAAGGAAGAGCAATGAAAGGTACTACCCCAAACATTTATAAAATGTATAATTGAACTATTGACATTAACACTTGCCTCATATTAGACAGAAGAGTAAATGGAACAGAGCAGAAAATTAAAAAAAAAATAAAGGCCTTGTGGGAGTTTTGTACATGAGTTTGTACATTTCAAATCAGTAAGAAAACAAGAAAGATTTTTTAATAAACAGTGTTGGGACAACTGGCCAGCCATTTGGGGGAAGATAAAAATCCCTATTTCACTCCTTACATTAACTTGAATTCCAGATGGAGCCAAGATTTAAACATTAAAAATATAAAAGCATGAAAGTACTAGAAGGAAGTTTTTGTAGAGGGAATATCTTTCTAAGCATGGCACCACACTCATAAAACATAACGAGAAAAAGAAGATTAATAAAGGTGAGTATGCACATTTTAAAGCCTCTAAATTTAGCAATAACTATTTATATTTTAAAGGAACATACACTTTGACCTAGAATTTACATTTCTAGGAATTTATTCTCTTGCTATACTCACAAATGTGCTAAAAAAAAAAAAGGTAAGAGGGAGAATCATGCATAAGGATGTTCACTGCAAGATTATTTACAATAGCAAAAAAGGCCAGCAACAACATAACCATACATCAATAAAGTTTAGCCAAATACAGTACAAGCGTAGGATGAACCCCACACAGCCAGGACACTGTCAGTCAGGAAGTGCTGTGATGGAGAGCAATCCAAAACACTATTAATTTAACAGAAACAAGATGCAAATCAGAAATAGGGTTATTGTAACATAAGCACTTATAAAACATGAGCATCTGTACTTTGTACCTTGCAATTTATAAAAATTTAATTCTATTGTACATAAATTAGATTTCCTTTCTCCCCAAATCACAGCCTCTTTACTATCAGCTTTTCCCTCTCAGCAGGTACAGTGTGTTCCAGGGCAGATTCCCCAACCTTCTTTACAGCATGACACAGAGAATACAGTAGGATTCATGTAGTACACAAAGGGCTGAGGTCACTCACACCTGGGGAAGAACTCTGCAGTCCCAGGCAGGATGAGATACAAGGCCAGTGATCAGCATCTCCAAGTATCCACAGCCATTCCAGTGTTCTGGGTGCAGGAGTCTTCCCTCAGGGCCTCCTGGAAGATGGAACTTTGGGTTGCAAAGAGAAGCTTGGCCTGGAGGGAAGGGAGAAGGGGGATCTTGTCCTCCTGCACCATGGAGGAGCTGAAGAATGGAAATCTTTGAGCTTACTCTCAGAGGCAGCTCCAAGGCCACAGGAAGAGAGGCCAGCTGCAGCCCTTTGCAGTAATTACCAATAAGTTAATGCTGTATGTGCTGGGTTCTTTCAGGTTTCCTCTGAAGATGAGCAATCTCTGCCTGCGCGGAGCTCTGGAAAGATGATGCACATGGGGGTGGCCTAACCCAGACAGGATCCTGGCTCAGCCACCTGCTGGCTCTGTGATCTTGAGTAAGTTACTTCACTCCTCTTGTCCAAATGATCTTACCTACAATATTCAGTTAGTAGCTATGTTTTAGGATTGGGCCAAAAGATTTTTTTAAAAAGTATTGACTTTGTTTGAAATATTACATCATCTTATTTAAAAAAAAAACTTACCAAGAAAATAAGTTTGCATTTCAAGGTAACCCTTACAAGTAGTTCTGTCTTAATTACTCTTTGTTGCTGAGACAAAATATCCAACACTCACAAGTAAAAAGGGAAACTATTTTAGCTCACAATTTATAAAAGTTTCAGTCCTTAGCTGGCTGGCTCAAAGGCAGGATGACATGACAGGGGGGCATGGCAGAGGATTTCTGCTCAGGGCATGGTGGCAGAGAAGCAGAGAGAGTCAAGAGAGTACTGGGGATGGAAGTATAAACACTTCCAGGCCACCCTTTCCAGTGACCAATCTCTTTGGGCCAGATCCCTCCTAACAGCAAATTGGCTCTAAGTCCCAGGATCCAATCACCTCTTAAATCCCCCAGCAGCACGTACAGAAAGCTCTTGGGGGACATCTCTATACAAACCATAGCAAGGAATATCAAATTTCAAGGTTGCTAAGAATGTTCCTTTATCTCTCCAAATCTCTCTTCGTATGTCCACATGATCACTAAACCCTAAAACCTCTAAACCACTGAAACTCTCACTCTCTCTCTCCCTCTCTCTCTTCCTGATTATAAGATTATAGCATATAATATGTACATCCAGGGAGAAGCTGCACAATAAGCCTGATTCTCCCTCAGGTACAAGTAGCTATTACTCCACAAGACACATGGTAACTTTGAACTGTTTTCATGGCACGAGCCAAGAGTGCCTGACTGGGCCTCATTCTGAGTGTAAAACCCAGAGACAAAAACTTGAAGTCCTAGAAAAAAAGTTTCAAGATCAAGGACACAACAAATTCAATTCTTACACATGTGTAGTTCCAAAACAGCTGTCCTACACAAGTGACCCAACAATTCAGAATACCTTGCCTCTGAGGTCCAGCCACCCCATCTGAAGTAGGCAAGGCCCCCATCATGCTCATCACAAAGGGAGAAAAGTGCTGGGGAAAACACTTAGGCTTTCCCAGGATCTTCACCATCAGCCAGAAAATGACCCATGCCACATCTAACAAATCCCTGGCTAGAACAAGACCTATACTATGTTATAGCTGTGGGATAGAGGAGGAAGAAGGTGGGAATTTCTGGAAGAAATTGTTATGATTTAGGTCAATAATGTTGTCCCCACCCCCACCCCGATGCCTGATATTCTTCTCATAGGTGAGTGTTTGCCTGGAAATTAAATCATGGGGATGCTATAGCTGACTAGCTGTTAGGAATTTGGGTCTGGTTGGAAGATGGAAGTCACTGAGGGTGTTACCTGAAAGGGTTGACCTCCCTCCCAAGCTCATCCCCTCCCCTCCTTCTGCTTCCTAACTGCCAAAAAATGAACAATTTTATTCCACATTAGACTCTTCCACCAGGCCCATCTTGCCCTGGAGCTAGCCAACAATGGACTGAAAATGTAAGCCAAACAAACCATTCCTCTTTAAATAGTGGGTGTTGGGTATTGTGTCTCAGCAATGAGAAAATAACTAAGATATTTTTTAAAATTTGAGGCAAATACTGGTGGCACTCATGAAGGACTTATGGACTTTTACATTACTAGTAGAGCCCAGCTCTGTTTGATCTTAGTAGAACCCAGGAGTGTGACAGGGCCAGATTTTGCTCTGAAGGGCACACATGGTGACAACTCCCTTTAGCAAACTGCGGTGAGTGCTTCCTCCTTCCCAGGCTCCCTGTTAGGGATGAGAAAGAATGCAACTCTTTCTTTGGGCAGCTGATACTCTAGAAGCAACTTTGAGTCCAAGCACAAGGCATTGCTTTATCATTCCAGCAGCAAAGCTGTTTCTGCTTAGCCTCTTAGATTTCTGCAACTGCCATTTTCCAGTGTGACCTGAGATAAAATCTACATCAAACCAACTCACCGAGTTGTGTCTACCATGGCAAACTCTGACAACTTCTGACCACCAGGCTCAGAAAGCATGAAATGCTCTACTTGTGCCCAAGAGATTCTGCCCTGAGCTCAGCTACTCTGTCAGCACCAGGTAAGAATGAAGTTTCATTAATTGGAAGCCAAGCTAGAGAAGTTTAGTTAGTAGCATATAGTTCTCAGAACCCAATGGAGTGAAACGTTCATCTGTGTTTGCCAGTGGTTCCCAGAATATGGTTCTCAGGCTAGCAGCATCTGAATCATTTGGGCACTGGATACAAATGCAGAGTCTTACACCCTTACTCCAAGCCCACTGAGTTTAGAAACTATGTGATGGGATCCAAAAGTCTCAAAGATTAACAAGCCCTCTAGGTGTTTCTGATATATATTGAAGTGGAAGAACTAATGACACCAGCAGTAGATAAAACACCCAGAATTTGACGCTTGCTTTTCATGCCTGCTCACAATTGCCCATCAAGACGGTAGTCTCGGCAGATGGAGGGAGGATGCCAGAGGGTGTCCCCTCGGAGTGTTAATCCCATTTACTCCACTAGAAAAAATTACAAAGACAACATACCCTGGTTGTCTGCCATCTTAAATGCAGATTAGAATAATTTGGAGGAGTTTCTGAAAACACGTATGTTCAAAACAACATCAGTGATTATGATTCAATAAACCCAGGCTAGGGTCCGCTCATGCACAGTATTTTAAAGGCTCCTTAGGGGATTGAAGGCATATTGAAGACCATTGGTGGGAACATTGGGAAGAAGGGATAATAACTTTCTTGGCACGATCTTCCCTGAATAATGGGTCCTATATTTTTGAATAGATAAATATATTTAGGAACTATCCATTTGGGTAGGAATGAGACTTGTTTATTCCAGGTAAGGCCCTCTACATGCCTTCCTGAATATCCGTGGTAGATCTTCATACTGAATGTTGATAATCCTAACACTCCTCTTGCCCCCAGCTCCTCTATCTCCACCATATAACCCAACATATATTGCTCCTTTGCATAGGGCTAGCATTCAGGCATTTTCATATCTGGATAGGACAAATTTCTTGAAGATGAGAAGAAACATCAAATTAATATTAATATCAAATCAAACCCTCTCAGTAAGAATCACTCTGGTGTGACAGGTTCCATCTCCAGCCCATGCCATCTCCCAATTCAACACATTAATGCTGTACTGACCTTCCTAACCCTATCTGTGCAATCAGTAAGGTACCATGAATAATAAAACAGACTTAGGACTAGCAGAGAATGGCATCCTTTCACCTGGGACTAGGATGTGGGTCAGACTCTTCTGTGGCCTGTGCCTCTCCAGCAAGTTTGGTGAATTTTGGATTTTCTACTGAGTAAGAAGCAGAGGTCGTCAGATTGTCCAGGAAAGCAGCTACATTATTGTAATCACCCATTTTCTTATACACATGCATACTCACACAAAGTATTTAGACCAAAACCCTTGAACATATTGAGCCCCATTGGAGGAGGAAGAGTGTTGCCTGGGGCTTCCCCATTGGTCAGTTGCCTGAGTAACTGTAACAAAATTTACAGACCTGTCTTCATTCCTTTCTGTGTTATCCTCTGAAAGAGAAGGATTCCTTAGAGAATATGGTGTGAGAAAACCAGGCTTTTCTTTCATTTTTCTTAGGGGAAATCAGAATCTTCCTATATGCTGGAGCAATTTAACTTCTCTGCATGTCACTTTCCTTATGTGTAAAGGGGATAATATTAGAATGGGATCATGATGTAAATTAAGTGAGAAGTGAGCTACACATAGAATAGTTGTTTAATGAATGAGAGGTATTGTTCTTTTTAAATACTTATAACAGCCATCTGTATAAGTTTCAAATATTTATGTCTTCTGAGGTCATAAGTAACACCAAGAGGCAAGCAACACCTAACAGAATACAATCATTCTTCAATATCCAACCCCCTCCCCAACATACACACACAGATACCAATAATATTTGTGTATAACATCGTTTCCTATATTTTAAATCATTTCTAGACTACTTATAATGTCTAATACAATACAAATATTATATGAAGAATTGTTATCTTGCATTGTTTAGCAAACAATGACAAGGAACAAAGTCAATACAGTTTTAGTACAGCCAGTCTTCTTGTGTGGGTGTGGTACTGGGGATGAAAGAAATACAAACCTAGAACATATTAGGCAAATGCTCTGCCATGAGCACCACATCCAAGCCCCTTTTTTAGGCTTATTCTGAGGCAAGGACTCACTAATTTGCCCACAATGGACTTCAACTTGTGTCCTCCTGACTCAGTCTCTTAAGCAGCTGGGATTACAGGCATATAACCCCCACACATAAACACACACACTCACACTTTTGTTATAAAAGGAGTTTCAACCAATGATGCAGCTGTGCCTGTTCTCCTTAGGTTCCTCACTCCACAATGGACATTCTCCCTCACTCCACCCCTTTTATCCCTGAAGTCGTTCCTTTTCCTTCAGAACACCTAGGACCCCTCTCACCTTTTATTTTTTTAGAAAGTTTTTGCATCCACATCTATTGAGAGCTCAGTAGGTCAGACTAGATTTGAGGAAGGCACAGAAGATAATACTCTGTCTTTGGGAGTCTTTCAGTAGGCAAAGGCAGCTAAATATAATGATGATAACTAGATTTATTGAGCATTTCCTCTGAAGCAGGTACTTCTTTAAGCTCTACATAGATCAAGTAGTTTATTCGCCCCACAAACTATGTAAAGAGTATTATTTCTACTATTATACAGGTGAAAAACTGAGACATTAATATATTTCAAAAGCTACTGAAGGCTAGACAACCACAAAATGACAGAGTTGAGAACAAACTCAAGCAATTTGTAGCTTTTGTCTTTATACTGTCACTGCCTCTTAATGTTCTGTTGCATTTTCTTTATTCTTATATAATTTGAACTTTAGTTATATTAAGGTGTCCTATCAATATATTCAAATAAAGACATAAATCTAAAATGGAATGAGAAAGCTGGAAAAACCCAAATTCCAGCATTTTATTATTTTTTATTTTTCTAGATTTTTATGTAATATAAGTAGATACAGTATTAATATAGAAACATCAAAAACACCCTTCTATGAAAAAATAAAACAAAATTTCATAACAAAATAACAAGAGAATAGTAATGGTTAATACACTGTGTATCACAATCTTAAAAAAAGTTACTAACCTAGGTGCCCATTAGCCAGCAGAAGTCATGCCAGCTGGGGGAAAACCAGGAATCCAACCTCTCCAACTCTCCCCCTGGAGCCAGCAGAAGTCATGCTGGCTGAAGGAGAACCAGGAACCCCCGTTCCGTCCCCCACCATGAGTCAGCTGGCATGTGGGCCAGGAAAGAGGAAGAATCAGACCTCTCCCACCCTAGACAACTAGCTGATTTGGGGGAACACAGGCTGAGGTGATAGCAACTGAAGTAAAAAAACAACTCAATGCTTGTATTGGTTGATTGACTTTACAGACCTGAAGCTGGTAATCTAAGCAACTATTTAGAAGATAACAAGAGGCACTATGGTAGCCCTTGTTAATTTCTTATTTTGTTTTGAAGTCCTGTATCATTTTCATTGTTTTGTTTTGATTACCTTTATTCTGTTGTAGTTTGTTTGGTTTTATTCTCTTTAAAATAATAAAAATAAAAGCTGAAGTTACTAAGAGCACAAGACCTAGACAAAAAGACTCTCATTGGGAAAGAAGAAATAAATAGATAACAGCACATTTTATTACTTTCCAGACTCTCTGACAATTGGTTTCTAGGAACATGTCACAGAGCAGAACGAACACAGACTTTGGATTCAGAGAGATTGAGATGTCTTTTTCCTTTTTGAGCTCTGTTTGTTATTTTCAGAAGTAAGTTATTTATATTCTTTAGCCTCCATTTTCTCATCTTTAAAATGGTGAGAGTAATGATAAACCATTGGCTCACAATTCAATGCTCATCCCTCTAATTCTGTTCTGTACACCAAAGAAAGAAACCTAAAAACTACATTTTAGCCTCTGACCTCAGCTGGGTATGGGTTGGTCTCTGCCAGTGGGGAAGACTATAAGGGAGTTAAAAGCAGTGTGAATGAGTCATTGCTGTGTTTCTGACTCTGTGCAGCACCAATGTTACAGAAGCCTGGGCAGATACTTATGTGTTGTCTCAACAATGCCAGTAATGACTCATGATGGTGGGATGAGTGTAGCAATGAAAATAACTACAAAACTATGGATGGGATGGTTGTTTCTGACTCTGCTGGACAACTCACAAGAAAATGATAAGCTTGGGGATATAATTCCTCAGCTCAAGGCCTAGTCACAGAACCTATAACAGTGCTGAAGCATTCTCTTTTCTCTTTAGCCACAAGATTAACACAGATCTGAAATTTGTCCCCTAAGATAGGATAATTATAGTAATTTAAATTAATGAACTCATCAGGTCTCTGATGTGGGAGTTCAATAACTGATTAGGAAGGAGGAGAGTGCCAAGAGTTAGAATGGGCTCATCTGGATGAACTCACTCAAATGTGAGAAACTTCCGGTCAGTTGAGCCCTCTTGCTAATAAGAGCAGTTATTCTTCCCCAGCTGGAAAGACAAGTCAGTCTTACTCAAGAAAACTGTGTCAATTTCATCCAAGACAATTACATTACAAGGTGAAGTTGATTTCTCTCAAGATTCATTCTCTTTGCCTCCCATAGCCCCCATATCCATAACCAGCATCAGATTCCAGCAACTCAAAAGACAAAAGTTTAAAATCTAGCCTTGAAACACTGGATCACTTGAGATACATACTAGAAATTGATAATCAATTGGACTTTATATTTCTCCTTTAGGGAATAAGTAAAAGAGTCTTTGTACAGGAGGTATTTTTATTGTATCAAGTAGGAGCACGAATTTTTTGATGCTCTTGGTGACAGTTCACAAGGGTAGAGGAATAGTAGCGAAACAGATTATTACAGCTGATGTCTAGATGTCCCCCCCACCAAAGCCTCGTGCAGTCCCAGGTGTGGTTTTTCAGAGGTGGCTGAATCTAGAGCAAGGGATTGAGTCAGGGTATGATGCTAAGATTAAGGGTAATAGGATTAAAGGTGAGTGATTAATAAAGCAGTCACCTGACTGATTTGGCACTGCCCTAATACTGGTAGTATAGATATAATATAAGGGATAGAAAGAGGCTTGTCTTGTCCTTTCTTGCTTTGCTACCTTCTCCCCACCACAAATTGTTTCTCCTCTGTAATGTTTGTCTACCTTGAAGCTAGCCAACTATGGACTGACACCTCTACAAACTGTGAGTCAAATAAATCTTTCCTCCTTTAACTTTGGGCATCAGGTCTTTTTTTTTCAGAAACAAGAAAAGTAACTAAGACAGAGGTGAATTTTTCTAGGTACCTATTTTTGGTCTCTGACCAGTACTTGTTCTTCTACACTAGTCTCTTCATTGTCAAGGCTAAAAGCCTGAAAACTATTTCCCAAACTCCATTATCAGTTGAGTTCTGTTAAAGTCTACCAGAGATTTAGATGAAAGATGGAAGAAAGAAGCAAATTTCTACTTCTATGTCCAGCAATGGCTGCCTCAGGATTGTGGGCTACCTCAGATGACCACAGTTGCCTAAAGTAGTGGTGACTGCCACAGCCACAAAGTAGTTACTATAGGCTCTTCAATAATACCAATAGTTTTATGTAATGGAGGTAGTTGCTATAGTAACAGTGTAGGAAGTCATACATGATTCTTGCTTACCATCAAGGTGCCAGATACCTGCTCACACAGGTGCAGCCATAGAGCACCATCAGTCTCAGTAATGGATGCACTCAGATAGGATGTGAGTGACATTATCTTCCCCTTTGATGTGCTAGATCTTCTAACTTTTGTAACCCATTGAATATATTAAACTCCCTCAATGTGAAACACCTAAGTAGATTTCTGTTTTTCTGTGTGAAGATGGATTGACACAAAGCAGCAAAATATTATCTTCATCATACAGTTGTAAGTATTAAAGGAGAAAATCATAAAAAGTGCTCAGTGCAATAAAAGGAAGTATCTTTAAAAATAACTTTACATCTTTGAATTCATTTATTTAACAGTTGGCAAACATCAACTTTGTATTTTAAGTTTTTGCTTTAAGTCAAGGCAAACTCAAAGAAAAGATAAGAAATCCATATTCAAAGAACCTTTAAGACAAATATGGGGAGTGATAATTATTGAGGTATTGTGCCTCAGTTCTTTCTACACTCTACTCTGTGACACAGATGCTGAGACTCTGGAAGTCATGAATGCTCTTTACCACCTGAATCACTCCTATTAACTCTAACCATAGGAATTCTAGAGGGAGAATGAAAAGCAGGTTGATGGGATTTGTTTCTGACTGCTCTTTCTATCAGTATGACCCAGCAATGGCTCTTCAGAACTGGTTTCATGAACAATGGGCTTCATTCTCTGGCTTCCTTCAGCACTCCTGGAAAAGGTCTTATTGCATCCCTGTGATGGTATCAGTACCACTCAGGCAGGGAGAGTTCTCAGTCTGCCATGTTGCTCCACCTTTCAGGCTTCAACAGCTTAATCCCTCGTACTTTGTTCTCTAGTCAATGGGGCATGCACCTTCATCAACAGTGGAACCTCATTTGCCTTAAAAACCTCCAATAATGTGTAAGTTTTCAATGGTTTACACAATTTATTACAAATAATCACCCACTTTAAATTTACAAAAGTTCATTCTTTAAAAGAATTTGTTTAAATAGCATTCTCTTCTGTACTCTAGTATCCAGAAACCTAGAAATCAGTACTATGTAAAAAGAGTTTTGCCAAATGTATTTTTTGGAATAATGCTTTTCTGCTTGTAGAAATCTGAGGCAGAAATCCTATCAGTGGCTAGATCAAATTAAACAATAACAAACAGAGATGCAGTCCCCTCGGAAACCAGATGTTCTGATTTGCAACTGTAGGCAGGGAAAGTTTGGGTCCCTGGTTCTACAGATAGGTTATTTCTTTGAAATGTTTGCAAAGAATCTAATGTGATACTAATTGAAAGAGGTGATATTTAGTTACAAGAGGAGGTTGCGCTATCTCATTGTCTATTGTTAATTATAGCAGCACATCTGCCTGTAGCATTACATCCAGACCCAAAAAGTAGAAAGAACAATTTTGTTTTCCAAAAACATATATGATTGACCATGAATGTCTGCTTCTGAGTTTCCCCAGTGCAGAGCAAATGTCAAATTTGTCCACGGTCTACTATCTATAATCATAGCACTTGGGAGACAGAGTCAAGAGGATTGCCTAGAGTTTGAGGTCAACCTGGGCCACATAGTGAGTTCAAGACCAGCCTGAACTATATAACAGGACCCTGTCTCAAATAAAGCCAAAAAAAAGGAGCCTGGTTCATTAAGTTTTTACTTCTGTAAATTCTTAAAATTCCCTAAAAAAGAAGGAGCTAAAGATGGCCAATCAGTGAGCAACAAAATACAAAGCCTCCCAGGAGAAACAACTCATATGCCAGAATAAAACATCCTGGAGAGACCCAGACAGAGGGAGATGGATCCTCTTGACACAGGAAGAAATTAAAACTTAAAAAAGCTTGTCAAACATGCAGTCTCAGGGCCACAATTGGAACAGCTAAAATTACTGGACATGGCATTTTCACTGCAACCTGCCAAGTTGGTGCCAACCTGAATTCACCAATTCATGCTGGCCAGTAGAGCCGCCCAAACTCATTCTTGCCACCACTCACAGGAGCCACAGCCACACTGAAGTCGAGGGTTGGTGGTCCATTGGAAAATGGAGCCAGTGAAGGGGCCTTCATTAATCCACAGTCAGTGCTGGGAATGAGACCCCACCCACGGGGAGGGCATGACCAAATGGGTGACATGTTGGAATCAGGAAGGAGGAGCCTGAATTGGGAGCAACAGTGACTTCAGTTGGTTGCTCCCTCCCCAGAGCAGATTCATGGGATTTGCTTGGACTGGATCATGCTTCTGGCTGGGATCCAGTGAGCCATCCCAAATTGATCCCCTGTACCTAGCATGCACTAACCTAGTGAAGGCCCCCGAAGTTTGGCTGGCATGGAGGGGAAGGGCAGGCATACACAGCCCCTGCCTACATTTTAGTGACAAGAGCAGGTGGAAGAGGGTGGAGGTCCCTCACCAGCATGCCTTAGATGACAGGGAAGGAGGCTGGGAACTCCACTGTACACCTGTGTGGAGGAGGCCAGGACCATGACAGGAGAGAGAGGCAAGAGGATGCCCCCAGCCCAGAACCCTGAGAGCACTGATCCAGGAGAGGGAAAAACAAGGGAGACTGAGGGCGGCAAACATGCAACATCAGACATGGCTTTAATAGACATTAAGAGATATCTCTGGGACCTTGTAGATGAGCTCAAAACTGAAATATTAAATTAGGTAAAGCAAGATATGAATAGAGTAATAAAAGAAATGCTAAACATATCTCAGGAAGACATAGACGGAAGAAGGGAGAAACACAAAAAAAGGAGAGAAACATTTGATAAAGAATATAAAGAAAATACAGAATACATGAAGCAGATTCAAAGAGATTACCAGGAAATTAAAAACTCCATTGAAAGCTGGCAAAACTCCTTAAAAGAAACTAAGGATAGATTTTCAAAACTTGAAGACAAGTTTGCAATGTGTGATCATGAAAGGAAAGATCTCTTAAAAATAACAAGGAAACAGGCAGTAACAATACAAAGGCTAGAAGACAACAAGAGAATCTATAATTTAAGAATAAGAAATGTGAACAAAGGAGCAAGAATACAAATAGGTGAATTACAAAGGCTATTCATGGAAATAATTAAGGAAAACTTTCCAAGCATGGGAAAAGAAAATAACATTTGGTTATGTGAGGCATACAGAACCCCAGTCACCTACAACCAAAACAGATATATACCCAGACATATAATAATGAAGATACCAGAAATTCAATATAAAAACAGAATATTAAAAGCTATCAGAGAAAACAAACAGATTACCTATAAAGGTAAGCCCATCAGGATCACAGCTGACTTCTCCACACAGACCATCAGATCAAGAAGAGCTTGGAGCAAAATATTCCAAGCCCTGAAAGAAAATAACCTCCAGCCCAGATTGATGTACCCTGCAAAACTGTCACTAGAAATTAATGGAGAAACAAGATGCTTCCATGACAAAGAGGAACTGGGTGAGTTTGTGACCACCAATCCAACCCTACAGGGAATACTGAAGGGCATTCTAGAGAGAGAGAAAAAAAATACCAGGATTTTAGGAACAGTGGCAGAATGGCCTCATTGAGTGGGGCAGGCAGTAGAATGAAGGAGAAAAGTAGACAAACAGGCAGAAAGATAGCATAGCAGAAATGAGACAGAGAAGGTTGGCTAGAATCTCTAACATAGATGGCCTTGATACACTATATTGTTAATAGTGCACCAGGATTTAAAAAACCCACATTACTCACACTATTCTGCTTAGATGTATTATATTCTGTTCCAGTCATTCTACCTGTACTAGATTTGAGGGCACAGACAGTAATCCCAAAAATAACAAGATATAATACGGTAATCATTCTTAATTTCCTATTAAGTCAATCTAAAGCCCTGTAAAACCTACACTGTTTTACCATGACTGATTGTAATCAAATCTGGTTTGTTGGATTGCTGTTTTGTAAATTGATAGATTTTATTCAAAGCTGTTATGATTGATAGTATCAAGTCTGAGAGTATAGGCAACTGCACTTAAGGTGACAAGATTCACTAGAATATCCACTCTGGTTTTATTATTACCTGCCTTTGAAGTTTTATATTGTCTACAATGTTTTATTTTTTACTAATATAGTTATGTACTGCTATATTCAATTATACTGCTATATTCATTTATGCCTGATGATATAGGCAATTCTATTGAAGATAATAAGAAACAATACAGCAATCATTGTAGATCACCTTGTACTGTAGTTTTATACAACTTTTTGGTTTCATGTTTTTATAGGAATTTGTTTTGTTTTGTCTTACTAAGTTTTGTTTTTCCCTCTAATACAGAAAGGATAGAAATACATGTAGAGACTCATGTATGGGTAGCCGTTTACACTCTCACTGTTTGATGATCTACTTTGCTTTAATTTTGTGATTTGAACAATTATTTCTAAGAGGACAATATGTAATTTATCAACTAGTGATTTCTTATTATCTTTTTTCTGAAATTCTGTATTATCTCTACCCTTTACACGATTTTTTTCTCTTTAAATAAAAATTTTTCAAAAAATTGTTATTAGAAATTAATAGAGAAACAAGATGTTTACATGACAAAGAGAAACTGGGGGAATTTGTGACCACCAATCCAACCCTACAGAGAATACTGAAGGACATCCTAGAGAGAGAAAAAATACCAGGATTTTAGGAACAGTGGCAGAAAGGCCTCAATGAGTGGGGCAGGCAGTAGAATGAAGGCAGACAAACAAAGGCAGAAAAACAGCATAGCAGAAATGAGGCAGAGAAGGATGACTAAAATCTCTAACATAGAGGGCCTTGATATACTATATTGTTAATATTGTACCAGGATTTAAAACCCACATTACTCACACTACTCTGCTTAGATATATTATATTCTGTTCCAGTCATTCTACCTGTACTAGATTTGAGGGCACAGTTATCCCAAAAATAGCAGGATATAGTATGGTAATCATCCTTAATTTCCTATTAACTTAATCTAAAGCTCTATAACCTACACTGTTTTACCATGGCTGATTGTTATTGAATCTGGTTTGTTAGACTGCTGTTTCGTATTGATAGATTTTATTCAAAGCTGTTATGATTGATAGCATCAAGTCTGAGAGTATAGGCAACAGCACTGAAGATGACAAGAATCACTAGAATATCTACTCTAGTTTGATTATTACCTGCCTTTGAAGTTTTATACTGTCTACAATGTTTTATTTTTACTAATAGTGTTATGTACTGCTATATTCAATTATATTGCTATATTCAATTATGCCTGATGATACAGACAACTCTATTGAAGATAATAAGAGACAACACAGTAAACACTGTAGATCACCTTGTACTGTAGTTTTATATGACTTTTTGGTTTCATGTTTTTATAAGAATTTGTTTTGTTTTGTCTTGCTATGTTTTGTTTTTCCCTCTAATACAGAAAGGACAGAAATGCATGCAGAGACTCATGCATGTGTAGCTGTCTCACTGTTTGAATATCTACTTTGTATGCTTTCATTTTGTAATTTGAACAACTATTTCTAAGATGACAATATGTAATTTATCCATTAGTGATTTCTTCCTGTTTATCTTTTTTTTTGAAATTCTGTATTATCTACACACTTTACATGTTTTTTTCTGTTTTTAATAAAAAAATTACCTCAAAATCTAAATCCCATGAAAGCTCAAAATAAACTATACTTTTTGTTACTGTAATTTTCCCTTATATTTTAACAGCAGTGAATTTCTACAGTGTTTGTCTGTTTTGCAAATGCTCAGTCTTTAATCACATGATGGATTAAATAAATTTGGTAGATTCTAACCACATTTCTAAGATTCTTTCTGCAAAAGAATATGTTTTACTTCTAAAACTTTTTTGGAGAATGGCTAGTTCTAAGTGAGGACATCCTCCTCTTGAATTAGAATCCCAGGGAGCAGAGTCCTAGATAAGTATTCATTTGAAAGTAATTTACTGGGGTGTGTGGCCAAAAAAAAAAAAAAAAAAAAATTAAAGAGGTAGGGATTAGGGGCCCAGAAAGGAGGGGCATCTCAGTCAATGGTTAAGTGCTGTTCTCTGAGCGAGGTCTCTTCACAGTTTAGGGCTGACTGCAAAGACAATGTGGGTGCTGGAGAGTGTAAGGGAAGCACCTAGCAGAGGTACAGGCTCAGGCCCTTGGAAGACCAGCATCCGGGGAAGGAGTGCGCGGGAGTAATGACACATCTGCAGGGATATGAGTAGGATGCCAGCAGTCTATACTGCTCTGCCATATTAACTACTGTTATTATTCAGTGTTTCAGTGTGGTCTGTTCTTATTTATTGAACAGATTATGAATTTAGCTTTATAGACATAATCTTTATGAAGAAATAAGATTAGCCCTTTTTGTTTGTCTCCAATGTGCTCTTCAATTTTAAAATGAATTTTCTAAATTTCTGTTATGCTTTCCCTCCTTACATTTTTATGAATAATAGCAAACATTCACAGAGTGCCTAATTTGACCACGCACACATACACACAGAAGGATCTCAATACCCATTCATTTTGTATGGGAGTCACTTACAGATATCAAGTCACAGTCAGTTTATCAGGGAGACGTAAGCCACCTTGGTTAAAATAACACTGTGCAGTAGAACAGAAAATAAGATGTCACGGAAAACTAAGCATCTTTACTTTCCCAACACAGGAAGGAGATGTGTAAGTGCAGGCTTGAGCTGACCAGAAGTTGCCAGACCTCTCCAGGACCCCAGTGCTGGTGACTCATTGACCTGCCTATGTGAAGTCCAGAGAAGTCTAAAACATGAGATGGGGAAGCTGGCTTTCCTCCCTTTGGTTGTCCCCATCCCTTCTGTATGCTCCAGTCCACTTAGATATTTGTCCAGAAAGTGAAGATGTTTAGTTTGCCATGACATCTTATTTTCTGTTTCACTGCACAATGCTATTTTCACCAGGGCAACCAAGCTCTCTGATAAACTTTGAGAACATTTGAGCAGCCTGACAGTGAAAAGACTCAGCACACTCTGAGTTTCATATACTTATTTATTTCACTTTATTCCATGTTTAGTATGATTGAGTAACCAGGTCAATAAAAAAAAGGTGGGGTGGAAAATCAGTGTGGATTGTATAATAAAGTGACCTTGGTTACTGAAGACTGTATCCCAGCGATTCCAGCATTCCTTTCAAAAAACAGATTCTTAACACTAATGCATTAAGTGTGATGGGGGACAATATTTCATCCCAATTCACATTATGACTCTGAATAGGAACAAGCAAGGGTGTCCTCCTTCAGATAGGCGGAAAGAGCAAGCCCCCAAGGACTGCGCTAACCAAGCAAAAAGCAAAAGATCACAGGAAGGCCTTTGTCCTAACCCACTAATTTCTAGCACCTCAGAATATGGCTATATTCAGAAACAAAAACAAAGACATAAAAAGTCTCCAACCTGCCTCCTTTCTTCAGTGTGACCATAGGAGCCAGCAAGCAATTATTCTAAGGATGTGCTGAGTCAAAGGTAAATCAACCTCACCCCTGGGGTCTCTGCTTGGTTCCCTTCTACTTTCCCCTTCTAGTTTTCACAGATATCTTCTTCACTTCTTATTTCTTTCAGGAAGAAATTGGATTTGAATTTTATTTTCCCTCCCTGTCTTATAGTGTGGAGACTAAATAATGTAAAATCAAGAAACCTGAGAACTGGACAGGGCTGGAGAGGTAACCAGGCATAGTTTCCATGCAAAATAGTGCTTCTTGAATACAGTGCACGGAAAGATGATGGCCTCACTACCTGATAGTGCAGCCTATGAGCAGTATTCTCCTTCATAAGGCTTCTACCTGTGTGGTTTTATTTAAATTTTGTTGTTTTAAATATGTCTTCCTACAGTTTTACTACTTTGACACCTGTGAATCCATCTATCCATATTATCTACTACTATTTCCTTCTGATATTTTCAATACTTCTGTTAGGTGGTAAATTGTGTGTCCTGACAATTCATATATTGCAGCCCTAATTTCTAGCACCTCAGAATATGGCTATATTCAGAAATAAGTCCTGTGAAGTGGTGCTTAAATTAAAATGAGGCCCTTAGTGTGGGTGGGCCCTAATTGAGTCCGACCAGTGTCCTTATAAGAAAAAGACATTTGAACACAAGAAGAGTCCCAGAAGGTACATGCGCATAGAGGAAAGACCATATAAGGAATGGCAAAAAGTGGTCTTAAGCAAACCAAGGAGAAACCAAACCTGCTGACACCTTAATCTTGGACATCTAGCCACCAAAACTATGAGAACATAAATCTCTGTTGTTTAAACCATCCAGTCTGTAGTACTTTGTTGTGGTAGCCCTGATAAATTAATATAATTTCCATATCAAAACAATCTAAACTAAAATTTTGTGTCGCTTTCTTTATTCTCATAGAAGAAATCATTATTAAAACAATCAAATTAGTCTATATTCCCAATGTAAGTCTCTCTTATTAATGCTATTTCTAATTCATGCATATAGATTTGAAGTCTCCATCTATTCATCCATTCATTCAACAAACACTTATTCATCATCTGCTATAAACCAGGACCTGCCCTGGTCACTGTAGTCACTGAGGCCTCCAAAATGAGTATGGTCTTCCTACTTCTCCAGGAATTAACACAGGAATATACAGTAGCAGCTCTATAATTTAATAATACCAAACTGTAGGTATGTGTTGGTAAGAGGTAGCCAATAAGTGAACAGTTAACTCTTCTGGGATAGGGATGAGGACAACAGACAGGTAGTATACTACATAACAAAGTATAGAAGAAGGAGTACAAGTTTTCTATCACACAAGTGGAAATAAACCCAGAAAAATCACAAGACTTGGATTTTATTACCAGGTAAGAGAGTTACAGAAGAATTTTAAGCAGGGGAATGATGTGTTTAAATTTACATCACCATTTCACATGATCTTTATGCATGTGTATTAGTCAGTCTTACTGTCATTGGGACAAAATTCCTAACACCTGCAACTCAAAGAAGGAAAGGTTCATTTGGCTTATGATTAAAGAGGATTCAGTTCGTGGTTATCTAACTTCAAGGCAGGAACAGCATGGCAAAAGGAAATGAGGGGAGTAAATCTGCTCAACCCATGACAGCCAGGAAGCAGAGAGAGAAGGAAAGATTTGGGTACAAGAATGCACCCTCAGTGTGTGACCTGTTCCCTCCAACAAGTATCCATCTCCTAACAGCATGTTCAGCTATAAACTCATCTATGGATTAACCTGTTAGTGAATAAGGTCTCTTATAAATCTGCCACCTTCCAAAAGCTCCATCTCTGAGACTTTTGAGGGACATTTCAGATTTAAACCATAACAGCATCTCCTTCATCAACATACATGGCTTTCTGCCATTGCAATATTACTTCTATTTTCCTGTTTTGAAATTATTTCATGGTCATTATCAAGAATTTACATAGTATAGTAGTTTACAGAGATAATCATTAAAGTAGATTTTTTTTTGCCTCTCTTATGACCTGTTCTTATCCAAAGGCAATAAAGCAAGAATCATTTAAGCCCCCTTTGTATGTATCTGTATTCAAATGTGTCTGTCCATACAAAACTTTTTAACGTCTAAATAAAACCATAATATTATGACCAACTTTTTCACACAAGAGTGTTGCTTGAGACCTTTTCATACTAATTCTTACACTCATTACTCTATTTTGTCAGCAGCACAGTATTCCATACTACAGCTGCACAATAACTAATGTAGCTATGTCTCATAGGTGACATTTAAATTGTTGCCAATATTTTTCTATCAGAAATCATGAAAACAATTACTTTCTGCAATTTTTATCTTTACCTTTCAAGTAAGAAAAATGTAGCTCATAAAGCTTGACTATATTATGTAAATCACATAGGCTGGTTGTTGCAAAATTGCCCAGAACTAAAAGTTGAATTTTCTAAGCCCAGAATCATCATGTCTGTAGCACACTGGATCTTCTACAAACATCTTTGAAATAGTTTTATAGCTTTTTCATATTTGGAAAAATTTTCGGTCATTCAGTTATTTTTACGCTTCCTGCACACTCATGCACACACACACACACGCATGCATGCATGCACATATTTTCCCCAGGAGACCATTAACATATATACTAGGATATTTAATTTTTGTCCTAACTCAGTATTCTGTTTTCTACCACAATATTTTCTCCATGTATTTTGTTTTGGATGCTTTCAATTACTATGTCTTCAAGTTCACTACTTTTTCCCCTGCTATGTTTTTTTCTGTTGTTAATCCTATGCACTGTATTTTCCATCTCCACAGTTCAATTTTGTATTTAAAACTCTTTCATGACTGTCCATATCATGCTGTCATTTTCTTCTATTTTTCCAAGCCTACAGATAATAATGATAATAGTGCCAATGTCTTTGTCTACTATTTAATCCGAATTGTCCTTCATTTCTAGATCTATAATCCTTGATTAAAATTTCCCCCATTATGGATTACAGTTTTCTGCCTCTTGCCAATCCTATTATTAGCTCTCAGATGCTGTGGGTTTTATGTTGGAGGATTCAGAAATATTTTTGTATTCTTTATGTACTTTTTGGTCTTACTTTTAGGACACAGTGAAGTAACATAGAAAAAAATTTGATTTTTTTCCAGGCTTACTTTTAAACTTGTCTATGAGCTCACCTTCATCTAGGAAAAATTTGGCTTCTGTATTTTGGCTGTACCCTTCAGAGGAATCTAGGCAATGCTCAAGAGGAATTTCTACTTTGGATGGGAAGAGCACAAACTATTCTCCATCTTGTGTATGTGAACCATAGGAATTGTTTTACCTGCTCTTTTTTAGTGGTTCTTTCCCCTGCAGAACCTTCTGCAGATCTCTGAAACTCTCTTTGTACAGCTTTCTGTTCTTTGGTGATCTGTCGTGAGAATTTCTGTAACTGTGGATCTCTCTGGATAGAGTTGTTTCCCCAATTCAAGGTGACTTCTAGACACAAGTATCTCCTTCTTGCATTGAGAACTCCAAGGTGGTGGGGCAGCTCTAGGACTTATATTGTTTGGTTGCCTTCCCCTAAATTGACAATGGACAAAATATCTGACCAGTAAATACTCCTCAAAACATTCAAGGTCACCAAAAACAAGGAAATTCTGAGAGACAGAGGAATCTCAGGAGACATAACAACTACTGTGACATAGTATTCTGGGCGGGACCCTAGGACAGAAAAAAAACTAGGAAAAAGGAAGAAATCTGACTTTACTTAATAACAGTGTATTAATATTTATACACCAGTTAGAGTTATATACTTATGTGGGGTGTTAACAAAGTGGTGAAATTTTGAAGAATACCATTTTTGCAACTTTTCTGTAAAACTATTCTAAAATTTAAAAAGTATTTCAAACATCGATAATAAGCTGATTAAACCCTGACCTTCTTGTTATCACTATATACCTGCAGTTCTAAGCAATGTCAGGAATGATATTCACCAGCCCACTGGAGATGAGACTGCTCAACCTCCCAGCCCCCAGCTCCACCCTCAGCTCACCCCCAGACTCACAATTGATCACTCTAAAGCACGATAAATGACTTTAGGTACCTGCTACAGTCAAATTTAGGCCCCAAATTCTTGCTCCTTCAATAGGTTCACACTCCCTAGTCCATGTCCAGCTCAGATTTTCCAGTGCTGAAACCAATCATTGAACACAAGTCAGGTTGCCCATTTTAAGGAACCAAAATTTTTCAGAATGTGGTTCCTTAAAATGAGCATTCTATGAACAACAATTTGGGTGAAACTGGATTCTTCCAAGAACGATTTTCTCTTTTGATTATTTTGTTTGGTTTTGTTTATGGTTTTTATTTTGTACTTGATTATTTTGCTCATTTACCTAACTGTAGTGATATATATTTGAGAAACATTTTTACAATTAATAAACATGAACTTATCAAAGAAACTAGCAATTCACTGCACA
Organism: Hydrochoerus hydrochaeris; assembly: GCA_004027455.1. Lineage (NCBI taxonomy): Eukaryota > Metazoa > Chordata > Mammalia > Rodentia > Hydrochaeridae > Hydrochoerus > Hydrochoerus hydrochaeris. Next base: position 323,416 of record PVLA01000643.1, read on the forward strand.
CAAAGTGGGCAAATGATAGTGCAGCCAAAAATGAACCGGAAGTAAACACCTTCATAGAAATGAAAGAAGCTGTTTCAGGTAACATTTAAAACCCTTTTTCTTGCTATTGAAAAGACCAGGTTGACGAATGCACAGGTCTGAGAAGAAAGTATTTTAGGATACGGGGGTTGAGTTGCACATTGATACTTCTAAGCTTTGAATAATTTCAGTTCCAACAATAAATAAAGTAAGAAAATAGTCAGGGGGATGAGAATTCCCTGCAATCACCACAATCGCTCTCAGGACCCGAGGGTCCTCTCATCTCGTCAGCACTGACCACAGCGAGACCAGGAGCACAGGGTGCAGGGTGAAGCCCAGCTAGAGCAGTGGTGGGAATGGAAGTGTGGAATGTGGAAGCTCTTAACGTGTCAGTTTAGGAGTGAGGAAGGAGAGCAAGAAAGGAAGAGGGAGAGAGAGAGAGAGAGAGAGAGAGAAGGGAGGATGGTAATAGCAGGATATCCAGTGATGTGCTACTCCCTATGTATACAACGATATCGATTGTTTAGGAAACTGCATCCTTCCCCCTTTTATGCTGTGCCTTTAGGTCTCTGAGTTTTGAATAAAAAACTCTGCACCAATGTCTTTCTTCCCAGGGGGATTGATAAGAAAAGCATCCGTTGGAAGCAGGATGAAGGAAGCAACTAACTAGGCACTAAAATCTAAATGTTAATCAGAGTATTATACTAAGTATGGAAACTTTTTATCAGAAATATACCAAATAGAGTAATTTCTTTCAGATGGGCAGCTTTATTCAGAACCTGAGTATCGATGTCAGCAGCCAAATGTTCACCTAACACTCTTCTTTCCTTCTTCCCCTCTTTTCCTCAGTCTGCCACTCCCTTCTTGCCCAAATCTGATTCTCATTGATGAATGTCTTACAAACAAAGGTGCTGGGCTAGTCGGATAAGCACTGGGCTCCAAACACTGGGCCTGTCTGTGTAAACAGCTGTCTTCACCCTGGTGCTTTGCAAGGAGCAGGAGCTCCAAGTAGAGAATTATCTGTGCCAGAGAAGAAAGGTTCTCAGACAGATTCGCAGAGGAGAAATTACATGTTCAGCACAAAGCTATTTGACTCAAGAGGTGAATCAGTCACCTGGGGTAACCCAATGCAAAGCACTCCTTGAAAGGCACCTCCCACCTCTCAGTTGACAGAGGATCCTGTTTCAGATTAATCAAAGCAGCAGGGATTAGCAGAGCCACGCATCCTACAGTTCTGCTCCCTCCTCCTCTGCATTGCTTTGTTTGTATAAATACTTGTTTTAGTAAGTGAGGAGAAAGAATGGGAGGTAATTAGTGCTTCTTGTAATGTTCCATGTTTAGTTTTGTAATCCTGTCAGGTTTATTTTCATGTTAAGCAAAGGAAGTCCCACTGGAATATTATAATCTCTTCTTAGTGTTTGCAGAAAATCATGGTATTTAAATTAATAAAGAATGTTTCAAGAAAACTGAGGCTTTCTTTGAGAGTAGCAGTTTAAAGAGCACTTCATTCTTCTGAGATTGTCTTGTCTCCATTGTATTTAAGGTCAGAGAAAAGACCCTTTCTGAAGTTTGTTAGGTGTTTTAGGTTTGGATTTTGAGATGTGCTGAATGTGTTCCCTGGCCTTCTGCATTCACAGGGTCTTTTTTTTTTTTTTTTTTACAGAAAATAAAACAAAAGAGGGCAGAACAAAGTAGATCAGAACAGAACAATGTAAGCAACACAGCACTTCACAAGACAACCAGATATTAACAGTAGCTACCATAATGTCTCTTTCTTTGAAATAGTTGAGCATAGCTTTACACACAATAATATCAAACATAACAAAATAGTATAAGACCATTCAAGAGAATGAAAGTATTACAGGGCATTCTGAACCAAATAATGGAAAATGAACAATGGCTACTATAATATCTCATTTTCCATAAATAATTTCTTTATATTATCACACATTTTAAAATCCAATAAGACACAACATGATAGAACCAATGGTAATAGAAGAACAAAAGCATGGTAGGACTTCAAAGCCAGATGATATCAAATCAGCAATGGCTGCCATAATGTCTTATTTTCTTCAAAATAGCTGTTCATTCCATCACACATAAAATCAAACAAAATAGAATCTTATGCTCCTCTGTCCCAGGCTGGGACTGTCACAGCCTCTGAGCCACTGCAGTAGCATCTGTACTCCCACCTCCTGCTTTCCCCTTTGTTATCTACCCCATTGAACCCCTCATTGGCTTCTAGAGCCCTAATATCACAAAACTTTGCCCTAGTGGCCAGGTCTGAATCCAGCTTTCCTCCCTGACTGCCAATTTTCTCTTCACACACTTCTGGCAAACTCTTGCACTTTGCCTTATCTGCCTTGCACTATCCTGCCCGGTACCTGTTCCTCCACCCACTCCATCCCTGCCTGGCTTAGAAATCAACCCAGGGCTGCCTCCTTCAGGAAGTTTCCTCCTCCTCTCCCAACCAGAAGTCTCTCCTACCCCATGTATCCTATAAACCCATTTCAGTCTGTCTACAGTACAGACCAGTTTCTCCCTCGTACTATAGATTTCTTACCCTCTTAATAATGCATGCATTATTAAGGAACTTTTAAGAAACTGGAAGACCATAGATAAATCTTGTAATCCATTCATGTCTATCTTCTATGCATGAAGGCAGCATACTGAGGACCAGTGATGCCAGCTGTAAAAAGAATTTTACCAATAGACGAGGAATGCCAAAAAGACTAGAATTCATTTGGATTAGAGTGCACTACCAAGAGGGATCATTGGTAAGTTTCTAAGGAAAGACTCATGTGGTCTGGATGAGAGATTGGGATTTTTTGCCTTTGTTGGTTTTTTGAGGCAGGGTCTCACTCTATAATTCAAGCTAGCCTTGAACTCAGTATGTAACCCAAAATGACCTTGAACTCTAGGCAATGCTCTGCCTCAGCCTCCCAAAGGCTGGGGTTACAAGTGTGAGCCACCATGCCCTGTTAATGAGATTGGAATTTTTGCAAGGATTTGAACATAGGGAAAAAGAAACCTCAGCAGCAAATGGGATTATGTAAAGGATATCTTTACCAGGGTCATCTAGGTCCTTGCAGATCTTCCAGGAAGCACCTGTGTTATGTTTAAAATTACATTACAATTGCAATTTTCACAAGACTACTTCCTTGGGCCTTCAGCTTTAGATAAGTAGGTGATTTCTTAATCATACGTATTTTTTAGAGAAGATGAGTCTGGAACTCTTTAGGACTTGAATGAATGGACTGTATGTCAAAAAGTTCATTGTTATGACAGCCTACCTAGAATGGCATGAATGAAAGATAGTCTATTAAGGGTTTTAAACCTCACTTTTGTTCATAATGGGGAACCACTGTAGTCCCCCCACCCTCCTCACTCCCCAGAGGTAATATTCTAATGAGTTTGGTGCTTTCCTTCTAGCTATTACCTTCACTAAACAATTTTCTCCAATCCCCATTCCTGCCCTCCTCGTCACCACTCCTTCAGTCCATACTTCGCAGAAGTCTAGCATCCAAATTCCTCCCCACTGCCATCTGCAGTAGCTGCTCATTCCTCACACACCCTGCATCCAGGCTCTGGAGGCTCAGCTTCCACCTTGAACACATATAATGTATTTGTATTTGTATTGGCAAAAGCAGTTCTCTTTCTCTCTCTCTCTCTCTCTCCCTCCCTTCCTCCCTCCCTCTCTCAAATAAATATTCAGCAGTTGCTGCAACCACTATATTTTTATGTGAGCCCCATAAGGGGGACCATTCATTGCTGTGTCTCCAGAACTTGGGACAGAGCCTGACACATGATAGATCTCCATTGCATGCATGCTGGATTGACATGTTTTACCATACATGGTTGCAAGTTTCCTAGAAGTCAAGATTTGAATCTTGTTTATTTTCTACTCCCTCAAAGTCTTGTATGAGGCTTTACACAGGTACGCTAAATAAATAAGGAATAAATGACAAAACAGGAAGTCGGCTCAGGCTTTTCAAACAAAGAATCACTCCCTTTGGAGAAATGCATAGAAATTGAATTGGAAAATTAATCACTCTTTGGAGTAAGAAAGCAAAATCATCATCATCGTCATCATCATCATCATCATCATGGTCTCAGGAAGGAACACAGATGAGACCAATTGCTGCTGAGCCTCCCCTCATGGTGCAGAATGAATGCTGCAAATTACCATAAGGTTCTACGCCTGGACCTGAAACATCAGTTCTGGGTCCCTGTGTCCCTAAATGAAACTAGGAGCTCAAGGCCTGCAGTGTTTACAAAGACACCTAGAAAATATTTCTTGGGCTGAAATTCTTTTGATCTGTCCAATGTTAATACAGAATTTTCATGGTTTCTCTCAGTGGGTTCTTTAGCCCTTTTTTCAGCCTTGCCTTGGTCCTAGTCATTCTCCCTGCCCGAGGGTCTCCAAGAACCTGCCTTGGCTGTCCAGAAAACCACTGGACATGGAGGCAAGCACTAACTCTTTAAAAAAGTAGGAAGCACTATAAAAGATATAGCTGCATGTATGTTTAGGTGTGTGGGATTGATAATCATATTTCTAGGTTCTTGTTGGATTGCTGAACAGATCTGTTTGCACTCTCACTGCTTCAGTGTCCACTTTGTATGCTTTAATTCTGTAACCTGAATAACTATTTCTAAAAGAACAGTATGTAATGTATCAACTAGTGATTTCTTACTGTTTATCTTCTTTTCTTGAAATTCTGTAATATTTCTACCTTTTTCTTGGTTTTTTTTTTTCTCTTTAAATAAAAAAAAAGTAAGTTGGGTTTTTGGATCATTCTTGTACTAGGATCTTATAAACCTGGTCTCCAGGGCTATCCAGGCCGAATCCTTCTTACACCAGTCTCTATTTAAAACCTTCAGTGACTTCCTGATACCCCTGAGATCAAGTTCTGACTCAAGATGTTCCTCGGCTGACTCCTGCCTTATCTTACCTCCTGGTTGTCCATGCTTCAGAAACTAGACTAACAAACTCCACAGAGGCACTGTGTTCTTTTCTAATTCAGAGCCTTTGCACATGTGATTCTTTCTCCTGACACACTTTTCTCGTACCTTTTTTTTTTCATTTTTTACTTTGGTTTTTGTGGTGCTGAGGATTGAACCTAGGGCCTTGCACATAGTAAGCAACTGTTCTAACACTAAGCTATATCCCCAACCCTCTTCCTACTTTTCAAATGATTTCTTCCATTTCCTTTTAGGTCTCAACCTTCCTTGAACAATCCTCCCTCAGCAACGTGAACTCTTGCTGTACGGTTCTCTGCACACTCTGCATCTCCACTGTAGCCTGATGACTATATTGCTCATTTACTTGTGTATCATGTCCATGCAGATGGTGCTGGCATCTCACATGCCTGGTATAGTGTCTTAAATGGAATAAATGCTCACAAAATAATAAATGAAAAAATATAAACAAATAAATACCTTCCACTGCCTTATGTTGCTGGCTGATCCTACAGTACCTTCAGTCAGACTTCTTCCTGAATTCTTTTGTTGGAGAATAATGCTGGTATGGGAGGAGTGGGGGAGGGGTGATTTAGGGGCTTTTTCTTGAGGTTTCCACTATGTTTTAAGAAAATGCCTATTCCAAGTTGCATGGTCTAGGTACATAAAATTTGCGTATTGCAATAAATACTTAGCCTCATGAATTTCCTGCCCGTTAAATAACAGAATTTAAAATGATAGGTAAGCATGTAAAAGAAGATAGCATCATAAATACTAGAAAATTACAGGTCGGTGATTTTTTTCCCTTTGATCTCACAACTTTCACCACATGAAAGAGTGGTGAACTTACAGAGAGTCTTGGGTAGTTTTCCCTGCCTGCTTGTTGCTGATCAGTTTGGAACAAGGCAGCTAGCACTGTCAGTAGGCACTGATTAGGAAGATATCCCAAGTCACAATAAATCTGCCTTCTCTACAAATGCCTCCAAACAAAAGGGTGGCATCTGTGCTATGTGAGAGTAATTGTTGAAGGATAGACTCCTGACCTAACAGGATTGATTGATCCCTATTCTGGAATTTGAAACTTAAGCAGTTTTATATTCTTAGAGGCTGGAGTATTGGAGTAGAGTTAACTTACCTGTGACCCAAGGAGGCCATTGATCCCGCTATTGAAGTTTTCAGAAGGACTTGCACTGGCTCATGTCTTTCCTGAGATCTGAATTCATGGTCTTCAAGCTATGGTCTTGATCCTGTGAACCACCTCAGAACACTTGTAAGGCAAGTGTGTCTTCTTGGATACACTAATGTACCAATAAAGTCATCTGCTTATCCCAGCCTAAAGTTAGGATTTCACTGTTCAACTAATCTCTCATTTTCTGTAGGGAGCTGAGGGTCACCCTGACCTGCGGTGTCTGGGTGGCTCATCTGTACTGGGCAGAGGCTGTCAGTCACATGAGAAGCAATGGAGGCTTCAGGATCCAGAGTTCAATGGGAAGACCTGTTCTAGTAAAGAAAAGACAGTTTGCTTGCCTTTCTGACAACTACTCAGTTCTAAAAGAAAAGGAAACAATGAATGTAATTGCTATGAGAGACTCAGCATGAGAAACAAATCACCATTGGTGAGGTAGTGGCCCATCACGTCACCCATCAACCAAAGCAGTACCCTAGGCTTAGGAAATTAAACACCTGAATATCTGAGGAAATACAGTCATGTCTCTACAGCTGTGCTTTGAATGGAAATACAGCTCGAGAGACTTTAAAAATGAAATTCTAACTATAAAAGCACAAACAGTTCCAAAGAGTAAAAGCAAGGAAAGATAACCAGAGAAGCACTGTGATTTCAATGGGAACTCCCTGATAAGACTCAGACTTTAAATATGAAAGAACATGGTTCCCATCCTCAAGGACCTTACCATCTGGTGAAGAAGATAAAACTCTTGACCTAGTAACTCAGAATCAAAGGAGAATGTGCTAAGAACCTTGGGAGAAGCCAAGCCACTGGCTACTGGGATTGGCAGGTGACAGTAGCCACTTCCAGGTGGGAACATAATATCCCATCTTGGTCACCATTTTTCCCTACAGTCCAGGTTGGCCAACTTGTCACACTGCAAGAACAGGCAAGGCCACCGTTGTTTGTTTTTGTTTTCTCACAACGTGCATCACATTGTAAGTCCTCAGGAAATAATCTGTTGCCTCCTGAGTATGAATCACAGGTGCATTATACTTTTATCACAGTAGAGACAGCTAGCACTTTGAGAGCCTTAAATAACTGTCATTCTTTCACTGCCTTCTAATTTCAAGACATTTTGTGATCATTACTTCATTCCATTTTCCTTATGTCCTTCTTTACACTATGTAAAATGGGTAAGTTGTATTCTTTCCACTTTCAATGAAGGAACCATCTTTTGTATGGGCTAAGATACCCTGCCCAAGACTACATAGCTAGTAAATAGTGAAGTCAGGATCCAAAAATCAGACCCTGGAGTCTTTTCAGTCTACTCTGTTTCTTGAGAGAAAGTGCAGAATGTTGAGTCCAATGCTCCATGTTATACACAGGTAAAGAAATAGAATCTTCCAACTGCCTGATTCGAGAGATTCCTCAGTCTGTTGGGGACACGGAATGGCAGCTTGATGCTGGAATTGCTGCTGCCTCCTCTTAGGAAAGAGATATTGTGGAGATGTTGATTTAAAACCCTTGTAATTGGTGAAACTGGAGCAAGCTTACCCAGTCAAGTTTCCGGTACCCAGCTAATTTACCCTCTTTGTGAAGCTGACTCTCAACCTGGCCATCAAAGTTGATCAATTTTATGTCCCTCTGGATTGCCTCTATTGTAATTTGTCATTTGTTTTCATGAATCACCTGTGATTGTTAGCTTTTCATTAGACTTTTAAATCCTTGTGGTCAGTGACTCCAACAGAATAAGTGCTCAACGTGTTTGTTGAACAGGAGCCTGTTTTGAAAAGACTCATTCAAAAGCAAATCATTCTTAGTAAAATGTTATTAAACCTTATTAAAACTCTTCATTAAAAGAGTTAATTATATAAAATTTCCTCTGAACACTGTAAAAAGTATATTAAGAATTTGTTGTATTCCCAGTTTGGAAGAAAGTAAAACTTATTTCTTACTTAGAGATTTACACTGATCTTCTAATCCAAAATCTTTCGTGTGAACTTGATATCAGATCCATCTCATAAAGACAAAAAATATAAAATCTCAGAAAGATCACAAAATCATCATATTGCTCCACCAACCAATGAACAGAATGAGGTATATTTATATTATGAAATATTCCCCCACCATTAAATGGTAGGAAGTACTGCTGATGGAAGAACCTTTGAAATTTTGTATTAAGTTTTTAAAAAAGTCAGACATGAAAGGTCACATATTCTATGATTGCACTTACATGTGGTGTGCAGAATTTCCAAATGTATGGAGACAAAGTCAAATTATGGTTGCTTTGAGTTGGGGGCACAGGAGGGATTGGTGTCACAGCTAAAAAGCACTAAGCTTCATACTGAGGTGATGAAAGTGTACTGAAAATACATTGCAGTGATGGTGTATCACTCTACAGATATGCTACAAAATATTGACTCGCATACTTTATATTGTGGATTGTATGGTATATGAATTATATCTCAATAAAACTGTTCTCTAACTTTTTAAAACCATAGTTTTATTTCATTAATTAAATTTGTTTTCATTATTAGGTTTGTCCCTCAGGCCAAATTTTGACCAATGAAACAAAACAGGCAAGCAAACAAAACAAAACAAAACAAAACAAAACAAAACAAAAACCCTGAGCCCCACTCAGTTCATATCTGACTTCCTGCAGGAACTATTGCCTTTATTTCACTCTGCATTTTATCCCTTCATTTGGAAAGTTGAATAGGAATCTGGTCTGCTACAGTAGATCCTCTTAGGACCCTTCCTGAAAAGCCAAATTGCCACCAAGCACTTAGGAGGTGTTGACAAAAGTCCCTACCTAAATTAAATTATGAACAGATTGGAGACGAAATCTACAGTCTACAGGTTATGAAAACGCCCAGTTCACCTCCTTGCCATAGTATTCCTTTTTGATTCTTCCTATATTACAGCACCTTTTCTTTCATGTGGTGTTAAAACACAACTAACAAAGTAATTGCCACTTCTGTATTTACTTTTTTCCCTTAGACTACAAAAGACAGCTGCGTTTCCCCTGACATCATAAATCTTGAGCTTCTCATTGATGAATTACTCCAGCTAGGCGTGTGTGTTTTTGTTTTTACTTAACACAGCTCACATTTCATTAATCCTGTCAACTTCCCAGACTCTGTTAGATGGTCAACAATTGAGCACCAAAGGCTTCACTGATTCTTGTTGGACAACAGCATTCAAGTCAAGAAGGGGCGAAATGGTTGTATTCAAGCAATGTGAATAATAAAGCTTTGGAGCTTGGAGGGTGGCACACAGAGGTGATGTATAATTCATCAGGCAAATTAATCTAGTCTCCTTTCCAAAGTCATTTCAATTGTCAGGAATGCACAGTCATCAGCTTCACTCTCTGTTTACCGTCCCTGGCACAGGCAGCTCCAGAAGCTTTGGGACAGTTTGTCTTGAGTCATAGAGTACTCAAGTCACACATGCTGGGCAGAGTGATACCTCGGAACAGGACCCCTATGTGTCTGCTTAGGCAAGGTTTTCCCTGATGGATGGGGACCTGCAGGAGGCACAAGCAGGGTTTGGTGTGCAGCAGAGCAGAGAGTGGGGACAATTAGTTTTCTTCATGCTTGGCTGAGCCTTAGTGTAGGGATGGACCGGCTTAGAGGGTGAGGCAGATCACAGATAATAGAAGCTTCATTTCCAACTGACCCTCCAAGCATTCTGCCAGGCCCAGAAGGAACAATGCCGGCCACCACAAGGAACGCTGGCGCTGAATGCTGTGGAGAAGCCTCCAACAAAACAAAGAGGGAAAAACAAAAGTGACAGACAGGACTTTGCCTTAAAATGGTTTCTATAGTCTCAATCAAAAGAAACAGAAAAGATAAAGGCTCCATTGCAGACAGAAAATGGAGTCTGATAACGAAACATATTTCTCTCACAAACAAGATGGAGGCACACGCGCACGCGCACACACACACACACACACACACATTCAGACACATGGACCTTTGTGAAGGTAAGTTCTCTCTAGCTCAGGGTTGTGTCTCTTAAGAGAAAAAAGAAATCTTTTTTGTTTGATTTAAGTAATAACTCTCACTGTACAATTCTCTAGCTGTGATATGTGTCACCCAAAAGGTCCCATGTTGTGAGTGATTTCAGTGAATGCCCAGCACCAATGGAAGAAGCAAATCAATAGATTTTACACAGATGGAAATAAAGAAGTAGCACTATCATTTGAATTTTTTATCTTTTTTGCTACTATATGATAAACAACTCAGGGGCAGGAAACAATATCTACTGTACTTCAGAGTTTTGGGAGACAGAATTTCTGGCAGGGTTTGTTTGGACAATTCATCAGCTTTGAGTGATGTCAACTGAGGTAACTTGCTGGTGTTTAGCTGACATTTAACAAGTCTAGAGAGTCAAAGAAGGCTTTAACTTACTTGTCCTGTGATAGGAAGGAACGATTGGAATGCTGAGCTCAACAGACACCAGGGCTCCTCACTGTAATCTCCAGCGAGTTGCTCAGGGATCCTCGAGTGCTCCTCCAGATAGGGAGTGGCAGTAACCATATTTTTACTCTAGGTCTGGGAAACTGGTAGGGTACCACCGCCACCATATTCCATTGGTTGAAGCATCATAAAGTCTTCTGGAGACAGAGCTCAAAACACAATGAGGAGAGTGTTAAGAATACGCAGTCATCCTTTATCCACCATACTTTTCTGCATTATGGAGTCCATAAACAGAAAATAAGTTACAGATGGATACCAGAATAGAATGTGGCATTTGGGAATATTACAATTGAGGCTCAACCTTAAATTTTCTGCCTAACAATCCAAATCACAAGTTTCTAGAAAGGAAAGGGTGGGCGAAGCTGGAATCGGGCATAAAATGTGCTTAAGGTAGGAGCAGAGGCCTCCAAATCATGTTCCCAAATCTCCAATTCAAATGTCTTACTTCCTTTTCTGCCCTTGCCTTAAACTCACAACAATTTTCTCCATTTTATGTCTAAAATGATCATCTTTTCAATGGCTGCAGGACCAAAAGTATTTATGTATTTTCTCAGTGAATGGATAAATTAATGAATCTAACTAGACTCCTTGAGAACAGAAATATTTCCTAAACTACTTCTTTCTACTCATCAAGAGCTGTGTAGTACACAGGAATGCAGCTATCTGCCATATTGATTTTATGTTTGCTTTTTTCTTCAGTTGATTCTGTGTCTTCTGATATAATTTATAATTCTGATGTAATTTGATTCTGATATAATTTATTGGAAACAATTTCACTGAAGAATAGTCTGCCTTTTATTCATTTTACCCATGTATTACTTCTAGATGTTTTCCTCCCATTTCATGGGATGGTATTCTTTCTCTTTATTTCACACTTGAGGGAAGAATTCAGTGTCCCCTGTTTACCAGACTTTCTTTCACGGGAAACTTGGGAGTTTCTCACCCTCTTTCAGCTTTGGGAGACTGGCAGCTCTGACAACATAGCAACAAGGGGAGTGAGTGACTAACAGCAGAACTGGGAATTCACCTCTTTTGTTAACGCTTCACATCTGCCAAATGCCAATTCAAACTCCCATCAACAAGCATATTTAAAAGGATACATGTTAGGGAAATTTGTTATCCATGCAATTTCAATGAAAGCCAATTCTATTAACTCCCCTGAAGCCTGTGCATTATGACTGGGCTTTCAGGAACTGAGCCTTGAATAAACTTTTCAGTGATTTCACAACACTTCCATTATGGCTGTTTCATTATGAAGCAGATGAACATTTCTTGAACAATTAGACAGGGTTGTATAGAATAAAGAGTGAGGTTTGCTTAAGATCATGGAAATCTATCTGCTTAGGTGATTCATTTTCTTCCAACAAGGCAGCCCATAATAAGCTTTTCTTCAGGAGCCTTGTCTTGTTTCCCATTTCAATTAGTGACAATGACTGGAGAATGGGAAGAATGTCTTCTTCATGTCCTTGTGCCGCAAACAAGGCTAGCCAATGAAGAACAAAGAGGGAGGGAAGGCAAAAGCAAAGCAGACAGGGGAACAGCTGCAAGCAAAACCAGCCTGTTCTCCCAGGGAGGATCTCGTAATGCAGAATCAAGAAGCAGAGCAAAGGTAGGGAAGGAAGACCTGAAACTAGGGACTGAATTCAGCAGAGGATCAAGTTTCTGCATAGAAAACAGCTGGCACAGCATTATATAGCCAATGTCTGAATCTCCCTGGTATTTGGGGCAGAATGAACTGTCACACTTTCTACAAATCATTTGTATATGTATGTTTCTTGAAATAGTTCTAGCCTATTACTGACTTGCATGCAGAGAGTTTCATCATTTTCTTCTACCAGATATGGACAGATGCTTCATCTGGCTCCCTTAGACTCACATGCTGAAATGCCCCAGTATCCTATGTGTAGACGCTGCATGCAGAATATAACTCAGTTTAGTACCTGATAGGTTAGACCACCCTCCTTGTCTAATCTGTCCCCCTCCTTATCTGTATCAAAACAGAAACTAGAGGCCCACATGGTGCCTGGTTCTAGTTGGAAAAGCAAGAACTGAGAGAGAAAGGAGAGATACAATTTCCACCCAAAGACCCACATATTCCCTTCATTGAATTATATGCGATTTTTTAGAAGATAGAAAATACTTATAAACTGTTTGACCTTTGGTAGGGAAAATATTCCATAATAACCAAGTCTCAAAGTCTCTCCTTTGATGAGAATGAATCTGTCTGATCAGAGGGGAATTTTTCTTCTAATAGCTATGAAATGATAGACATTTTTCTCTCTTCTAATAGGATCCATAACTAATGGGTTTCTCATCTAAAACTTTGACTCTTGGGTTATACAAACAAATAACTGATCCACACTAATTGTTTTCTCATATTGGTCTGTGTTTCTCTCTCTCATATGTGTGTGTATATGTACATATGTTTGTGTAAGTGTTTTCACCACATATATTCTGGGTAGAGAATTCTGTGGTTCCATGGACCACATAAAGGAACCATCTATGTTAATAGCTTGCCGGAGTCCAGCTGCAGCAGGGCTAGGGTTTCACAAAGGTGGTCAGGGAGTCGGCGATTGAGAGACAGAAAACACTGCACACCAGTCTGTGAGTGAATCTGAATCCGCCTTTATTTTTTAGAAGCTGGAATATATATTTGCCAACCTTGGCAGCAACCCCCAGCCCCAAGCAGGAAACGCCCCAGGCCCAGGGCCAGGCAGGGACAATCCCAAACAATAGGTGTTAATTGACCTCAACTCCAAGCAGAAGGCGCCTCAGGTTCAGGGCAATAGGTATCAATTAACATTTTAATCTTGACATTTAGTCAGCCCGGGAAATGCTATCCGACCTACTGCAGGAGGACCGGATGCCCCGCAGGAGGAAGAGATGTGTGAGATTATTAGGCCACTCCCTACATTGCTTTCCTTATCATTTATGGGAGTGGCAGTCCCTGTGAGGACAGCGCCTGTCTTAGGTCAAGGACTCTTCACATGTACCCAACCAGGCCTTACCCGTCATGGGCCTGCATGACAGCAATTGGTCCTGTGCCTGTCTTAGGCGGCCAGTGGCATAATATATGGGTCCTAGTTGCCCGTCTCTGGCTGCCTGTCCAGTGTCTCAGGGTAGTTGTCTCACAGGAATTTTGTAAATCCTCCTCCATGAGCTCTTTCACTTCTCTCACATTATTCACAGAAGGCAAAACCCCACAACCAGTCCTCATAAAGGGGTTATCTAGAGGGCCTCCAGCAACCCCCCTGGAGTCTCCACCCTCGACTCCATATTGAGCATTACATAAAAACATACACATGTGAACTACACAAATTACAATTATCAGTACAAAACATTTCAAGATCCCCACGCCCAATTCCCACCTGTGGCGTCCTCTTCCTGGAGAAGCGATTGTCACAAGGCGTGGATGGACTAGGACGCGGCATGGACAGAAAAGGGCGCCACAATAGCTCCTTTTGTTTTTCTTATACCTGAGATCATCATACCCACTAGTACCACTGGTTGTGTTTTCTAGGATGATCAGGTCCAACTTCCGATGATACTTGAGTATAATGTGCTTGGCAATGGTCTCCTTTTCCAAACAGAAGAAGCTGAAGTTATTATCAGGAGTTGAAAACAGGAAGATCCATGGTCATTTAAGAATTTATTTTTTCATGTCCACTTGTGCATAGTCTATGGTCTATTATGTTGGCCTTTATTTTTTATGGCAGTACTGACCATTGTGAACAGTGGCTGAAAACTCATATGTTGGACCTAATCTCCAATGTGATGTTATTAGAAGGCAGGGTCTTTAAGTTGTGATTAGGTCATGAGAGTAGAGCACTCAGGAATGGAATTGGTGTCCTTATAAGAGGCTGAAGATGTCAGATTCCTTCCCTCTTGTTCTATGGGGTTATAATGAGAAGATACTCTTTCTGAAGGAAATGAGTACTTACCACACACTGAATCTACTGGCATGTTGTTCTTGGGCTTCCTAGCTTCTAGTATAATGAGAAGTAATTTTCTGATATTTAAGTTACCAAGTTTATAATATTTTGTTACAGCAACCCTAGCAGACTAAAATGCTGACCCACTGAAAACACTGTTTTTCACTAAGCTGGCAATGTGAGCTCCATCTTTTTTACAAGATAGAATGATTTGAATCCTACTTAGTAGGTTACCATAGAGTTTTTCTGTAAGAATGTTCACCCAAAATATAAGGAACAAAATAAAGGATATATAATTGTGTTGGGCAGCCTCCTTCCCTAGTTAATCCCCATCATTACTGAGTTTCCCTAATGCCCCTGCCTCTGTACCTAAGCCTTTCTTAAAGGGAAAGTAGAAATCAGTGTCCACTAGACTTCCCATCCAGTGCTGCCCTGCAGCAGGCAATTTATTGCTGATAAGTGAGGCACTGTTATCAGTCTGCACTCAAAATACCACTCCATACTTACTTCTTAAATGTATTCTCAATGACCCACTTCAGCTCTAAAAACTGCTGAGGTAAGTAGGTTATCAGCCTCATTGTCAGGAAAAAGGCAAGAAGTTTTGTCTGGAGTTTTCCTGGTACTATCTTCCACCCATAACCACCTACCAACTTCTGTATGACAGAAGGCAGCTAGGGTCAAGCAAGGGCACGGCAGTGACTGAATGGCCAGCCTGCTCATCACAGCACACTGACCACCCTTCACCAAACAGCGTGGGATCCAGCCCTTTTCTTTCAGAGCCCAAGTATTCCTGGCCCATCTTCCCTCTGCCCCCACCATCCTCATTGGTGAAGAGTCTGACAAATGTCTCCTTTTATGTGTCAACTCCTCACCCCCCACCCAAAAAAAATGCCTTAGTTCTCCGGGATGGAAAGAGAGGGATGAGTTCTGAGTCCCACTGAAATTATGCAGCAGAACAGGCATAAGAGAAGAAACAAGGTAAGTGACCAACACCCAAGGACTGGTCTTCATACCTCCTAAAGTCCATGCAACATAGCCATGCCCTTCAGAGAACCAAGTGCTTCCAAGGATTCCTAAGCCCAAACATCTCCCGCCTCAGGCTACTTCCCTGTTCTAACCTACACAGCGCCCGTTCCTCTTAGAGAACACACTCTTGCCTGCTTGCCTATCAGCTTCTATGCTTGCTGTTCCCCTGCCTAAAATGATTCTTCCCTAGCCATCCCAACACCTGCCTCTCCTTATCCTTCACGCCTCAGAGTCCGTTTTGATCTCCCTGTCTAAAATAGCCTCTCACCCTCACTTGCACTACCCAGCCTCATAAGAAGTTGTCATATCGCCTACTGCCAACACAAGACAAGATCAAAATTCGAGTAATAGTTTCTATCGAATACACTACCCCTTTTCCCACTATTGTAAAGTCAAAAAATTCTAGATGAGTCCGTATTTGCTCATTACACATTCCATACATGTATTAAACTGTCACCCTGTATCCTAGAAATATGTGCAGTTAAAATAAGAATAGTTAAGAAGAAAAGAAAGGTTACAGGTAGAACCACTGTAAGTTAGGGACAAGATGTTTAGGGTTTATTTGGCTTTTCAATTCAAGAAAAGTTAGACACGGCCTTCATAGATACAACAAGGAGTTTCAAGTCTAGAACACTTGTAGTCAGTCTCATTTAAAATAGTTCTGTTTATAAGGATTGTTCAAATCTAGAGACCAGCTTTGTACATATATCAGCTTTGCAAGCTATGTTATGAGGCAACAGAGTACAGTGAGGTGAGTGGCTTTGAAATTAAACAGATCTACCCCTTACCAGATGTCTGATCTTGGGGCTTTTTAATTAAAACTTTGAATTATAGTTTTTCATAGACAAAAGCATATAACTAATTAGTAGCTAGTATAAGCATTTTGGGGATGGTCTCTCAATAAAAGTAAATAACACAAACACTATTAATTTGAGCAGGATTTACAACCACTATGGATTTGATCATGAAACACTAAACCAAGAAATTATTTTGCTTTGTGAATTTTTCCTACAGTACTTTACTTTCAGTTTAACCTTGTCCCCTCATCCATACTGTTTTTGTCATCTTCAAAACTTGTATCTCATGTCCCTTGGATGCTAATTCTAGCCACATGCACTACATAAAAGCAGTGAGTTTTCCTAAATCAGTTAATAAATCTCAGTTAATTTTTTGCTAATTCTAAGGAAATATTAAGAAAAAAATTTTTTTCCACCCTAAACAAAACCCACCATAATAAGGCTTGCCTACATTCCACACAGCAACACAGTAGGAGGAATTGAATACACGGAAGCTGCTAAAGAAAGGGAAGCCATGGAAAATGTTTTCATGAGAAGGAACGGAAAAACTTATGGGGGGTATTGAGAATGTAAGTCCTTGAACTGAGGCTATGTAGAAAAAAAATTATGAAAAGATTGCCTGCCTGAATAATAGAGTAACTAGCGACCTTGAACATAGAAAGAGTGCAGAATAGGAGTGAAACAATGAAGTCTTTTAAGGACAGAGAATAATACTCATAAGAGGCAATTTTTAAATGAAAGACAGAATGCTCTATAATAGAAGTATTGGAGGCCTGAGCCACCTTGTAATTCACTGAGAGGGGAACACCAGTGGCCTTGCCTAGAAACCCACTGTTAAGAGGAGAGAGAGCAGTTTAAAATAAGATTATTAGTTTCTTTGGAATGAAGCCAGTATGACATCCTCTTGCAAAGCTTGGCCAGATTTTTACATTACCACTTTGAACACTGAAATTGAATGAATATGCAAAAAACAAAAGCCCAGACGCATCTGGTTGCACCAACAAGACGTAGAGTTGTTTGCTCTTTAAAACAAAAACACTGTTATTCTGCTTTCCACAGCTTTGTGATATTTTCTCTAATTAATAAAAACACTTTCGTCCAATTTCAAGTGAAAGCAATTGCTTGTGAAATATTGTTGGGTTTTGATCATTAAAAAAGATAAGCATTAAGTGGCATCAGGGGAAAATGATGGTTTGGAAGGCCTCTGTTCAAATACAGTTTGCAAAGCTCTGCTGAACTTTTACTGTGTCTCCAGCATCCTTCCCCCTTCTTTAGGGTACTCTGCCGTTCTTCTGGGTTCTGGACCCTCCATTTTCCCCTTTCCCCACATTCTGGTCCAACTGAAGGCATAAGTCTCTCTGAGTGGCTTCTCACTCGCCTCTCTTGTCTCTCTCTTGGGAATGATGTCTTTATATTATGAATGAGGGCATTTGAATGCTTGAGCAGAGGTTCCACGACAGGGCTGCTGCAGAGGAGACACAGACACTTCAGGAAGGTTGACTAGGTTATTTATAAGGCATCCCTTTCAGCTCTGAGCTCAGTATCTACATTTCAATTTCACAGTGACCAACACATTAAAGCAAATACAGTATGTGAGAGAGTGTATCTCCTCTTTCTCCTCCTTTTCAGTTTTACTAAAGTATAATTGACAAAATTGTAATAGTTATGGTGTACTATGTGATGTTTTGATATGTGTACATACTGTGAAGTGATTAATCAAGCTAATTTTACAGTGAAAACATTTAAGATCTACTCTCTTAGTAATTTCAAGTATAAATTATTAACTATTCTCACCATGCTGTAAATAGATCTCTAGAACTCAGACATCTTGTCTAACTGAAATTTTGCACTCTTTCACCAACATTTCCTCAATGCCAGTAACCTCTGCCCCAACCTCCAATGACCCTAGTGACCTCTATTCTACTCTTTGTTCAAGTTTGACTTTCTCATGTTCCACATAGAAACAAGATCATGCAGTTTTGCCATTCTGTATTGGCTTATTTCACTTAGCAAAATATCCTCAGGATCATCCATGTTGTCACAAATGACAGAAGGTCCTTCTTTTTAAGGTTAAACAGTGTTTCATTGTGTGTGGGTATTTTGAGGTGTGTTTCACATTATATTATTTATACATTCATCAACTGATGGACACATAGGTCAATTTCATATCCTGACTGTTATGAATAATGCTGCAATAGACATGAGAGTGCAGATTTCTCTTTGATGTACACCATTTTATTTCCTTTGGATACATACCCAGAAGTGGTATAGCTGGATTATATTGTAATTCTTTTCTTAATTTTTTGAGGAATCTCTGTATTGTTTTCCATAATGTCTATACTGATTTGCCAATACCAACACAGTGTACAAAGGTACTTTTTTTCTCTATGACTTACCATCTTTTGTCTTTCTTGATAGTACCCTTACTAACTGGTATGAGGCTACTTCTCTTTGTGGTTTGTTTTACATCTCTCTAATGACTAGTAATACTGAGCACCTTTGCACATATTTGTTAACCATTTTTATGTCATCATTTGAGAAATGCCTATTCAGAACCTCTGCCCATTTTTAAATCATGTTATCTATTTTCTTACTAATAAGTTGAGTTTTCTGAATATTTTGGATATTAATTTCCTTTAGATTTTGTCTCGTATATATTTTCTCAAATTCCATGTTTCTTCACTCTGTTCATTGTTTCTTTTTCTGTATAAAGGCCTTTTAGTTTAACTTTTATTTTTGCCTTTGTGTCTCTTCTTTGGGGTCATATGCAAGAAATTATTTTGCAAAACAACATCAAATGGCTTTTCCCACATTTTCTTATAGTAGTTTTACAGTTGCAGCTCTTAGATGTAAGTCTTTAATCAATTTTTAAGTGATTTTTGTGTAAAATGAAGGACACCTTCTGCATGTGAATTTCCAGTTTTTCCAACATCAGTTATTTAAGAGATGATCTTTTCCCTATTATGTGTTCTCAGCATCTTTGTAGATCAATCGATCACAAATACATGGATTTATTTCTGTATCTTCTCTATGGTTCTAGTCCCTCTTCTTAAAGGTAGTTAAATCAGGATTATAAAAGCATTTCAAGAACTACTTAGACAAAGTATGGCTGGGCTAAGTTAGAAGAGATGAGAACAGAATACATGAGAACCCATACACCAATACATTGATCCAGCATCACAGCACACAGTATTGTAACAGCTGTGGGCTAGACCAGGGATTGATATACCATGATCCTGGCTCATGGCCTATTCTGGTTTGATCTAAGAACTAAGGATAATTTTGCATTGTTAGTAGTTTAAGAAAAAACAAAATTAGAATATTATGAAAAAATTATCAATTACTACTTCATGGAATTGAGATTTCAGCCTCCTCAGTATGCCTGCATGTCATGGCCCTGGCTGTAAGAATGGAGCACCTCAATCATCCCCAGGCCGTCCTCCACCAAACTGGAAAAAGCCTCACTGCAACTTGATGTCCTCTGGGACCATGCTGGAGGAGAGGGGAAGAGATGTCCAGTTACCACAGGCGGTGTGGTGTCGGTCCTCACCCGACCTCCACTGACACCACAGAGAGTGAGCCAACGAGGTTTATGCTGTTGATTTCTGATTTGATTTTTATAATTTTATTTCTGTAAGAGATTTTATTTTTTACAATTTAAATTTTATGTTTATCAGTTTGCTTGTGTTGAATCTCCCCTGGGATGAATCCTACTTGGTCATGGTGTGTAATCTTTTTGATGATTTGCTTATTCTGTTGATTTAAATATTTTCTTTTTATTGAAAGTAGTTTCATGGACCCACATATGATCTATCTTGTTCTATGTTCAATGTTAACTTGTATGAAATGCATATTCTGCAATAGTATTTTATAAATGTTTATCTTATCAAGTTAATTGTTAATATTATTCAAGTCTTCTATATCCTTAATTATTTTCTGTATACCTGTTTGATCAATTATTGCTATTATGAAGCTTGAACTATAACTATTTGAATATTTTTTCTTTCATTACTAGGGTTTGCTTTCTACATTTGGAAGCTCTATTATTGTATGTACACACATCTCTGATCTTTCTCAGTGATCTGATCCCTTAATTTTCTCTCTTTCTCTCTGATGAAAATATTTGTTTGAAATCTTTGTCAGGTAGTGACATAGCCACTTCAGCTTTCTTATGATCTTATACTCAGCAATTTTTTATTCCTTGTTAGCCAATCTTTGTATTTAAAGTAGGCTTCGTATAGCAACATACACATAGGAGTTTCATTCTAAAACCAATTTGGCAATCTTTGTGTTTATAAATGTTTAGATAACTTATAATTAATGCAGTTTTAATATCATTTTATTAAAGTAATTAATTTTCTATTGTTTTTCTTTCATTCTGGATCATTTTTATTACATTTCTCCTTCTTCCCTGCTTTCTTTTGAATTAACTGAATTTTTTTTTGTCTTTTTGAGACAGGGTCTTGCTATGTAGTTCAGGATGACCTTGAACTCACTTTGTAGGCCAGGCTGGCCTCAAGCTCATAGCAATCCCCTTGCCTCAGCCTCCTGAGTGCTGAGATTACAGACATACACTCCAATACTCAGTTTGAAATTTTTAATTTTCTGTGCCCTTGTCCTTATTGGTTGTATTAATTTATTTACTTTTAGAGGCTGTTTTAGGGCTGACAAATGTTATGATTAATTTATAACACTCTGTTACAGTGTCTTTCAGCTCTCTCCATCCTGCTATTTCTCTCTCTCTCTCTCTCTCTCTCTCTCTCTCTCTCTCTCTCTCTCTCTGTACTTGGGAGATTAAACTCTGGACTTTTGCACTAAGTTATATCCCCGGCCTTTTTGAAGGGTGGGAGGCTTAATAAATTCCCCAGATGGGCTCAAATTTTCTATCTCCTGGCTCCAACTTCACAGAGTGCTGGAATTACAGCCTTGAGCCACCAAGTCTGGCATCCTTGTTGCCATGATGGCTATATATTTTACTTCTGTATATTTCATAAATCCCATATTTACTATTTTTGTTTTAGCAAGTACATTATATTTTTTAAATGTGAAAACATTATATGAAAGGGTCTCTAGTCTACATATTAAAGACTACTTTCTTAGAGTAAGACATAACCAAATGTTTGAATTTTTTTCATCATATTGATGTGAATGGAAGGAAAATAGAAGCATTCAAACAGCCTTTCTTTTGTGATTCCAGGCTCTTAAGTAGACTGGATGCCTACAGCCCACTTCTTCAGCATGGTTGTGCACATTAACCTGTTCAAAAAGTCCTTGCCCTATGCACTCTATGACCCAAGGGAAGAATAAGTTCTAAAAGTAGACAGCAACCCTGTGTTCAGGATTTCATGTAGTTCCTAGAGTTCTTTACTAGGCTTTTCTTCCTACAATGCCATCTATCGTCTGCTGCTGGTACACAAAATATACCTGAATTCACAGACTGCAGGGGAAGCGAAGTCAACAAGAACCAAGCTCTCCCTCGAACCAATGCCATGCATGGGCTGCCACCACCAGGGGACAGCCAGACCCCAGTATTTTCCTGTGAGTCAGCACCAGATGTGGACTTCAGGGGAAGAGAGAGAAGCAAGCTTTCCCTGAGAACAAGTGCCATGCACCTGCTGCTGCTGCCAGCATCCAGCCAGACCCCAGCCCCTTCTGGCACATGGGCTGGGAAACAAGAAAAGCCAAACACCCCCCGACACACAACAGCATAAGCAACTGGCTGATCTGGAGAAACACAGGCTGTGATGATAGCTATTGAGGTGAAATGCAGTTTGATGCTTGTGGTGTTTGGTGTTTCACTGACTGCAGGTCTAGGGCTGGTGGCCTGATTATCTACTCAGAGGATCATGGTATGCATTGTGGCATCAATGGGGGAACTTCTGAAGGTGGTAGCCACTGTTTATCCCTTATTATCTTATTTTGACGTCACGTATCATTTTCATTGTTTTGTTGGGTTGTATTTTATTCTGTTTTGCATTGTTTGATTTTGTTATATCCAATGGCATGGGCAGCTATTTCAAAGACAGCAAGATATATTATGGTAGCCATTTTGGATTTACTATTGTCTTGTTTTGAAGTCCTTTGTCACATTCATTGTTTTGTTTTTATTGGTTCTATTCTGTTCTATTTTGAGTTTTGCTATGTCTGATGGTATCTACAGCCATTTTGAAAACAACAAGAGCCATTAAGGTAATCATTGTTGATTTTGTACTGTTTCAAAGTCCTGTGTCACTTGCACTAGTTTGTTTTGATTGGCTTTGTTTGGTTTTATTTTGCTTGATTTTATTCTCTTTAAAATAAATAAATAAAATATGTTTAAGTCCATTAAGGAGATTATTTCCAGTAAAAAGTATAAAAGCTGATATGACACATGGAGTAAAATGGTCTTCAGGAATTTCACTGCTCTGTCAGATCTTGTTTGTTTGGTTGGTTGATTTTGTCATTATTGTAACATCCAAAATAAACCATAGTCTAACTCCTTATTTTTTTGATGTATTATTCATGTTAAAATGTCCATCTGGAAAATACTCCATTTCATTGGGCAAGACTCCTAATAAATGACACCAGGATTTGAAAGCAATAGCCAGTCAATCTGTGTGTGTGCATTGTGTGTGTGTGTGTGTGTGTGTGTGTGTGTGTTTGAGAAGAGAGATTGGAATGTTAATAATTTTCTTGAAAAACTCTCTCCAAATAGTGCCCTAGTCCAGTGGTGGTGAACCAATGATACACATACAACAATTGGCTGTTAACATCAAGTGCTCTGAAAGGTCCATCATCACTCAGTCCTAGTCCATTTTGCTTTAAATGTCAGTTTTTTCTTGTATTCATCTAAGGAAATCAGTCCACTAGCTTTTCTTTTGCTAGTGATGATATATGGAATTCAAAAGCATAGATTCACTTTTTGTTAGTTTTGTCCAATTCGTTTTCCAAAGTTTTCAGTGTATCTGTGGTATTTCACACCATTTCCCAAAGTTGCCACAGGCACTTTTGTTTTAGGTTATTAATTTTAACATACTTGGGATTCTAATAGGGAAGAGGAATAACTACATTGCTTTAATATACCAAATTCAGCAGGAAGTTTGAAATAAATATATTTCAGTAACAAGACACCAGTGCCATCCTTCAGGAGTGCATCCAGGTAGTCACGCATGTCCAGGAGGATCTAAGCTCTGCTCAACCCAGCACCAGGATACAATCCATCAGGAGCACCCATGCAGTTTCATGTGTCCTGGAGGTAGAGAGCCCTGCCTAGCCTAGCCCACAGCCCTGGAGCTGTCTATAGGGATAGCAACTTGCCTAACCGCACAGGTCCCAGAGGTTCTGAGTTCAGCCTAGTTCAGTGCAAAGCCCTTGTGCCATATCTCAAGGGTGCACTCCAGTTAACTGAACAGGTCCAGCAAGATCTGAAGCTCTGTCCAATCCAGCATTCTGGTGCAATCTGTCAGAGGGAGTGCCTGGTCAGCTGCATGGGTCCCACAGGTACCAAGTCCCACCCAGCATATCCCAGAACCCCAGCACCATACTTTGAGGATGCACCCCAGCTAGCCACATGGATCCTGTAGGATCTGAGCTCTGCCCAGTCCAGTATCCCAGCACCACCCATTGGGGGAGCATCTTGGCTAGCCACATGGGTCCTGGGGCATCAGAGCTACTCCCAGTCCAGTGCAATGTCATGGCATTATCCAACAGGAGAGCACCCCAGGCAACCTCATAAGTCTTGGAGGAATTGAGACCCGAACAGGCCAGTGCAGCTCCCAGGTACCCATCTGTAGAGTACCTCAGGGAGAAGCATGGCCCAGAAAAGCCCCACTCAGAGACCCTGTACTATCAGAGTGTAGCCCCAGTGTGCTGAGGGAGGGCAGAAGCCATGCCCATTATTTTTCTATCACCCCAGAAACCTCAGTTCAGAGGAACCCAAGTGCCTGGCCGACCTTCTTTACAACACAAAATAGTCAGTCAGTGCAGAAAGCACCTTGGACTTAATCAGTTCTCAGGAAGAACCTAGGAAAATGATAAAACAAAAGTCTCAGATTTATTTAAGATAAAACAGTCTCAGACTTCCAGCCCACCAAGAACAAGCCAAGGAGACACTGACATGGAATAAATTGGAAATAACACAACTGAAATTTCTGAAATGATAGCAACTGGAGTAAAGAAAAAACACTATGAGGCTATACAGGAAATCAGAAATAATCTCTCAGGTAAAAAATAGTGATAAATATTATGAAAGAAATGTTGAATATATCTATAGAAGACATAGACAAAAAATATAAAGGAACATAAGAAAATGATGGAAACCTTGAGTGAACAATATAAGAAATAATTAGAATGTATGAAACATATTAAAGAGATAGTCAGGAAATTAAAAATTCCAATGAAAACTGGCAAAATTGCTTGGATGAAACTGAAGATAGATCCTCAGACATTAAGACAGGATGGAATCTAATGATAATTGAAGGAAAGATCTCTTAAAAAATAACAAGAAACTAGGAAACAACAATTCAACAGCTGCAAGATGATGCAAAGAAAAACAATATAAGATGGATAGGTGTCAACAAAAAAGTAAGAGGCAACACAAATGACATAAAAAGACTATTTGCAGAAGTAATAGTACAAAATTTTCCAAGTATGGTAAAAGACTCTGATATACAGACAAGTGAGGCTTATAGAACCCATAACCATAAGTAAAATAAGTCTTCACCCAGACATATAATAATTATGATATCAGAAATTCAGCAGAAGAACCGAATACTAAAAGCTGTCAGAGAAAAGAAACACATTGTCTATGAAAGAAAGCCTATCAGAATAACATCAGATTTCTCAACACAAACCTTCAGGTCAAGAAGAGCTTGGAATGAAGTATTTTAGGTCCTGAAAGAAAACAACTGTCAACCCAGACTGATGTACCCTGCAAAACTATCTTTGAAAATTGATGGAGAAATAAAATACTTCCATAACAAAGAACAACTGATGAAATTCATGACCACCAAACCAACACTACAAAGAGTACTGAAAGATACTCTAGAAATAGATAAAGATAACTACAGTCCCAAGAACAACAGCCAAAGGAAATCACTAAACAGGGCAAGCACTTAAATAGAAAAAATAGAAAACCAATAACAGAAAGATAACATGACAGTGATAAGTCAGTACATATCAGGTATATCCATCAATGTAAATGATCTCAACTTACCAATAAAAAGAAACAGAGTCAAGAGTGGATTGAAAAACAAAATCCAACAATACACTGTGTACAAGAAACACAGTTAACTAGAAAAGAAATCCATAAAAGTCAAATGGTGGATAGAAATACTCCATGCATTCATCTTACTCCAGAAACGATGGCTGCCATCAAGAAATCAACTGATAACAAATGTTGGCAAGACTGTGGGGGAAAAGGAACTCTTCTCCACTGTTGGTGGGAGTGTAGACTGGTGTAGCCACTATGGAAGTCAGTATGGAGATTCCTCAACTAAAATTGGAAGTTCTATTAAATCCAGCTATTCCCCTCCTGGGTATTTTCCCAAAAAAACTGAAAAGGTCATGTCACAGAGATAAATGTGCACTCATATTTATAGCAGCACAATTTGTAATAGCTAAACCTTGGAAACAACCAAAATGTCCATCAACCACAGAATGGATGAAAAAGATGTGGTACTTTTATACAATGGAATATTACTCAGCTATAAAAGGGATGATCTTGAGGTTTTTATAGGTAAACTTGAGATGATCCTCATAAGTAAAAGAAATCAGATTCACTTTTGTAAATATTGTATTATGTCTCTAATGTAAAAAATAAATAATAATAAAAAACTGAAAAGAATAATAAGATCCAAAATGTATAATAGATATTGTAATAATGAAAAGGAAAGATGGTGCTTGAAAGAACAACTTGTAGGTATACACATATAACTGTATGTATGTTTAAGTGTGCAAGATACATAACCATACTAATAATTTTTCCTTAGTTCATCAAACAGTATACTTTGTGCTGTCACTGTTTGATTCTCTATTCATTTTTTGTGCTTTGATTTTGTAACTTAAACAACTGCTTCTAATATAGCAGTATACAATTTATAAACTAGTGATTTCTTTCTGTTATTTTTTTGAAATTCTGTATTATTTCTTTCCGTTTTTCTATTTTTTTTCTCTAAACAGAAAAAAAAATAGAAAAACATAATTCATGAAACAGGAATGCAGAAAAAAGCAGGGGTAGCTATTCTGCTTGCAGACAATGTGACCTTCAAATCAAAAATGATCAAAAGAGATAAAGATACTTGATAGGTTAAAACTTGAAGAGAAAGATATTACAATCGTAAATATATATGCACCAAATATGAAAGCACCCAACTATGTAAGACAAATCATAATAGACATGAAAATTCAAATAAACAATAATATATATATAACAGGGGATCTTGATACCTCATTGTCACAAAGAGACAGATCAATCAAACAAAAAATCAGCAAAGAAATAACAAAACTGAATCAAATTTGTGAACAAACGAACCTATTAGATATGTACCAAGTGTTTCACCCAACAACATCAGAATACACATTCTTCTAAACTGAACATGGGTCATTCTCTAAATTAGACCATATTAGCCCACAGAATATGCTTAAGTAAATACAAAAGAATTGAAATTATCCCATGGATATTATCTGACCATTTTGTAAAATTGGAAATTAATGACAAAAGAAACTACAAAAACTCCATAAACACATGGCAATAGGAAATTTAATAACACTTTCCTAAATAAACAATGGGTCATAGGAGAAATTAAAGAAAAAAGTATACAATATGTACAATTGAAATGCAAATACAAATTTCTGGTACCTGTGGAAAACAGTGAAAGCAGCCCTCAAAGAGGAATTTATAGTGGTGAATTCTCACATCAGGAAAATGGAATAAGCATAATGCTACACCTCAAACTTCTAAAAAAAGAAGAGCAAGTTAAGCCCAAAGAAAGGAGGAAATTAGCAAGATCAGAGCAGAAATTAATGCAATTGAGATTAAGAAAACAATAAAAAAGACAATGTATCTAAGACTTGGTTCTTTGAAAGAATAAATAAAATTGATGAACGCTTGCCAACCTTATCAAAAAGAGGAAAAAAAAACTCAAATCCACACAACAAGAAATGAAAAATGAAAATCACTAAGGATCCTGTGGAAATTCAGATCATCATTATCTATTTTGAAAATCTATACTTTCAAAGGATGGAAATGCAGAAGAAATGGACAGATTTCTGGAAATTACCAAAGCTGGATCAAGAAAATAAAAAAATTATGAATAATCTAATATCAATTTTTAAGTTAATGAAATTGAAAATGTAATCAAAAATGTAGCAAGAAAACAAAGCCCAGGTGCTGATGGATTCACAGCTGAATTCTACAAGAAATTTAGAGAAGATTTAACACCAATATTCCTCAAATTCTTTAATGAAATTACAATGGAAGCAAATCACCCTAACTCATTCTTGGAGGTAAGAATTAACTGATACCAAAAACAGAGAAAGAGCCAACCAAAAAAAGAAAACTACAGAGCAATTTCCCTAATGGACATAGATGCAAAAATCCTCAATAAAATGCCAGCAAACAGAGTGCAGGACATCATGAAGAAGATTGTACACTATGACCAAGTGGGATTCATCCCAGGAATGCAGGGATGACTCAACACATGCAAATTAATAAACATAATACTCTGTATTAACAGATCTAAAGACAAAAATCACATGATCATCTCAACAGATGCAGAAAAATTTTTTGATAAAGCCCAACACTCATTCATGATTTAAAAAACTCTATAGATTATCAGAATAGATGGTCTTTACCTCAATCTGATAAAAGCCATTTTTGACAAATGAACAGCCAACATTATACTAAATGTACAAAAACTGAAAGCTTTCACTCTAAAAGCAGGAACAAGACAAGGATGTCCACTATCACCACTCTTATTCAATATAGTTCTGGAAACATTAGCCAGAACAATTAGACGAGGAAGAAATAAAAGGAATTAAGATAAGAAAGGAAGAAGTTAAATTATCATTTGCAAATGATATGGTACTCTACATAGAAGACCTCAAAAATCTACTAACAGACTTCTAGACTTAATAAGCAAATTCAGCAGTATAGCTGGGTACAAAATCAACATTCAAAAGTCAATAGCATTCCTGTACACAAACAGCAAACTCCCTGAGGTAGAAACTAGGAAGCCACATTCTTCACAACAGCATTCAAAAAATGAAATACTTAGGAATCAATCTAACAAAGGAAGTAAAATTTTTATGCATTGAAAATTACAGTATTCTAAAAAAAGAAATCTAAGAGAAATTTAAAAAAATGGAAAGATACCCTTGCTCATGGATAGGAAGAACCAACATTATGAAAATGGCCATACTCCCAAAACTGTTACACAGATTTAGTGCAATCCTGATCAAACTACCATTAGCATACCTAACAGATTTAGAAGAAAGCATTCCAAAAAATTATCTGGAACCAGAAGAGACCTAGAATAACAAAGGCAATCCTGGGCAACAAAGGCAAGGCAAGAGGCGTCACAATCCCTGACCTGAAATTATAATACAAAGCTGCTATAATAAAATCAGCATCATACTGACAAATACACAAAACTCAGGATCAATGGAACAGAATAGAAGATACACACACAACCAATAATGCACTCAGTGACCTTATCTTTGACAAAGGGGCCAAACGTGTTCACTGGAAGAAATATAGCCTCTTTAATAAGCATTGCTGGAAAAATTGGCTTTCCAACTGCCAAAGACTTAAATTAGACCCATGCTTATTAGCATTCACTAAAGTCAAAATAGATCAAAAATCTAAATATTAAGACAGAAACACCAAATCTACTAGAAAACAAAGTAGGTAGAAATCTTGAGGACATAAGGGTAGGCAGAGCATTCATGAACAAAAACCAGACTGAATGGGAAGTACTTCAAAGAATCAACAAGTGGGGTTCATCTCATTAAAAAGTTTTTGCACATCCAAAGAAATTACCAACAGAGTGAAAAGAAAACCTACAGGATGGGGAGAAGACTTTGTCCCACTGTCAATCTAAAAAAGGACTTCTCTCTAGACCATATAAAGAATTGAAAAAAACCAGCCTCCCCCAATTCAAAGACCCAATCCAAAAATGGGCACCTGAGATGAATACACACTTCTCAGATGAAGAAATACAAATGGCAAATAAATATATGAAAAAATGTTCAACATCATTGGTCATTCAACAAACACAAATTGAAACAATACTGAGATGTCATCTCACTCCAGAAAAAATGGCTAACAATAAGAAATCAACAAATGACAAATGTCAGATGGGCTATGGGGAAAAAGGAACACTTTTACATTGTTGATGGGAGTTTAGAGTGATAAAACCACTGTGGAAATCAGTGTGGAGATTTCTCAGAAAACTAGGATTAGAAGTTCCATTCTACCCAGCCATTCCCCTTCTGGGTATTTTCCCAGAAGAATTGAAAACAGCATACCACAATGATATGTGTGCACTCATATTTATACCTGCACAATTTGTAATAGCCAGATCTTGGGAACAACAAAATGCCCATCAACAAAAGAATGGAAAAAAATGTGGTATTTTTATACAATGGGGTACTACTCAGCTATAAAGAAGGATAAACTAGAAGCTTTTATATGTAAGTTGATGCAACTAGAAACCATATTCATAAGTGAAATAAATCAGACTCATATGTAAACACTGTGTTGTCTCACTAGTGTAAGAAACTGAAAGTAAATAAGATCCAAAAATTACAGTAGATAAAGTGAAATTGAAACAAACTGCTCAAAGGGAAACCATATTGTTTGATCAATTTTGCATGCCTGTATCTGGTAATTTGAGCAACTATTTTGCAGATAACAATATGCAATATAACAATCATTTTAAATTCCTATCATTTTGTTTTGAAATCTTGTATTACTATTGGTTTGTTGTTGTTGTTATTGCTGTTATTGTCATTTGGCTTTTGTTGCTGTTTTTTGTTTGCTTGTTTGTTTGCTTGCTTGTTGATTGCTTTTTGGTTTTTCTGTTCTTTTTTTCTCTTTAAAATAAAAAAATAATAACTAATCTGAAAGGGCTCCAAAAGTAAATGATTCATTCGATGTAATTAGTTTGATGTGCTCAAACCTTTGCAGAAAATGTTTGGCTCTTGGAACTTAATACAAAGGATCAAATTGGAACTCATCTGATCAAAGCAGTTACACAATTTACATAAAAAACAGTCCTGAAGAAGTTTGTATTTATCATACTTTTTGAAACTTTAAGGACTTTCAAAACTTTCTAAATGGAGGCTATTTAATCAACTCTTTATTTGCATCACCTAAAACTTACCAAAATAGATACCTTCTTACTTTGTATCAAGGTTCATGAGGCCCTTGATTTCCATACCACAAAAGATTAAAGATAATACTACCAATTATAACATTTACAAAGAGCCCTTCCTGAGAATGATCTGCCACTGGTATTATACTATAAAAAGACTCTGAGAAATAGCTTTGATAATTTATACTCATTAGCAGGAGAATGCAGGAGATTAAAGGTAGCAAGGGTGAATAGCCCCTCATTTTTGCAAAACTTATACAACCCTTTATGCACCTACTAAAGCCATTATTATGTAATAATAAAAAATGAGGTGTGCTGCCCATATGAACTCAGAGAAGGAATAAAGACACAAGGAGCTATTTTCTCTCAAGAGAACTGTAGTGTCATAGATTAAAGGTGGAAAGGCAGCCATCATATAAAGTGGCTCACAACTCTAAAGGATATTTATTCACAGATTGATTAGCGTTGGAAATGAAAATTATTTAGTTGGTGGGAACATTATAGCAACCCTCTAAAGTGTAATGGAAAAGATGAAAAGGAGACTCGCTTACTCTTTCCTTAGCATGTAGACAGAGATCAAAAAGACCAGTGTCCCATTAATAGGCCTAATGAGACTGCACTATTTAGCTCTTTCATTATTTCCAGTAACAGGGAAGACATGCTCTTTCTGAAAACTCTATCATTTTGCTGGAGGCAGCGTCGTATTTCATAATTCTTTAGGGGTGATTTGTTTGAGTTTTCCAAAGTTATAATGGAAATTAGTGATACTTACCTGGATTCCTCTCTAGAGAATCACTTTGTCTCTACTTCTATCTAGCCCTAAACCCTTAAGGATGTCTTCCACTTCTCAGTTTCCCACTTCCCAGAAAATCTCGATGGCAGTGTCTCTTGGCTCTACCCTGAGTTTGACCAGTTCTCTCCCTTCCCACTTCTAAGTCTTAAGTCCAACCAGTCTATGTCCACTGCTGATATGTGACATCTCAGTCAGGAACTGAGAGCTGAAAACGATATAGCTATTGATGTCAAAACAATGAAACCAGTTAACATGCTAATAAATTAAGGGCCCGTGACACCAGTTGTTTCTGAATAATTAAAAGGAGTAATAAATTGAAAAGTCAGTCAATCTCAGAAAAATATGTCAAGACTTCTTTAATGACTAAAAGCACTAAATCTCCAAAATCAAATTTGTTTCTTTTTACATCTCATCAAGAAAGTAGATACCAAGTTCACAGTCAAGGTATCATAGAACAGAAACTTTGATGCATGAGATGGTGCTTTAAAATTATTTTGATTCATAAAATCACTGTATGTGAGAAAGAACATATTAGTTGTCTCAGTCTCATGGAAATTCCCTAATTCATGTCTGCATCTGCTGCATAATTTCTGGAACATACACCATTGTTTGCATACATTAAGGGAAAGGGAAATAATGCCTGAGATTAGGGATTAACTGTGACAGGAAAGGGTTTCTCCTTCATTGCAGATGATTCTCATTTGGGCATTGGACAAAGAGAGGATAGGAAAATTCCCTGAGAAATTTTAAACTGCAAGCTAGAACTCAAGCCAGTTTTTAGTCTAAATTTTCACTACTGATGTGATTCCAAACTGCTCAAGCAGAGAATTTAACATGATCTCAGGTTGGCTTTAGGTGGTGGGCAGGTGCTCTCTGAAAGAGCTCTACTTCATTCAAACTAAAATTCCACCTCCATTTCAGAGACATTAAACTGTTAAAAGATGTGAAGTTCTTCGCTTCCCCCATTGACTTCTGGCCCAGCACACTGTCTGTGTTAGGTTCACTACATTTTGTGTAACTGTACAAATTGTACAGCAACTCAAAAGCTGATAAGCAAGAGATAAACTGGGAGACAAGCAAAGGAAAGTATATTATAAAGAGAAAAGCAAACCAAAGTCTCAAGTCTCAACCTAAAGTTCTCTGTTTATCATTCCTTCACACAAATATGGAAACAGAAATGAAGATTACTGAACCACAAAACTAGGAAGGCAGAAAACACAATCACATTGGAAATACCTCCTAACTCCAAGTCAATGGTGACTTCATACATAGTATTTTAAAACCAATCACTTCTTCAAAATTTAAGTGGCTTCACACATCTTTTAGAAGAAGCCTTAAGTAACTACCACTCACCACTCTAATCATATCTTCATTTCTTATCTCACCAGTACTCATCATTTTCATTTATATGAGATCATTTCATAGTTGGTAGTCGGTTCCTCTATAAATTTGTCACAGGTAGCTTTCTGCATGATTCTTCCAATCTTTATGAAGCCATTTCTAGCATTTCCTCTACTTAATTCCATTTAATATGTCTCTAAACTCATAAGGCTTTAAATAAATTACCTTAGTGCCATACAGAGCAAATTTAAATTTGTGGTTTTCACATTTAATTGACAGGTCAAATTAATGTATGTGAAAGAAGTTTCTTGAACTGGATAATGCTTCTGTTGGAAAGGATTTTCCAAAACCTGAACAAAGTGCTATACCATATTGAGTAACACATATTTATCTATAATTTTTAGATAACATTCATGTTCTAGGTAAAACTGTCTTCCAAGCAGAATGAATTAATTGAATTCTCTGCTCCAGTTTGATAGGCTGAGCCATTGGCAAATACTGTACCTAGTAAACATTGCAAAATTTCTTTCAAGCAAATTATCTAAACAAATATGGTTGACTTTGTTAATTGACTAAAATAATTGCAAAACTATCCATTCTATTTGAAAATGAAAACAATACACAAACAATATAGAAAGCCTCAATGAAATATTATTTCAGTATTTCAAAATATAGTTAGCAAAAAATCTTGTAACTTTTTATGCACATTCTGAACATTTCTACAGAATAAGTTCCCAGTAATAGAATATTATTTGTGCATTTCTCTTGTGTGAAAAACTCAAAATATAAATAATTTCAAAGCACAGCTTTTAAAAAGATGATATGAAATAAGCAAATAGACTTTGTGGAGATGGGAAGTGATTTTCAGTATGGGGAGATGGGAAGGAAGAGAGAAGAAAGAAATAAAAAGGAGCAAGATGCGATATGTGTGTGCACCAATATTCCATAATGAATATATTCATTATTTTAAATTTTTAAAATCTCGGTATAGGTTCTGTTGAACTGCCTTTCAAAAAGCCTCTTTCCTTTTAGAGCTATCAAATATATTTGGACAGTGAATCTTTGTCTAAATACTTGCCAAAATGAAACCCTTCAAATGTTTTCATTTTTGCCAATCTGATAATCAAAAACTGTTAATCACTTTGTTATAGTATAAAATTTCCTCATCTTTAGTGGAGAAAACTACCTTTTTCTCTGTTGTATTAGACACCTCCCCATCACTGGAATATCACTTGCACTTTCCCATCACTTGGAACTTATATGAAGAGGCTTATTATGGTTCACAGTGCCAGAGGGCTTGGAGGACTAACTTCATGGCAGAAACAGCATAGTGGAAGAGTATGACAGAGGAAAACTGTTCAATCCATGGTGACCAGGAGCACAGAGACAATGGAGGATGTCTTGGTGCAAAGTACTTGGCTTTGTTTTGTTTTGTTTTGTTTTGTTTTGTTTTGTTTGAATGGCCTTAATGTTTTTAGCAACCACACTCTCCTTGGCCCTAATTTTACATATGCTTATTCTTGGGCCAAGATACAAAATGGTTACGTATTTTGACACTGTTTTTCTTCCTGATTTTAACTGTAACTATGACTAAAAGCATTCAACAGTAGCTATACTACCACAGTCTGCATATAGGGTTGCCTTGAAATTGCCTCTACCAGACAAATTAATCTGCCACCTTTATATGCAGCCTTAAACGAAGTCTTAAAGAAAAAATGTAGACAAATAATTTTCCAGCATGAAACAGGAATGGCCTCTAGTCCAATTTCCAATAGAGTTCACATTTTTATCTAAAACCTCTTGAGCCAGGCCTATACTCTCCACATTCTTACCAGCGTTCAAGTTTTCTGAGCTCCCACTGGAATCTCTCATCAGTCTTTGCTTAAAATATTCTAGGGCTTCTATTTGGGAGTGGTGTCACATACCTGTAATCTCGGCACTTGGGAGCTGAGGCAGGAGGATTGCTGTGATTTAGATTAGGGAGTTCAAGGCCAGCCTGAACTACAGTGAGACCCTATCTCAAAACACCAGCACCCCCACCCACACACACACACAAAAGTATTCTATGGCTCCTCTAGCCTGCATTCCCAAACGTTCCCAAACTCCTTCCACAAATTAGTTTCAAGGGTTTCTGGACTACATGATCACATGATCAGATACAATCACAGCAATCACCCAACTCTCAGTACCAATTTTAGATATTAGTTCTTTTCCCTTGCTGAGACAAAATACCTGATACTTGCAATTTTAAGGAGAAAATGTTTATTTTGGCTCACAGTTTCAAAGGGTTTACTCCACATCTGGCTAGCTTCACAACAGAGCCAGCATAGTAGAAGGGCAAGGCAGAAGAAAACTTCTCAACTTTAAAACATCCAGGAAGCAGAGAAATAAAGGAGAAGCTAAAAATAAGAATACACCTTTTTAGGTCACACCCTCAGTGACCCACCTTTTCTAACCAGGCCCACCTTCTAACTGCACATTTAGCTATGATTTTATCAGTGAATTAATCCACTAATAAGCATATTGCCCCCATAATCAGAACGCCTTTGAAAAGCCTCACCTCTCAATACATGAGACTACTGGGTACCTTTTAGATCTAAACCATAACTCATGTTTGCCATCATTTATTTCTGAACTATGAATGGCTTATTCATAATCGTTGCCCATTTTTCTTGATGTTCTTCTCTCTCCTTCACCTTCTATCCTTTATGTACAAGAACTCATCATATATTTTAGATGTTATTTATATCATATTTATACTATATGAAGCTTTGGTATATTATGACAAAAATGTTTAATTTTTATCTCGTCAAATGTGTTCATATGTTCTCTTTGTAATTTATGAATTTCATATATTGTCAATTTTACTCCCATAATAATAAAAATATTCTCCTGTGTTTACCTCTGTTAATGTTATATTTCATATTTTAGAGTTTAATGCTTAAATATACCATGCAGTTTAGATTTATTTTTTAAGAGGCTTTGAGGAATGCATTAACTTTTCTATTTCTGACTTTTTGTCTTTTCTACAGCAATGATACATTATTTACCGTTCTAACTTCTAGTAAAACCATTACTCTTTATGTTTTTAACAAATGAATATTCCTGCTGTTTTTATGCATTGACTTTGTAGGTTAAACTCAAATGGAATTTTGTTGAGTTTGTATTATGTTTTTAGTTTAAATGAGAACAACTGACATCACTTGGTTTTTCCTGCTCAGTGTGTTATATGTTCAGAGGAGATTAACAATGGAACTTCACCCTTGGAATGAGCTCCATTAAAGTTCATCTTTCTAACAATGATCTACTCTATCCATACCACTCTATCTAGGGTAATGGTTAATTGCTAATTTATTAGGCTTACTATACTCCTGGAAGTTACCTACTAACATGGATGCCTCCTCTCCTACATAGTGAGCTTCTTAAAGATATGGACAATGTACCCTGTGAAATTTTTTAATGAAATGGTATCCAATTGTCTTCATACCCATCCTTAACTGATTTGAGATGTTTAACTTGCAAAGTATCAAATTCTATATAATTTGGGTCTATTTATAGATTTTCCTCTGTGTTGCATTGGTCTGTTCATGTACTAATACTATACTATCTTAATTATTAATGTTTTGGGGTACCAGGAGGAGAAACAAATCAATTCACACTTCCAGTGAGTCAGCAGAAGCCATGCTGGGCCTAGGAAGAGTAACAAGAAACCAATTCACCCTTCCCATGAGCCAGTGCAGCACATGCAGGGCCTGGGAGGAGAAACAAGACAATTACACCTTCCAATAGGTCAGCTGACACCATGCTGGGCCCGGGAGGATTAACAAGAAGCCAACTCACCCTTTCTATGAGCTAAATGGTGTATGGGCTGGAAGACAAGAACCACCTTCCACCCCATAAGCAACTGGCTAATTTGGAGAACAGGCTGAGTTGATAGCAACTGAAGTACCAAAACAACTTAATGTTTGTATTGTTTGGTTGACTTTGCAGGCCTAAAGCCAGTAGTCTGATCATCTATTAAGAGGATAACAATGTGTAGTATAATAAATATGGGAGGTTTCCTTCTACCTTGCTTTTGAAATCCAATACTGTTCTCACTGTTTTGTTTTGTTCCATTTTATTGTTTTTTATTCAATGTTCTGTTTTGATTAGTTTTATTCTGTTCTATTTTGTTTTATTTCATTATTTTTGATAGTATGGGCAGCAATTTTAGAGATGGTAGCCATGGTTGGATTCCTATTATCCTATTTTGAAATTCTGTATCACTGTCACTGTTTTGTTTTGATTGGTTTTATTCTGTTTTATTTTGTTTGGTTTTATTCTTTTTAAAATATGCTTTCAT
This sequence comes from Hydrochoerus hydrochaeris, assembly GCA_004027455.1. Taxonomy (NCBI): domain Eukaryota; kingdom Metazoa; phylum Chordata; class Mammalia; order Rodentia; family Hydrochaeridae; genus Hydrochoerus; species Hydrochoerus hydrochaeris. Next base: position 360,627 of record PVLA01000643.1, read on the forward strand.
TCCTTTATTTTGATAGCTTTCATTCTGTTTTGTTTTGTTTGATTGTATTATGTCTGATGGTATGGACAGCTATTTTGAAGAAAACTAGAGACATTGCGGTAGCCATTGATGATTTCCTGTTGTCTTGTTTTGAAGACCTATATTGCTTTCATTGTTCTGTTCTGATTAGCTTCATTCTGATTTGTTTGGTTTGGTTTTATTCTCTTTAAAATAAAAGCAATTATTAATGTTTTGTATTATTCATTTTGATAACATAAATTTCAAATGTAAATTTCAAATTGTTTTAATTTTAGTTATTCCTCTTTATTTATTCTATCCTTAGTAAAGAAATAGAGTGTCCTTCAAAATAAAGATACAGTGTCCTTCAAAATAAGTGATCTGTGTATAAGATAGATAGATAGATAGATAGACGTCTAAGTATTGCAAAAACAGGGTGTGTCTTGTTTAGCTTTAGTCCCACTGATTCTGTGTTCTTCTATGTGTATTCTTTTGACTTTAATTATGCAATTAGTATTTACATTCATATAATATATATTGTCTAGATGCATAATATGGTGTATCATTAACTCATTTATCCTTCTATAAATATATGTAAGTACACACTATCATAGCATGATAGTATAGCTGATTCAAACTGCAAATCTTGAGATTTCTTTGAATCTTGCATTATAACTGTACCATTTGCAATATTTCACTATATCATTAATCAATGAAGTTTAACCAACAGTTTGATTCTCTGCTTGCATTAAAGAACTTTTTAGGCTTAAAAAAAATCAGTTTTCAATAGATAATGGATGGTTCATTCATTTTTATTGCTCTATGGTATTCCCATATATAAAAATACTTAATAATTAATTCTGAGAGGTTATTTACAGTTTGAGAGTATTTCATAAGTACTACAAACATTTTTCTACCTGTCTTTTAGTGCAAATGAGATCAGCTGAGTCATACATGAAATATATGTGCTTTCATTGAACTGTATAGGAAACATCACCAAAATGTATGATTCTCCCATTACTCACTTTAGTCAAACCTTCTTTCTGAGTCTCTAAAAGTACTTGTTAACAAAAGAAAAGAATATATTCCAGAGTTTATGACATTGTATTAACCATGTAGTAATGGTGGTGTTTCCCAGTGGTAGAGAGAATAAGTGTTTTCATATAGTGTGTGCCTTTTGTATTCCTTCCTAAGCAAGAAACTTATAGGGATGTCTCAACTCTTTCTATATTGTTTATTTAAAAAATGTAAGGTGTGAATTATATAGTGTAAATTTTAAAGACTGTTAAAAGCTACTTTAAACATTTTTAGAAAAAACCATGCAAGTTTGCCTTCATGCTCTAAATACCTAGATTTTATAGCTTGCTAATTTTCATTTCTTGTTAATATCTCAAGGTCAAAGTATAACATGAGTAAAGGTTTTTTGTTAATGACAGAGAAATAAATTCATATTTCTTATAATCTTTATAATTTAGAATGTGTATTTGCTTCTCTTCCTTTCATACTTGATTAGATCACTATTCTTTCTGCCTCAGATGATGATGGATGAGCACTCAACCAAGGAAGCAGGAGACGGGTAAGCTCAGCCATTTCGTTGTTCACTTATGCTTCCATTGTTAGTAACATCCTTAGCCATCATTTCCTACTGCATTAAAATCATATAACATTATCTTTACATTTGCCGAACCAGGCACTCACACAATGCAGCACTGTGCAGTAGCTTAGAAGCAAAGTAACAAGCGAGAACTGACTCTATTTCCCACTTGCTTGCCTTGGGCCAGTTTGCGAATGGCACATGATGAGATTGGTCAAGTGAAGGTGCCAGGGGCAAACCAACAGAAGATTCCCCTATGGGGAGCACTCCAATAGCAGGGTATAGATGTGGGGGACAATGCAGAGCTCAGAAGCAAAGCCTGCAGCTCTCATTCGAAATGAGACAGTGCTATCATGAAACTGTCCTTAATGGTATCATCCTGTAGGGTCCTGAGGATGAAGAAAGCCCAGAAAGACTAACATATAGCCAAAAGAATTGGAAGCAGGAGCTCTAAGAAATGGTTGTACTCATATTCACAGCATCATTATTCACAAAACTCACAAGATGGGAACAACCCGAGTATCCACTGAAGAATGAATGAGTAAGCAAAATGTGGTGCATATATGTACAAAAAAATTTTTTAGCTTTTTGAGATGACAGGGATCAAACACAGTGTTTCATACATTCTAGGCAAGCACTCCAGCACTGACTTACACCCATAGCCTGTACAATAGAACATTACTCAGTCTTCAAAACAGAAGAAACTGATACATGTTACAACATTAATAAAATAAAGACATTTATTTTAGTGAAATAAAGACATTTATTTTAGTGAAATACACTGATCAAAAAAGAACAAATGTTATGATTTCACTTGTATTAAATACTGAGTATAGTCCATAGAAATAGAGTATAATATTGGGGGAAGAGAATGGGGAGTTAGTATTCAATGAACACTGTATCAGCTGAAGAAAATTGAAAAAGTACTGTAGATACGTGGTGATGAAGCTTATACAACAGTGTGAATATACTTACTGCCACTAAACTACACTTGAAAATGGCTAAATAGCTAAATTTTATGCTGTATACATTTTACAATAAAAATTTACTCAAAAAAGTGAATAAAAAAAGTTTCTGAAAGAGCAGTTAAGTCATGATCACTGAAAAGCTCACAACAGGGCCATGGTTTAATTGGAAAATATTTAAGGCTACAAAATTATTTTCCTAACAGGAGAAATAGAAGGCTATAATGTCATTTATCAGCATTGGTTAGACTTAATGTTTCATAGAAACTTCAGATCACTCATTTTGGATAAAGTCTTTATCATTATAACACAGCTCTGCTCTCCTATCTCACTTGTATATAAGTTCAATTGTGTAGGTTCAAAAATTTTTGTTGCTTAAAATTGTTTAAAATATCATAAATCCCTAAGTAATCTGTGTATAAGATAGATAGATATAGTTAGATAGATAGGTTGATAGATGATAGATAGATGTCTAAGGATTGCAAACACAGGGTATGTCTTGTTTAGCTTTGGTCCCACTGATCCTGTGTTCTTCTATGTGTAATAAAGGAAAATCTTCAGTGATGTTTGGGAAACAAAAACAAAACAAAATAATTGAATGAAATTGGCCTTGATAAAAAGCATGAAAAAAAAACCAGATCAAGGCTGACTCAGTTTAGTTCCACAATTGTTTGTGTATAATAGAAAAAGTTTTTCTATTTATAAAGATTTTCAAATATCACAAATGCAGAGTGAAGTATTCTTCACACAAGTTGAACAAAATGTAAACATTTTGTCAGTTTTGTTCCTTTGTCCCAACCCTCACTTAATGTCCTAGAATATTAAAGCAAATATTATAGCATTTCATCAATAAATATAGAGTAGACATTTCTAAAGATAAGGACAGTTTCATAGCACTGTGGTTTTCAATGTATAGGTCTTTCACTTCCTTTGTTAGATTGATTCCTAAGTATTTTATTTTTCTCTGGGCTATTGTGAAAGCACATTGTTGTTTCTCTAATTTCTCTCTAAGTGAATTTGTTATTTGTGTACCAGAATGCTATTGATTCTGAGTGTTGACTTTGTATACTGTACACTACTGAATTTGCATGTTAATTCTAGGAGTCTTTTGGTGGAGTCTTGGGGTCTTCTATGTAGTTTTCATGTCACCAGTAAGCAATGATAATTAAAATTCTTCCTTTCCTATTGTTATTCTTTTCATTTCTATCTCTTGTCTAATTCATCTGGCTAATGTTCCCAGAACTATACAAATAGTGATAGTGGATAACCTTGTCATGTTCCCAATTTTAGAGTGAAAGCTTTCACTTTTTGATCATTTAGCAAGATGTTGGCTATTGACTCATTATAGATGGGTTTTATCAGATTGAAATAAAGACCTATTACTGTAGAGTTTTCATCATGAATGGGTGTTGGACTTTGTCAAATGCTTCTCCTGAATTTATTGAGATGATCATGAGGGGTTTTTTCCCTTGGTTCTATTAATTTGGTGTATTATATTTGTCAATTTGCATATGTTGAATCATCCCTGCCTCTCTGGGATGAATCTTATTTGGTCATGGTGTATAAGCTTCCTGATGATTTGCTAAATTCTCTTTGTCAGTTGATAACTGAGGACATTTATATTTATTAAGAAGATTGGCCTGTAGTTCTGTTTTTTGGTTGGATCTTTTTCTGGTTTGGAAATCAGAGTAATGCTTGCTTCCAGGAATGAGTCTTAGAGTATTGCTTCCTTTTCAATTTTATTAGAGTTTGAGAAGTAATTCCATTAGATAATCTCTAAAGTTCTTGTAGAATTCATCAGTGAATCCATCAGGACCTGGATTTTTCTCTGCTTGTAATTTTTTATTACTTCTTCAATTTCATTGACTGATATTGTTTTATTTAGAATTTTTGCAACTTCTTGATTCAGCTTTAATAATCTATATGTATCTAGGAATCTGTTCATTTTTTTCTGAGTTTTCCATCTTGTTGGAGTCTCAGAGTAGGTACTGATGATCTTCTGGATTTCGGTAGGGTCAATTGTGATTTTGCCCTTTTCCTTCCTAATTGCATGAGTTTGGGTCTTTTCTTTCCTTTTTTTTTTTGTTTTTTTTTGTTTGTTTGTTTATTTGTTTGGTTGGTTGGTTGGTTTTGGGGGTTTTGTTGTTGCTGCTGTTGCTGTTGCTGTTATTGTTTTGGGTTTTTTTTATAAGGTTGGCTAAGAGTTTGTCTATTTTATTTAATCTTTCAAAGAACCAACTCTTTCATTCATTGATTTCTTGTGCTATTTTCTTAGACTCAATTTTGCATTCATTTCTCCTCTGATCTTTATAATTTCCTCCCTCATATGAGTTTTGGGCTTGGCCTCCTGTTTTTTCTCTAGAAGCTTGAGATTCAACATTAGGTTATTTGCTTAGAGTTTGCTCTGATTTTCTGATGTCTAAATTTACTACTATAAATTGCCCTCTTGCTTCCTGTAAGTTCCCATATGTCATATTGGCATTATTGTTCAACTGTACAAGCCATCTAATTTTACTTTAATTTTACCTGTGACCAATTATTTTTTAAGGAGAGTGTTATATAATTTCCATGTGTCTAGGTAGTTTTTGTGGTTTATTTTGCCACTGATTTCCAGTTTCACTGAACTATTATTAGATAATGTTCATGGGACAATTTCAATATTTTTGCACTTTCTCAACATGTTCTACAGCTAGTATGGTATGTATTTTGGAGAAACTCCTGTGTGCTTCTGAGAAGAATGTGTATTCTGATGTTGTTGGGTACAATACTCTGTAGATATTCAGGTCTGATAGCTCTTTGTTGATTTTTGCCTAAATGATCTGTCTATCTGTGACAATGGAATATTGAGATCCTCCACTTATAACCATACTGGTGTGTGTGTGAGTTTTCATATTCATCAGTGTTTATTTTATATAGTTGGGTATGCTGTATTTGGTGCATTTTTACTTGTGATTGTTATCATTTCCTCTTGGACTGTTCTCTTTAACAAGTATGTAGTGATCTTCTTTTTCTCTTCTGATCAGTCTTAGCTTGAAATTTACTTTATCTGCAAATAAAATAGCTACCCCTGCTTTTTTCTGGGTTCTCATGGCTTAGAGTACTGTTTTCCATCCCTTGACTTTCAAACTATGAATTTCTTTTTGAGTTAAATGTGTTTCCTCTATGCAACATATTGCTGGATCTTATTTCTTGATCCATTCTGCCCATCTGTTTCTTTTGATTGGTGAATTGAGACCATTTACATTGATAGTTATCACTATTGTATGTGATATGTATTGGTATGTGATATTGTATGTGCTATGTATTGGCTTCACCTTGTCATACAATTTTCTTGTTGTTGGTTCCCTTTCTTTCCCCTCCATTTAATTGCTTGCTTTTTGCTGGTTGATTCATTCTATTAGAATTCTTGGAATTGATATATTCATTTCTTTTTCTAGAATACCTTGCAGAACTTTTTGGAGTTCTGGTTTGGTGTTCTTTATCATGGGAATATTACTTCTCAGTTTTGGAAGATAGTTTTGCAGGATACATCAGTCTGGGTTGAAGGTTATTATTTTTTTAGGGCTTGAAATACTCCCCTCCAAATTCTCGTTGATTTAAGCATTTGAGTTGAGAAGCCTTCTGTGATTCTGATGAGTTTTCTTTTATAGGTAATTTGTTTCTTTTATCTAATGCTTTTAGTATTCTGTTCTTGACTATTTTTTTGCCTTCATGTAATTTTTTCCTGTCATGACTACTTGAGGTTCTGCATGCCTCATTATCTGTATCTCAAACTTTTTTCCATACTGAGAAAGTTTTCTGCTATTATTTCTATAAGCATCTTTTTATGCCCTTTGTGCTATCTTCTGATGCTTCATTGATTCCAATAAATCTTATATTAGTCTTCTTTGCATCATCTAGCAGCTGTTGGATCAATTTTTCATGGTCTTTCATTTGATAATGCCCAACCAAAACCCTGTCTTCTAGATCTGATATTCTATCTTCAGACTGAAACACTGCTGTGGATACATTCAGTAGAATTTTTAATGTTGTGGATTTCTATTTGAGTATATTTCATGAAATTCAGTTCTTTTCTATGTTGGGCAAATTGTATATATATATACTAGGTTCATTTGTCATTTCCTTCATTACGATAATCATCTCTTTAATTATCTCTGTTCTGTTTTTGTCTAGAGATGCATTGACATGTTTTTTACTTCCACTGCTACTATTTCATACAACTCAGCTAGGTGGCTTTTGATTTCTTCCATTTCAAAGCCCCCTTGATTTCCCTTGGGTTAGTTGGGGATTATGGGTTGCATCTTGCTTCTATGTTCTCTCTCTCTCTCTCTTCTTTGTTTTGTTTATTTTCTCTGTAGAAGCTTATAAATTGCTAACGGCAGATAGCTTTATTACTAGTATCAAATCCTCCTTAGGAAATGACTTCTTTTCAGAGGTGTCTTCGGGGTAGCCAGCTTTTGGATTTTGTCCCAGGATATATCTTCTTCAATTTATTATGGATGAAAGGTTGCTGCATGTGTGGACTAGAAGCATTTTTTGGTACTGTACTGTAAAATTGTTTATGGCACACAATCTAGATATTGGCATACAAGGAAGATCAATTGATCACAACTCTGTAACCTTGACTAAAGTAGAACAATCAGTGATAACAATAGCATCAAGCACAGACAGGAAGATAACAGACTGTGATAACTATTAATTTGTAACCCCTAACCATAGGTACAAGATTTATGATTTTATAACAAAATCTAAGACAAATCATGTAAGAATGTAAACGTCCACTCAATAGAAGGATTTTTCTCTAATAGGAGGAAATTTAAAAGTGACAAGAGGTGAAAATAGAGAAATAAAAGAAGATAAAGAGATTAGAAGAAAGACTGAAAGTCAAAGCAAGATTATCCAAACCTCTGGAAACAGTTGAAAAATACAGGAGTGATATGGCCAGGGGTTTAGCTCAGTGCCATAAGAGCCTGTCTGGCAAGCACAAGACTGTGAGTTTGATCCCTAGTACAAAAAAAAAAAAAAAAAAACAAGAGTTAAGGAAACAAAATGAGAACAAACTAAAAATAAAAAAATTAAAAACATGAGATCTGTGCCATGTTGGACCTTAGGGCACTGGGAAACCAAGCAACCAACTCGCCTCCTTGGTAAGCAGCCATGGCTCAGGTGAGCTGCGGCCACCATAAGGAGATAACCACCCAGTGTCTCCTGAGATCCATGCCATGTTGGAACTTAGAGCAGTGGGAAACCAAGCAACCAGCTCGCCTCCCTGGTAAGCAGCCGTGAGCCTACCAGCATGTGGGCTGAGAATCAAACGTTCCACTCCCCTTCCCCCATTAGCAAATGGGAACCAGAGGTCTGAGCATCTCTTGGGAGGCTGACCGTATGCAATATAGCAAATAGGTGGGATTTCCTTCTACCATCTCTTTGAAGGCAAATCTTGTTATCACTGTTTTGCTTTGTTCTGATTAATGGTATTGCTCTATTCAATATTCTGTTTTGATAAGTTCTATAATGTTCTGTATTTCATTTGGTTTTGCTATACCTGATTGAAAGAACAACTATTGTGAAGATAACGAGATATACTATGGTACCTATTACTGTTATCCCAGTAACCTGCCGTGACATTCTGTACCAATTTCATTTCACTGTCTCAACTGGCTTTGTTCTGCTGTATTTTACTACCTTCAAAATAATAAAAAAATTTAAAAAGAAAAAAATTAAAAACAATGTTCTCACTCATGAAAAAACAAAAATAAACAATAAAAACAACTACAATAAAATCCCGCAAGCTATAAAAAAAGAAAAAGAAAACAATTTCTCTGCAATTTCAAGCCATGATTATCTTCTTGGGTTTACAATTTTGTGGTAGCATGCAATTCAAGGCATGGCTTTCCTCTCACTGGTAGACTAAGGAGGCAGTCAGAACCCAGATAATGCTGGATAATACCAGAAAGCCTGTAGTAGTACTAGAGCAGAGTGTTTGATAATCCTGCAGTCCTGCGGCAGCATTAGGGTGAGGTACTAATTCTTATATTTTTAAATCCACAGAAATTCAGGCTGATCCTTGCCTCTGGTGTGGGGTTGGGGCCTGAGTTGGTTAATTTATAACATTCTAGCATCTCCTGCTGTCCTAAGCAGGGCTTCCTGATCCTAGATGTCTCCTGTAGTTGTCTCTTGTCCAGTCACTCTGGATTTTTAACACTGGGAGTGTTGAGATGAAGCCAACTCACAGGTGCTTTTGTTCCTGGGTTCAGTTGGCTGCACCCTAAAATAGCATTTGATCATGTCTGTCTCCAGGGAACGCTGTAGTTCATTGAACTGGAATAATTCACTGGATATCATAGCACACAGCATCCACTGTTCTGTTCCACCAGTGTGTTTCTCCCTGGAGGCCTTTGGAGTGATCCATTTTTACTGTGTCTCTGTAGCTTTGATTCTCCCCTCTCATGCCACAAACCAGGAGCTGGGGAGAAGGTGCAGATTGTCCTTTCCTTGTTTTGTGCTTGAATCTGCCTCTTTGCCTTCTTTGTGGGCTCCAATTTTCTCTTCAGATGTCTCCTAGGTCCTGGAGATCCATCTCCCTCCTTCTCTTCTTCAAGTTGCTACCTTCATATATTATATATATAGTGTGTGTGTGTGTGTGTGTGTGTGTGTGCGTGCATTTTTTTATTTTCTTACATTACTGGAGATTGAACCCAGGGCTCATGCATCCTTTTCAAGCACTCTACCATTAAGCAATATCATGGGTTCTTGCAAAGTTACCCAAGTGGAACTCGAACTTCCAATCCTCCTGCCCCAAACATCCAGAGTACCAAGATAAGGATATTTTTAAAGCATATGTTTTCTTTTAGGAGGAGGAGGAGGAGAAGGAGGAGAAGGAGGAGGAGGAGGAGGAGGAGGAGGAGGAGAATGAGGAGGAGGAGGAGGACGAGGAGGAGGAGGAGGAGGAGGAAGAAGAAGAAGAAGAAGAAGAAGAAGAAGAAGGCTCAACTCAGAAAAAAATTTTTAAAAATTTAAGATCTATTTGAAATCAGTCATAAATTAGTTTTTATAACCACTCAAAATAAGCAGGAAGTAACATAGAGTAAGAGTGAGTCTGAAAAAGAATGGCTAGTGAGCTGGACTAAGTGGCTTCTGGAAGCATTCTGATCCAATTCCAGAACACGCTTCTCAGCCTTTGCTCTTCATCCCTGAGAAGATTGATTCTGTGTGCATCTACAAAACACCCCAGATTTTCAAGGGCAAATGCCTTAGCCAAGTTCATGAGGCTCACCTAAACAAGCAAAGTGCCAATTTATCACCTTAGCAAGAAATACAATTGCCCAACATGGAAAGTTGTCTCAAAGACACCTCTAAGTGGGATTTGGTGACAATTAGAAGGCTGCTTGAGCCTTGAGGACTCAAAAGATGATTATGTAGACAGATCAAATAATTTCTTTCTCATCAGGTACTTTTGGTACGACTCCTTGAGATAGTTAAAATAAAAATAGTAATTAAACAGGAATCAGAGTATCCTGTGGCAGATAGTATAGAATGACTTCATTGAGTACAAAACAAAATAGAGTCTTAGGATTCCAATCCATGCGCCTCCATTTCTCTTTCTCCTCCTAGTGTCTACTCCTTACTGCATTTTTCTTAAAGTCCTTTTTCTTCATACTGACTTGATTTTTAAAGTTTGACCCTGCTTATGGTTAAACATGATCACCTTAAGGTTACTGAATTGTATGTCCTCAGCTGAAGGGGTCAGTTTGAGTTAGAATCACCACCCAAGTTTGCAAAAGCCAGATTCCAAATATAAGAACTTGTGTTAGGGGTCCTATCCTGATAGTCAGCTCTAGCTAAGTCCAAGCTTGCAAATAGGAAAGATACAGTCTCAGAAAAAGGGGTTTGGGGTAGAGGCAATCTCAATAGCGGTTTTCATAAGTGGAGAAAGACATCATAGAGCACTAGGTCAGAAAGATAGGAACTACTGTGTTTTGTTTCCCTTAAAGTGGTCCGACCACCCCACCCAAGATGACTTCATCAACACAACAGCAACATTTCCTAGTAGAGGCATCCACTAACCTAGAAAGAACTAAAAAACCAACCAAAGCCTCTGCCTTGGTTTCCCATGTGGTATCAGAACTAATGGATTCTTGCCCTTGTTCAAATGAAAGAAAAAGGATATTTTTTCCGCCTTGTTAGAGAAGTAAATGGGAAATAAAAGTATTTAATGCTAACTCAGTCTAAAGTGGGGTAGGGGGAGAAAAAACTATTTTGTCTATAGGCAAATAGGGAAGACAGGGAGAGGCTTCGAGATATCGGAGCATTAAAAGTGATGCAAAGCCCATTTAATGGACACCCCCATAGCTTTTTTTTCCCCAAGCACTGCAATTGATTGCCATGAGATTATGATGCCATTAAAATTCACTCTGCCCATAAACTAATGCTGTGGAAAATGCTGACGTTTATAGCAGCTCCTACAAGGGACATATTTCAGTGTGAAAGTAAGTCCTAATGTAAGAACTTTATCTCAGTAAAGCAACATCTAGGAAAGGAGAAGGAGGAGGAGGACAAGAGGCTGTCCAGGAGTGCTGCGAGTTTTATTTCTCTCAATAATGGGTGTATGGATGCTAAATTTCAAAGACTTTTAAAAATAAATCTATTGGCCTTTGACAAAATCAATCCAAACCCCATAAACCAAGAAGTCATCCACTTGATATTAATGAGCCCACATTTGCATTTATTTGTCTCTTACACTAGACAAACCATTAATTTCATGTTTATGCTTCCTTTGAAGTCTGAATGCTCATAGATAGATGGCCTCATCGAATCTCCTGCTGCTACATTAATATTTCGCTATAAATGATAAATTTTACCATTTTCCACAACACCTCTTTTTACTTTAAGAAAGCTGTGAAAATACAAGCAATAAGTCTTAAAGTCTGAAAGCACACCTTTTTTTTTAAATACTCTTCAGCAGCGATCATTAAAATAGCAATATCTTTAACTTCAGGATGCCTTTTAATGGCCTCTAGTGCTTGAAACCAAGATGATGTATATCTCATCAACTAATCAATTTTTCTTGGGTAAAAGATGGTTCATTTGGCTAGAGATGACACCCAGGTCCATTTTTTGACCAACATTGTACTTGGATTTTTTCATAATTTATATGACAATATTTAATTTTAAATATGAACCTTACTCACTGGTTTTAAAAGGTAAAGTATTTTAAAAGGTGTGAGGTAGAGGTGATTATCCACAGCAGTGTTCCCTCTTGGTAGAATCTAGGAATGGCAAAGCATCGAATGGGAAGGTCAAGGGGTTCTAGATAGAAGATACTGAAGTTAAGTGATATGTGATGCATTATGGATATGGTCATGAATGGGTCTGTCATTCTGTGATGATGAGGATGGTGACTGATGATGACTGATGACTGGTGAATACTTATTGAGTCCTTTCTATGTATCAGATGCCAAACTATGGGCTCTACTGTTATTCTCTCAGCAATTTTCTTAAGTAATTGCTACCATTATCCTCAGCTTGCACATGAGAAACTAAAGCTGAAAGGTATAAACCATTTGTCGAAGGTGTGACTGCCACAGAATAGTAGATCCACTTATCTCGTGATCACTTTGCTGTCATATTCAGATCACTTGGGATCTCCTAAGATAGCCCTATTAATGCAACCTCTATTTAAGCCCATGCCAATTCTATTGGTTCTCTTCCATGGTAGAGATAAGGATGCGATCCAAGGCAGGAATGTCCAGAAAACTAAACTTTGGTGACAATCAGTTCAAGTCAACCTGTGTCAGGTGCAAAGAACAAGAATATCTCTTAACCTTTAGTTCAAGCCATTTTCTTGGCACCTTCTCTCATCTTTTAAGCAGCCTCCTTCCTGTTCCTGACAGCTCCAAAATCCAGTCTCATCCACACACTCTAACCTACATTTCTTCGGTGGGTTCTATAGCTCGCCTTTGAAAAAAAAAAAAGTCTCATGGTGATCCTCCTGCCTCAGCCTTCCAAATGCTATGATTACAGGCATTTGAAACCACTCCCAGCTCTCCTGCTTTCCTTTGCCTACACTACCTAAATGTACTTTCCCTTTGCTTATATGGATATAAAGGGTTTGCTGCAGTTCATGTTTCATATTGATGTTTCATTAAAATTAATGGGTAGCATTTTACATATATTATGTATATGTGTTCATATTCAGGGTTTTTTTAGATTAATACTACACATTACTTTTAGGAGAGGATGGGGAAGAATTTTATCTTTAACCATGTTCAAACTGATTCCATAAAAGATTATTTGCATTATTAAAAATCTATCATAATAAAAACACTTTTAAATAATTGCAGTGTCAGGTATTTGATTTACTTTTCTTTTTTACTTCTACCCAAATCTACAATTAAGGTCTACACTGAAATGTTTAACAACAAGACGTAAGCTTTGTCATTAAAATACTGGACCGACCAGAAATGAGAAAGGCGACTTGTTAGCACAGTCACTAAGAAATTCTTCTGTCAAGTGCTTACTTTTACAGCACATATATTAGAAATTCTCACGATCACTGAAAGTGATCATGGGAATAAGTTTTTCAGGGATATGTGCACTGGACTCATCTCTTTCTTGTCATTGCACAGGTCAAGCAAAGAAAAGGGTGCATCCAGATTTCCTGGCCACACTCACAGCTACCAGAACAAAGCAAGCTGTCTTCTCATGGCTAACTACTGAATGGGTGAAGGAAGATCATCAACAGCAACAGGAACACTGAGAAGACTCCTTTCTGGGCTTTTAGCATCCAACTATTGTGCATTCACACCAGTGAACGTGCATTAAGGCTTTCTAGGAGATTCTTCTAAATGCTTCATAGATGAGTCCACAACTACCTTTTAAGTAGCCATACGTTAGCAAGACAAAGCTTACGTCTTGTTGTTAAACATTTCAGTGTAGACCTTAATTATAGATTTGGGTAGAAGTAAAAAAGAAAAGTAAATCAAATACCTGACATTGTAACTATTTAAAAGTGTTTTTATTATGATAGATTTTTAATAATACAAATAATCTTTTATGGAATCATCCCAACCTGTTTTACAGAAAAGTAAGCTCCTGGGATAATGCCTAACTTTCCTAGAGACTCACCGGTACTGAGAGGTGAAGCTAGGATTCAAATCCAAAAGGTACTTCTTCACTACAACACTGTATGGCTTCTTTGATAGTCACAGATCTGCCCCAAGAAGAAAGCATGTTCCAATGTACTATACTTAGTTGTTATTTTAATAAATGGCTCTTTCTTTTTTAAAAAAAAGGCAACTAAGGAGAAAATACTAATTTCGCAGCTAACCACAACTCCAGCCAAAACCAGAATTCTTAAACTGGAAGACTCTAATAAAGACCCTGTCACATAATTTTTCCACTTCCCAGTGCAGCACTGAGGAAGAAAGAATAGTCTCCAGAAGGCTGTCACTGCTATCTTAAACTTGAGAGATGTACCCAAAAAGCCCAGGACCCCAAATGGAATTAAAGCAACTTAATCTTTAAAAATTGTCATCTTTCTTCTGAGAAGGCAGCCATATGAGGACAAATTGGTCTGTCTATGCCCAGAATTAATCAGTTGGATATAGAAGAATTTTGTCAACAGATATCTGGGACTTTGGCAAACTCTTTGAGGGGAAACAAGGAGAATGGGAACTCTGGCTAAACAGCCTTTACTATTATTCTTCTTTAAATTACTCTTTTACATTTCTTCCTTTGGGATAAAACTATTCCCTTCTTTTAATTTCCTACAAGGAGAATCTTCTAGAAAATGATTGTATAATAGGCTGGAAAAGTTAAAGAATATTCTCAGGTGGAAGTAGGATATGAGACAGATCAAAAAATAAAAAAACAGATACTTTATTTTCCTGTTGAACTACTCCACTAATTGACTCTGGTGGTGGTAGATAAATCCAGAACCATCATGAAAGTTAAATTAAGTTCCCAAGGTCTTATTGCAATGTTTGGCTATAGATTGTGTATCTAGTGGCCCCAAAACTACCATAAACAAGTCATCTTCCTAAAGGGACAAAAAGAATTAGTTCAAACTGAAGAAATTCATGTCCACCAAACCAACCCTAGAAAGAGTACTGAAAGACATACTAGACAGAGATAAAAGTGACCACAATCCCCAAAACAACAACAGAAACTACCAGGTAGGATAAGCAATTAAATAAGAGGAAAAGCAGAAAGAAACAACTGGAACATAACATGGCAAAGTCAAGCCAGTACATGGAAATCCATATGGAGAATTCTCAGACTAGGATTGGAAGCCCCATTCAATCCAGCTACCCCCCTCCTGGATATTTTCCCCAAAGAACTGAAAAGTTCATATCACAGTGATATATGTACACCCATGTTCATAGCTGCACAACTTGAGATAGCTAAATCCTGGAAACAATCAAGATGTCCCTCGACTGCAGAGTGGATGAAAAAGATGTGGCATTTTTATACAATGGAATATTACTCAGCTATGAAAAAGGATGACCTTGAGACCTTCATAGGCAAATGGAGACAACTTGAGACTATCCTCACTAGTGAAATAAATAGGAATCATATTTATAAATAACATATTGTGTCTCTAGTGTAAAAAGTAAATAAGAACTACAAGAGTAATAAAACCAAAATGTTTAATTGCTATTGTAAAAAAGAGAGGAAAAGAAAGTGCTCTAAGGGATATAACTGCATGTATGTTTGAGTGTGTAAAATAGATAACCATATTGTTGAATCTTTGTTGGATCTTTGAGCAAAACTGTTTGTAGTCTGACTGTTTGAATATTTATTATGTACCCTTTAACTTTGTAACTTGAACAACTACATCCAGGATGATAGTACATAATTTATAAATTACTGGTTTCTTAGTGGGGCTTTTTCTCATTCTCCTTTTTCTTTCTTTCTTTTATAATTCTGTATTGTTGCTACCCTTTTTTCTGTTTTTTATTCTTTTCTTTAAATAAAATTTTTAAAATGTATAATTGCTATTGTAAAAAAAGAGGAAATAGGAAGCGCTATAAAAGATATAGCTGCATGTATGTTTAGATGTGTAGGATTGATGACCATATTTCTAGGTTCTTTTTGGATTGTTGAACAGATCTGTTTGCACTCTCACTGCCTTAGTGTCCACTTTGTGTGCTTTAATTCTGTAACTTGAATAACTATTTCTAAAAGAACAATATGTAATGTATCAACTAGTGATTTCTTACTGTTTATCTTCTTTTCTTGAAATTCTGTAATATTTATACCTTTTTCCTGTTTTTTTCTCTTTAAATAAAAAAATGTATAATTGCTATTGTAAAAAAGAGAAAATAGGAAGTGCTATAAAAGATATAACTGCATGTATATTTATGTGTGCAGGATTGTTACCCATATTTCTTAGTTCTTGTTTGATTGTTGAACAGATCTGTTTGCAGTCTCACTGCTTGTGTGTCCATTTTGTGTGCGTTAATTTTTTAACTTGAAAAACTATTTCTAAAAGAGCAATATGTAATTTATCAACTAGTGATTTCTTACTGTTTTTGTTTTTTTGAAATTCTATAATATTTTTCTCCTTTTTCTGTTTTATCCCTTTAAATAAAAAAATTTTTAAAAAAAGAATTAGTTCAAACATAACATGGAGTTTTGTATTGCTCCCTGAAAACTGAAAGTTAAAGATAACCAGCTGCAAGAGAGTAAAAAAGTTTTAAATTAACGACTGCTTGAAATAACAAATATAAATAAGAAAGTATGTCACTACAGCACTGTAATAACTCTTGAAAATGAGAGAAGAAATTTCTGGACTTAAATTGCCAACCAGTACAGGAGCGACTCCTTGGGCTGGGTCATGTCCTGAGCCATTAACAACTAACTCATTAGTTGATCCAGAAGCCTTGTTGATCTAGAAGTTCTAAGCTGGCCACCTCATCTGCATGTTCCCCTATGTCCCCAATAGTATGATTAAAGAGATACCAAAACTAAGAGTGTCTTTAATGTTTTGCCACCATCTGCTCCTTTCTTTTCCTAGGAACCATTTCACTTTCACCATTTGATTTCCTGAATCTGGAACAAAGGCTAAAATTTTTAGTCTGTTCACTTCCTAGAGTCGAATAAAGAATGGGAAAACAATTTTTTATGTTTTTAAAGAAAGAAATGTTAACATACAAGGCTCAATAGATACACAGGAGACAAAGTTCTTTTTGTCCTGTAACAATAACCTCACAGAAGCAGGTGCCACCACGCTGAGCAAGGTTGCAGCGCGGGGCCCATTGTGTGGGATGCAAGCGAGTGTGCCAGCGCTTCTGCTGCCAGAGCCTGTTCTGTGCTCTGAATGGCGCCCATTGTGCCCATGTTGCTAGAAGGACGCAGGTTCACCGATGGAAAACACTTGCTCTTACTTCCCTCTAACCTCTGCTTTGCCATCGAAATCTACAGATATGGATATAATGCGGACCTCTGGCATTCGAGGTCCTCTCGCCCTGTACTTCTGAAACAATAGCTATTATACTGCACCATGGAAGCATGGACACAGAGAAATAAAGGGGCCTGAAAGACTAGCCTAAGAGGGAGAGTGTGAGTTCCATTTAAAGTTAAAAACTCAGGGAAAACAAAACACTTCCGATTAAAAGTGGTCTTTCATGCCTTTGTGTACACACATGTGTATTCATCAGAACATTTCATCCGAATGCTCATGACAGAAAGGAAATGACCTGTCCTCGCTTTCAAAAGCCAGGAGGGGTGTAGCTGGAGAAGACAGACAGAAAAGAAGGAAGCCCAAGCTTGCTGGATGAAGCTCATTCTAATTAAAGGGCTGCAACACAGAGTGGGAAAGGAGGAAGCTGTCTTTTTACTAAGAAATGGCAGGCAGGAAATAAATATGTTTCATGACTCCAGGCAAATGAAAGAGGCACCCAGACATTTGTTTATAGCCCCTACCCCATCCTTTTAGGAGAGAAGTGTTAGAAAGTAGCAATTTTTTTTCCATTGAAATAACTTCACTGCTCATCAAAAATGCCAAAGGTGTTTGCCATTTAACTTTCCAAGAAACTCAAGGTGTTCTGAGAACTTAGGTGCTAGGAAGGACTCCTCAGGTCTAGAGTGACCTTGAGAAATTACATGAATTTTACCTTGGATTGGGGCATCACACATTCTATACTATGTCCTGGTTAGTCTAGATTTGGTATTATCTTAGAATTGTCCAGACATTTCATGACTTCGTTGTCACCCATCCTTGTACCACACTCATCTCCATTTCTTTGTTCACATTGTCCCTCTCACTGATAACCCATCCTTCCTTTCTTTCTTGGCCTATCCAGCTCTTACTCAGCTCTTCACAGTTGAAGCTTGATCAATACCAGCCCCTTCAACTCCAAGATTAGTTGAGAAGCATCTTCTTCCACAAGTTTCTGCTTAGTTCTTCCAAAGAAATTATCAGGTTATATGCAAAGCCTTTCTTACTCTATTGGGAGGTCTTGCCTCATTTCATCTCTACAATGCTAATATATCTACTATCTGAAAAAAAGGTTGTGCTGAGTAAATATGTGAAAAGTAAATAACTAATGGATGGAAAGTCTTATTTCAGCTCTTAATCTCTTTATACATGATAGTATTTAAGTGATATTAAATTTAAGATAATCTATCCAACATCTATCCTTCCTTAGAACAAGAATATCTTCCACAGACTGAAGAATGGAGCATACACTAAGGATAGCCACAAACTAGACTTGTCTTTCATAGGCAGTAACCAAATCAACCTTCTATGGAAACCTGAAGGTCCAAGGGGGAGTCATGCTTTCTAGTAACAAGAGCAAAGCTATGTCATACTTCTTACAATAGGCAGAGAAATGAACCCAGAAAGGATCATTGAAACTAGATTCAGTCCAAAGAATTGAGAATTATAAATCACAGTCAAGGCAGGGCCCAGAACATGAGTGCTAACCATCTTCCTGTGGGTGCAGACCAAACTTCAGCAGGCAGCAGATAAACAGCACGGAGCATCAAAGAAATCACAGACATGAGCATGGAAAATTGTATTGTTTGAACACAATAATACAATCATTTGGCCAGAGGACTACATAAGGCCACATTTAGAGCTAGGGTTGGGTAGGAAAATCCACCAAAGTAAGACAAGTACAAGCCAACTGACCAGGGTAGAATAACCCTTGCTCTTGTCTTTTCCAGGGCAGTCAGAGTCAGGGATCAAGATGGAAAGTTACATGTCTTTCCTAACCATGGAGTACATAGTGAAGAACACTTTCTAAAGGGAAGTGAGCCCTGATGTTAGAAATTAGTACCCATAATCTTCCAATGTAATATGCTTTCTGCCAAAATTATAGTAGAGAACACAACTTGGGCATGAGGCCAAAGTGATATTCCCCACTTTCAACTAAAGAGCCATATATTGGAAGCCACAGAGCTAAAATATTCCTTTTGCCATATCGCTGAGCCACAAAGCAGGCATAATTTTGTTTCTCCAAACTACTGGATAAGATCTTCTCATCAGCCTCTAGTATGATACCACAAGAGCAGGACTCAAATGAGCCAGCTGCACTGGGGAGTTAACAAGGAAGCAGCAGGTCGGAGTCCACCCCGGAAACAATCACCTTGTTCTCCAGTAAACTGCACTCCACTGAATGTCAGACCCCCACAAGGCAGCTTAAGCAGGTAAGGAGGTGAAGTATCCCTTTGGCCAAGGCAGGAATGGAGGAACTACTGTTTCATGCTCCTGCTTTAGGAACAAAGAATTGCCTAGACTTATATGTTCCCCGTCTAACTTCATAATATGAATGTAGTATCAATTCCCACTATAAATAAAACCATTAAGCCAGCACCAGAAATAAAGCATCTATATGGTGTGTTTTAGGCTTGGATGTGGTTAACTCACATGTGTGAGACATGGGGAAAAAAATAGATTCTCTACAAATCAGTCCAGAGGCTTTAATGTCAAAATGATGCATTTAGAAGTTTTTAAAATAACGTCAAAGCTAAAGGGATCAAACACATTCACTGAAAGGAAAATAGCCTCTTTAATAAATGGTGCTAGAAAAAACTAACTTTTCACATGCCAAAGACTAAAACTAGACCCATGTCTATCACCATGCACTAAACTAAAAGTGAAGTGGATCAAAGTCTAAATATTAAAATACAGACACTAAATTTCCTGAAAGACAGAACAGGCAGAACTCTTGAAGACATAGGTGAAGGCAAAGATTTCATGAACAAAACCCCAATCTCATGGTAATACTATAAAGAATCAACAACTGGGATCTCATCCTATTAAAAAGCTTTTGCACAGCTGAAGAAATCACCAACAAGGTGAAAAGACAACCCACAGAGTGGGAAAAACTTTTAGCCAGTTGTCTGTCAGACCAAGGACTAATATATAGAACATATGAGGAACTGAAAACATCAGACCCCCAAACTTGAAGACCCAATCTAAAAATGAGCATCTGCAATGAATATGCAGTTCTCAGATGAAGAAATGAACAGCAGATAAATACACGAAAAAAATGTTCAACATCACTGGTCATTTGAAAGATGCAAATTAAAACAGTATTATGTTTTCTTCTCACTCCAGAAAGAACAGCTATCATCAAGAAATCAACCAATGACAAATGCTGGAGGAGATGTGGAAAAAAAGGAATATTTCTCCACTATTCATAGGAGTATATACTGGCGCGACTACTGTGGAAACTCCTCAAATAACTAGAGTTAGAGGTCCCATTTGTCCTAGCGATTCCCCTTCTGCGTATCTTCCTGAAAGAATTTAAAAACTTCATACCACAGCAATGTATGTGCACTCACATTTATAGCAGCACCATTTGTCATAGCTAAATCTTGGAAATAACTCAATGCCCATCAACTGAGAAATCTATTAAAAAATTTCGTTTTTTTGGACAATGGAGTACTACTCTGCCATAAAAAAGATCAACTCGAGACATTTCTAGGTAAATGGATGCACCTTGAGGCCATACTCTTAAGTGAAATAAATCAGACACACATGTGTAAATATTGTATTGCCTCCCTAGTGTGAAAAACTGAAAGAGTAAATAAGGATCAAAATGCACAATAGATATTATTAAATAGGAAGGAATTTTTCAAAGGGAAAGAGAAACTAAGAAAGGGAAGGGGGAAAAAGGGAGGAAAAAATGATAAGAGTAGGAAAAATGGAAATGAAACCTTGTAAATAAGAAGGGGAAGAGGAGTTGAGGGGAAGGGATCTGGGGGGAAAAGAGAAATCAGGATATATCATGTGCAGATACAAATTCCCTATGAGGAATATGACCATTACATATGATTAAATTATACCAACAAACTTAATAAAAAGATAATGTCAAAGCAGGCCCACTTCGGAGAAGAAAAGTTCTGCCACAAGAAATGACAAAGCAACAACTATTCAATGAAATGAGCAACTTTCATACTGAAAAAATACATTGTAGTGACAGCCAATTGTTATCAAAATTAGGGAGTTAAAATTTATGTAAGTAGAGTCTGAAGACAACTGTATCTCTACCAGTTCCAGAGATAATTCAGCTTCTTCTCCTGCTCTCTCAATACTCACATCCAATTTGTAAGCAAAGCCCTGTGGTTTTCATCTTTATGCCTCATACACTCATCCTGTCTCCTTCATCTCCACTAGCAACACACAGCTCCAGATCTTTATCCTCTAGCCCTTTCTGCTTTTTGGTTCAAGTATTATCCACATCCTTACTCCCAACCCCTTCTTCATTCTTCACATTAGGCAAAACTTCTCAAATGCAAATCAGAGGCATTCCCTTGCTTATGTTTGGGTTTTGTTCATTTCTTGTTTGTTTTGTTTTCCCACTGCCTACAATGATGGCTTTAGCCAGAGGTCCACATCAGAGCCAGCTGAGGTTCTTTTACAGAGCTGCCTCATGGACATTTCTGAGGATCACAAAGCAATGGTAATTTGGTAGAGGAATGGATGGGTAGATGGATGGTTTCCTGTGGAGAGCACAAAAGAGGCAGACAGGTAGTGCATCAAGGCATGTTAAGCATAGCTGAAATAAAACACAGATCATTTTTAGTGGTATTTGCAGTTTTTTGTTTTTTGGGGTTTTTTTGTACCGAGGATCAAACTCATGACCTCATACTTGCCAGGTGGGCTCTTAAGCTACTGAGCTAAATCCCCAACCCCTATTTGCAGATTCATAAAAATTCCTCCAACAGAGCTCAGAATTCTGTGGCTGAAGATAGGATGACAACAGATTAAAAGGATCCTTATACCACCATCAAATTAATATCTAAAATACTGTGCTAAGTGTGCTGTCCAATGGTGTACCCATTGCCCACTAATTCAGGATCCTACAAGTGTGTAATCAACCTCCATTTTCATCTTTGTCTCCTATAGAACCAACTTTTTAAACAATAGCATTCTTTTCTGCTTCCTGTAAAAGTCCTGAACTTTTATTCTCACCTCCACTCTTCCTCTTCCAGTCATTCAAAATTCCTATTTGCTGCCATTCATGTCACACTTGAAGTCCTTAGGACTGTCCAACTCAATAATAGAAATATCCTCTACTTTCCTTCTTGCCAAGATGTACAAAGAATTTATTAAATATTGTTTTTTACTATCATTATGCTTCAGGAGCTAAAGAGAGACAACAGGAATTGTTTTATCTATGTGTTATAAATGGGAAGAAAGACTAAGAAGCTTACACTAGGCATCAAGTATTTACATAATATTTTAATTCCAATGTTTTATGAATTTTACTAAAGAAGATAAAGCAGTAGAGCTAATAAGATTTAGTCCCCTGCTTTTATGAGGTGATCCTTTGGTATAAAACATACAGTGAGAAATTAGCACCAGTTTCTGGAAGAAAAACACTAATGAAATGAGCCTCACATCATTCTCCCTTCATCTTGATCCTGCTTGATCAGATGGTGTGCAGAAGTCTGAAGGTGGAGAGTCCAGCCCCATCTGGGGGGTTATCACATCACGTTTGTCAGTTAGCCGCATTCATCCTGGAAGAGAACAGGGAGACTGAGGATACTGCAGGTTACCATCTTTGCTACTTTCATATTTGCTGTGCCAACAAAGAGTCTTTGTTTTGTTTAAAGATTCTGACATTAACAGTGCTTAATTAGATTGGGCCATATGGATAGGCTAGGAGGAAGGAGCATAACAGGTTTCCTCCAGACTTTAAGTCTTCTATGTAACCCAAGCAGTTTCTTTGACTCTTATCTCCTCCTCCTCCTCCTCCTTCTAGTGTGTAGATCATGGGATGTCAGAGCTATATATGCCCCAATTCTGTCTCTGTGAATCTGCCTTTCACAGTCTGGCCTCTCCTTAGAATGAGACAGACATACTTGAAAGCAAGTAGATGAACAGTGTTTTCCAGTAAAGATGTAGAACGGTATCTGTGTATCCCTGCTTGCCTGGCATTTGGGAGGCTGGACCAGGCCACAGTCATCTGCTCTGTGCTGTACTACACAAGGGAAGGGACATGGCAGGGAGTAAAGGGAAAGAGGTGGAGGAGACAGGCAGCAGTGTGGGCAGATGAGCAGAGTGGTGTGTTACTAGGAGCCGTGGCAGAGGGCAGCACCGGAGGAGAGGAGGAGTGGGAAGGCACCGGGGGAAGAGTCGCTTTCCCGGAGCTCCCAAGGAGACTCTGGGCCTCCTGGACGACACTTTGAGCCTCGTATAGACAAGAAATGGCTATGAGTCCGTGTCACTGAATGTGAATAACTGCTGCCAACAATAAAATTTTTGGTTAATCAGGACACTTACCGTTTCTATGGCCTAGGACTGAGACAATGGGTAGCTTTATTCTTTGATAAAGAAAAATTAACTGATGTCAGTCAGCACCACTCATTACTGGAAAGTCCTTCTAGTACTAATCTTATCACATCCTTTTCCTGCACAGGAATGTGTCAGGCTCTCTGCTCTCCTTTGGGACTAACTGTATCATTCTCCCCTCATCTGGCATCCTGCTTGGTCTGATGATAAGTTACATCTCCAAAGGTGGAGCGCCATCTCCAAGCTCACATGCCCAAACTAGTGCCAAATTGCATCTTTTGTTTCAGCGAAACCTGCTTCCTGCCAAGTCTCTAATCCAAAACTGCTTCTTTCCTCCTCTCTGCCTTTGATTGGATTGTTGGCACCATTTGGACAGGAAAAGAGTGAGATAGATAGGAGGAGAGAAGCAATGGGGGAAGGGAGAAAGGTAAAAGAAGACAAAGTTGTTGTAGAGGAGACAATGTGGAAGAATGAAAGAGAACGGGAATAAGATGTTTGCTGTTATCTTTTCCCCCTGACTTCTCAGAATGCAGTGTGTGTGCATGGGTGTGCTTTCTCTCCCCGCAGCCCGTTGCAAAGAGGTCATTCAATTGTTTGACACACTTCAAGTAAGTGTTGAATGTGTTTCCTCAAGGTATTTTATCTGCTTTGGGAAATTCTGCTTTCTTTCTCTTGAAGTCAGCTGTTTCCTGCAAAAAATTGTATAAAAAGAAAGCAGACTAATTTTTAGTCACAGATGCAGAAAATAAGACAGATCCTCTTGTGGAGTCTTGTTCCTCCACACAATATTAGTCCATTGTGCTTCATTTAGCTCCTTTTTAATCCTCAGAGCAATGACATATGTTACTATGAGTCATAAACAGAAGCAGAGATGCAATATGCTAGGTTTTAGCAGGGTTGTCTCTACAGCAGTCATTTTTAAAGTGAGTTCAAGGAACTGGCTCTGTATCTGTAACCATTCTTCTTTCCTTCTTAGATATGTCATTCCCACCAAACTCTCTCATATGTGTATATAAGATGGCAAATAATTCAATCTAAAGCCAAAGCCAATTCTGAATTTGTCTCAACAGAATTAACTGAGCTTTCCAAATGCTGTGATGTTCTGAACTATAATTGCACTTTGCAATTTGTTGCAGCACAGACGCTTGGAGTTAGAAACTATTGAATTAATTGTACTATTTTTGTGACCTCGAGACTTTCTCTATTAAGACCAAGTTAATTTCCCAACATGGGAAGATTCATATTTTGTGCAGAATAATATCAGTAATAAACCCAGAGCATAAGTGAGTAGTGTGCACAAATAGCTGCTATCAAACAGCTATGTGATCACACCCTAGTTCAGCTTAAATGCAATTTATGTCAAATGCATTAACGGAGGATGTGATCAGTATTTGATTTGTTTTGGCTTTGTGGGAAAATAGCATCATTTCTCAAGGATTTGAATATATATTTGTGACTAGATAAAACTAATAAGTTGAAACATTCACTCAGGGGTCATTTATGAGGTCTTGATGCATTTTTTGGAATAGACTGTCTTCATAGAGGCACCTGAGGGAGTGTCCAAAGCACTTTGGGTCATAAAGGAGCCATTGAGAACCTGCTGCTTTTGAGGACTTCTCTTCACTCTTCAGGTTTGCGCTGATGGTGGACAGCATTGTATCAGTCCTTGAGTTGGTCCAAGCCAACTCTTTGGGTTGCTGTTTGGACCCATTATGTGAGGCAGGCAGAACTGTGCTTGCTCCTCCTGCAAAGAACACCTAAACTGTCGAGTGGGAGTGCATTGTTTCATAGCATAATTCTGTTGTAAACTAAGAAATGATCCATGGTGCTGTGCAGGTGCTGACTAAGTTCTATCCATTTCTCTGCAAGAGATTCTGGATGGCAAATACTCTCTTTTGCGGATAAGGCCAATAAGAAGGAGAATGAACTTACAATAAATCAAGATAAATATTCAGTGTCCCACGATTTCTAAGGGACTTATTTTTATTTTAAATGATGTGTTATTTTTCAAAAGCTAATAATCAGATTTATCTTCATGATTGTGATGAGTGAGGAATGCAAAAGTCATAACAAACCTAAATTATTCATGGCCTCTTCTAAGTCAGGATGACTAATTTTTTAGATGCTATCTACTGTTTGATTTCTTTTGGTTGATGATCTTGATTATGAATGCTAGGTAATTATAGGACAATTCACTGTTATAGTAATTGTGTTATTTCTGCTTATAAATTTTACCTAACTCTAAACAGCAAAGAGATTTTGCCAATGAGATTATTCATGAAAATGATGTGTTGAATATTAACATGGCTTTAAAAGTGATTAAAATGTTCACTATCAAGACATCAATCATTCAAGTATTACTGTATCAGGCATTTGTACAAACAAAACTGTTGTCATATATTAGCAATAATGCAGTTATTTTTCTTATTTCACCTTTAAAAATGGGAAAATTAAGTTAAGTACCTGATTCATGACAAAGGTATGACATTATCATTGCCCAGAAAGTTCTGGGAATGTGGAGTAGTATCTAACCCCTATGTTTGGAGGTTAGAAAGCCCACAGATATTTAGAGGAGGGACTGTTACAGGCACTTGAGCTTCAGAATCAGCTCCAAGCCATTAAATCTCAGGTTTGAAAAACTGTACCTTTTAATAGCTGTGCTCTTACTGAGAAATATTATTAATCTTTTTAATTGTAGAGTTTTACATGTGATGAGAAAAACCTATACATGTGTACTCAGAATCTGGAAAGAAATATAGAAACAAACACAAAATTAAACTTCTTCGATTACCATAGCTCTTAAGATTTTTGAGATGATGTGCTTAAGGCCTAGGAGGCAGCTGGTTTTTCTGCCTCCTGGTATGAAATGTTTTACCAGGCAAATTAACAGTGCAGAGAAAAGATTTCACTCAGAAAGTTTGTATTGAAATAATTGTTTTCAAGTACTTTACAAGCACATCATAAATGGTCATTTATGTAAAAGAAATGATAAGCTAATAACATTTGTGTATCACTTATGTGGAGGTTATTTCTTCAAAATAAGCACATTAAATGTTCAAGAATATAAAATTAAACATGACCATCATGTCCACAGGTAGGTTGAAGATCCCCCATAGATATCAAAAGCTGCAGATACTCAAGTCTCTGATAAAAGTATGTGATATTTGCATATAATCTATGTGCATTCTCCAGTTTAAATCATCTCCAGTTTACTCATACCACCTAATACAGTGCAAATGTTTAAATCATTATTACACATTATTGTTTAGGGAATAATGCAAGAAACAAAAGTCTGCACATATTCCATACAGATACAGTTTCTAAAAATATTTTACAGTTGGTTGAAGCCATACATGTGGCACTTGTGGATATGGGAGCTAACTCTACATTCTTCCCAATCATCAACACTCAGACCCAGCCCCACTTTTCTGAGAAGCTTCATACCATACTTACAGAGAGTGCTGGTTCACACAACCAGTACTGGCTTCTTGCTTGGGGATTGCATGTTTATTGTCCTGAAACTGCCACCCACCCATCCATCCATCCTTAGACTGGGAGCTTCCTGAGAGCAGGACCCATGTCTTTATTTCTCTTGATATGAAGGAGTTAGTAGAAGAAGGAAGACAAAAGGGAGAAGAAATATGAATAAAAAACAAATGGAGGTAAGGGTTGGGGATTTAGCTCAGTGGCACAAGTGCCTGCTTGGTGAGTGTGAGGTTGTGAGTTCAATCCCTGGTACAAAAAGAAAGAGAAAGAGAGAGAAAGAGAGAGAGAGAGAGAGAGAGAGAGAGAGAGAGAGAGAAGGAAGGAAGAAAGGAAAGGAAAGGAAAGGAAAGGAAAGGAAAGGAAAGGAAAGGAAAGGAAAGGAAAGGAAAGGAAAGGAAAAAAGAAAAATGAGAGAGAGAGAGAGAATAAGAGGTGAGAGAAGAATGTGGAGGAAACTAAGTAAGAAAAGATGAGAAATCTGTGCAGAGGAAAACTTGAATTGCCTTCAAGTTTTTATATGAATACACTGTAAAAAGCTACATGCTCATGTAAAGGGAGAAATAAGAGAGCAGAGACAAGAAACAAAGGATATCTAGGACCCATGTGCCGTCTTCTCTAACACAGCAGCATAAAACCACATAGAGTAAACAAATCACACAAAGGAAAAGACTGAATAGTTTCTGGGAATAATACACCAGGTGAAAGCTTGGTCATAAATAAGAACCAAGTTACTTAGGTCTGGAGTTCAAGGACTTCTTCAAGGAGGAGAGGGTCCTGGATCTTCACTGGGGCCAAGTTAATGGCCCCACTTGATGGGTTTAAAGGACAGGAGCAAGAAGATAAGAAAGTTGCCATACTTATGTTACTTTCCATTAATTTCACTTATTTCCATATTTGTTCTTGAACAGTTAAACCTAGAATTGTAATACACTAGTATATTTAAAAACACGAGGCATGTGTCACCAGTGGGGCTCTCCAGAAATGGCATTTCA
Organism: Hydrochoerus hydrochaeris; assembly: GCA_004027455.1. Taxonomy (NCBI): domain Eukaryota; kingdom Metazoa; phylum Chordata; class Mammalia; order Rodentia; family Hydrochaeridae; genus Hydrochoerus; species Hydrochoerus hydrochaeris. The sequence goes on from PVLA01000643.1 coordinate 388,413, forward strand.
GATAGGGTGTCACACACAATGTTTACCAGCATCCAAAGGGAATAACAAGGACTGGGCAGGAGAAGCCAAAGTGCAAAGAAGCCTTAACAAAATCTTAGGCAAACCAGCAGTAGATGGGGAATATCTATTTCTGGTCGTAACAGCCCATGTCAGGTTAAAGTGACCAAGTTTGCCTACTGTTGCCTTCTCTGCCATCACATACAGGCTTCCCCATAAAGGTAACCCCATCTTAAACATATGTGTTCAGAGAACACAGTTCTCTGTAGCTGAGACCAGTCCTTAAGGAGTTGACAGCTAGAAGCTCTATGCTGACCACATTCCCACAACTGAAAGGGGATCTGAGTGATGCATCTCTATGTCCATCACAATCTGTTCCTTCCACTGCTCAAATCAGGTTCTCATACAAAGTTAGGGAGAGCTACTCAAGGATTTAAAATATCCCCAAAGTATCTCATGTATTCAGAGGTAGGCTTTTGGAAAGTGATTGGACCATGGCGATGCTACACTTCTTAGTGGATTAATCCACTCGTGAGTTTATAGCTACATGTGCTTGAGGAGATGGGACCTGGTTAGAAGAAGCTAGTCAGCGGGAGTGTGACCTGAAAGGGCTTTTTGTCTCTGGTTCCTCCCTTCACACTTCTCTCTCTCTCTCTCTCTCTCTCTCTCTCTCTCTCTCTCTCTCTCTCTCTCTGTGTGTGTGTGTGTGTGTGTGTGTGTGTGTGTGTGTGTGTTTCCTGGCTGCCATAGATGAAGTAACTTTCCTCTGCTTGCCCTTCCACTATGCTTTTCTACCTTCAGCCATCCAACTGTGGATTGAAATCATGAGTAATCCTCACCTCTCACTAAATTGCAGGTGTTACATATTTTTCCTCATTGATAAGATGACTAACACAGTCTCTTCTTGAGTATAAGCTCTTAAAAGGATGTTATGAGCTGAATAATGTCCACTCAAAATTAATACAGTGAAACCCTAATCTCTAATACCTCAGATTATAATGTATTTCTATATAAGGTCTTTAAAAGGATGATTAAGTAAAATGAGACTCTTTCAATCAGCCCCAATTCAGTGTGATTTAGGTCCTTTTCAGAAGATGAAAAGTGAGCACAACCATGTATGTTGACAGAGGAAAAGTCACATGAGATAGCAAGAAAGTGACCATCTGCAAGGTGCGGAGTGAGGCCACAGAAAAAACTAAACTAGACACCTTGATCTTGAATTCTAATCTAAATAACTCTAAGAAATAAATTTCTGTTGTTTAAGCACCCAGTTTGTGGTATTTTATTGTGGCATCTCACACAAACTAATATGGAATAACTATAGCTCCTATCAGAACAGCACATCTTGGGGCCACAACAGGTCCTCACTGTCTCACTCCTCTACTTCCCATTCTAGATGTTCCTTACCCCCAGATGACACCTCTGCAGGCTTCAGTGGATTACCTGGTGGACTGACCAAGATCCCCATGTTCAAGTCTCCTGAGCACCTACTTGCTATATTCTTCCCAGCCTTGAGTTGCTAAACTTTTTCACTTATAGTCACAATTGGTCAAGTTACCCCACTGAACCACTTGAGTGAAACAGTAGACTGCCTCCTTTTAACAATCACAAGGTCACATTATCAATCCAATGATCTATCGTCTGTGTTTCTGGGTCCTATACACAAGGATGCCAAAGTTTTCAGGCAGCAGGCATCACATAGCAATTTAAAATTAAATGGGACCAGCTGGGCACCGTGGCACATGCTTGTAATCCCAGTGGTACCTCAATTCATGTACTTAATTCTTCCCACAATTCTGGCCACAAACTGAATTGGACAAGAACTGAATCAAATCCAATATTTAGAGTCAATGCTTACCTTTTGTACTAGGGAGGCTGTGGTAGAACGATTCCAAGTTCAAAGGCAGCTTGAACAACTTAGCGGAAGCCTGTATCCAAAATTTAAAAATAAATAAATGAAAGATCAAGCAATGTAGCTCTGTGTACCCTGGGTTCCATTCCCAGACCCCCTCCCACTCACATACAGAAAATTAAATTGTAGCCCTTATTATGAAAGTCAATCCCTTGAAAACTAGGAATTCAAACTTTATGGAGTCCAGAGTTTTAAGGGCATGTATTATGCCCTTAAGTCCTTCCAGGGTCCCTTGGGAGTGATGTTAAGTGAACATGCTGAAGACCTTGGCTAACTGCCCCAGTATTCACTCAAAATCCCAGACGTAACAGTTCCACGTTACAGTGGATTATTTTGAACTCTACCTAATCTATGACTTGATGGGTCTGACAGGATCCAGCTCATGAGCCACATGATCATGTGAGGGTCCACATTCAGACAGTACAACTTTATCAGATCTCAGAGCCCCTGGAAGTTTGAAAGGCATATAATTTTCCACTGCAGATGGAATGTCTCTTCCAGAAATCCAGGAGCCATGCTGTAATTCTCCCACTGTAAAGCTTGTCATGAGCTTTACATAACATCTTTTCCAACTTTTAATGTTACATTTTCAGGATTTCCAATGTCATATGATCTCCCAGCTCATAGGGTACAAGAGGCAGAGACTTTTTTCAGCTCTAGAATTTATAAAACCTCGCAACCTTTTAAACATCATTTAGCATATATAACAGATAATTATCTCTAGATGTGGAATATCTTGCCTTTAAAATTAAGGTCCATTATTTTATTGTATTTATTTCTTTATAATAAGAGAGGAAAGATGCAATAAACTTTCTGCTTAGAATGGGAACTCTCAGTACCTCCTTACCAGTAAACTCCTAAGTGTTTCACAAGTATGTAAGTTTTGCATCTTCATAGGACTTGTCTCCCACTTCTAGAGGGCAAAGCTTCCAGTTTGGTATCCAGCGCAGTGTCATTAAGGTAACGGACCAATGCAGAGTGCTCAGGTGGCCCAAACCTCCTCAGACTATGAGAAAACAGTGGGTGGGAGACTTAACAGAATCCAGGGACAACAGCAGGATTATTTTACCTTACAGGCCTAATCAGAGGTTGCTGAAAAGGCTGAAAACTTTGAGCCTTTCTGCTCCAATGTAACATGGATTATTGTTAAGTCCTCAGATACAGGCTGTCAAGGAAGGTACATCCTCAATTCTGTGCAGCTGAAGCCAATCCTGAAGGAGCTAAAAGCTGGAAGCCACCTTCTGACCACACTCCCCAGCACAACTGGGCAGCAAATCCTTTTCAACAGGAATCTGGGTGGTATATGTCCCTGACTACAACACAAAGATCTTATATCTCCACACCCAGACTCCACTTCTTTTCTTGGCAATAAATCCACAATTTTCTCCTGAGTATAAAAGTGCTCAGCATAAACACTACATTTCCCAGCCTCCTTTGCAGGACTCCTGCCTCTGTGGCCAATTTCTGGTCAATGGAATGTGGGAATAAGTTTCATGTAGCATTTCCAGGAACACAACCTTCCTTAACAGATGATGAGAACTTACCCCTTGCCCTTTCTTTTTATCCCATTACCACTGCTTACCAAAAGGCAAACACAATGTCAGTATCTGTTGTAACCCTGTGGGAACATGAGGTAACTGTGGGGACCAAACCCATACATGTGACCAATAGCATAGAAGTGACCAAGTCTCTGGAGCAGAGCTGCATACCATGCCTGGACTACCGATCTCTGAACTCTTTAGAGGGACAAATAAATTCTGTTCTGTTTATGTCAATGTTATTTTGGATCTCTGTAAGAGCCACACTTAAACCTAACTGATACTGTTGGGGCTTTGTTAAGCATTTATCAGGTGTAAGTTGCTTATAGTTAACAGATGTCCATTTTGGAGAAAACTCAGCAACGGTATTAAAAGTTACATTAGATCACTAGCAGAGATCATATTGATTTAGAGTAAGAGTCTCATCAAAGAACTCAGATTACAGGACCTTGGCCAGTGCCCTAATTCAAACCTTGCTTGACTTTCCCTGGATGTAGGATAACTGCCTGGGTGTAGGTGCAGGTACCGTTATCCTTGATCCTTCTAGACTATGATGACCTGTAATTATCAGAAGCCTGGATTTCTACCCAGTCTCCCTTCCAGGATCTGCATTTCCCTTACAATTCCCTGGCTTTCTAATGCTGCTATTCTAACCGTCTCTTCCAAATCACTACAATTTCCTCACCTATGGTAGAAGTTCCAGGATCTCATTTTGGTGAACTCATGAGGATAAGCAAACATTTAGTCTTAATAATTTTTCTTGTCTTTCTTCCTTTGATTTATTGGAGGAGGAGGAGGATCAATAACTAGATCTCTTTTATCTAATATAAATTCTTGAGGTTCTAATGCTTAAAAAGATTAGATTTTCTACATCATGGCACTATTTGTAATTAGTGATCTTAAAGTGGGAGTCAGAGTCCAGACCAAAACTTACCATGCATTCCTTGTTCAGCCTTGAGAAAAGCATTTCTTAAGACTCAGTTTCCTTATCTATTGAATGCTAATTTTAGTAGATCATCTCCAATGCTCCCTGTCTGGGGCAGGGAGGTGCAGGTCCTGCTTCAGTAAGTTGCTACTGCCCTCTAGTGATTATAAGATGATATGCTTTCCTCCAAAGAAGAATAATCTGAGGCCTGATTGCTTCCTGGAGACTAGGAAATAGTCTTGAATCTTCACACTGTGTAACAGGTAAGCTTTATATACTGTTAGAGTAGAATGCCACAAGGAAGAGCAAACTAGTATACAGGCATTAGGACAAATACCTGATTAATTTAAAGCAAAGACTAAACAAATCTCATAACTGTCATCACAAACTCAGTAATACCATAGTTAAATGTTAATGATGCAATGTTAACCAAATTTGTGGATTGACTCTGAATTCTTCATAAGAGTTAAGAATCTTCTCAGGTACATGTTAGCATGAGACAAGCTTCAGTACCAATTACCCATATATCTGAAACATTTTGAAATTGCATAATATATACTATGTTCCTAGCAAAGACCCATTACAGCACACGTATTTGTTTTAATGCAAATGTTGGCATGCATATCCTAATATTATAGGAGTCTTGTTTGTTTCTCAGTTACACTCTTGAAAATCCCAAGTGAACCAGCTTGGATTACAAGCTCTCACTGAGCTCATGTGTTACTCTTCTTGAAGCAGCACCTATTCTGAGCCTGGTGCTGATTGCCACAAACAAGCTTGAGAAGCAATGCATGCATCTCAAAGGAGATACACTGATTTATAGAAAATGTGGCGGGGGGGGCTGGAGATAGAGGTCAAGAATCAGGCACCTTCTGATGAAAGGTACTACCCTTCGGGAGCTCCAACCTGAGAGGCATTCAGACCTCTGCAAACTGAAAGGAAGTCCTAGGCTGGCTTCCTACTGTCTGTCCCACAACATAGGACTTTGCTGAAGAGACAGGGAGAAAAAGATAGGGAAACAGAGCAAGAGAAAGGAGAAGAGATGGAAGAGGAGGAACAGAACCCCAAGCATTCCCCCAACACTGCAGCATCTTTCAGAACCAGGTGCACTTCCACCACCTTGAGAAAGCATGAAAAAGAGAAGATGGCAGCATAACCCAGTGGTGCTCTGCCACACCCCTGTTCAGATCCCTGACACTTCAGGAACATTGCCGTGCAGAAGCGGCTCCATGGCCATGCAGCCCAGGCCGGCCCAGCATGTGCACAAGTGACAAAGTGTGAACTGCCGCATTTCAGTCCCGCTTTACACCAGCACATGTGTTTCACAGCACCTTCCTCAGTCCGGGAGAAGCACCTTGGTGGCAACCCAGCGTTGGCCTCCAGAGGCCCTTACATCTGAGCCTCCATCCTCATCTTCTGAATAGGGCTCCAATAGCACAGAAAATAATAACAGGAACCAACAAACAGGACTACATCAAATTAAAAAGCTCCTGCCCAACAAAGGAAGAAACAAAGTGAAAAGAATTGGGGAACATTCTTTGCCAGCTACTATTTCTTTTTTTTTTTTTAATTTAATTTTATTTTTTTAAAAAAGGCTAAAACTAAACATAGCAAAACAGAACAAAGCAGATCAGAAGAAAACAATGTAAGAAACACAGATTTCAGAGCAAGACAACAGGAGATCTACAGTGGCTACCATAATTTCTCTTGTTTTCTTCTAAATGGTTGTCTATATCTTCACACAACAAATTCATACAAAACAAAACAGTATAAATCTGATCAGAACAGAGTAATGAAGGTATTACAGACCTTCAAAACCAGACAATATGAAAATTAAAAATGGTTGCCATAATGTCTCTCGTTCTTTTCAAAATAGCTGTCCATACTTTCATGTATGTTGAAATTAAACAACACAAAACAGACTAAAATCACTCTGAACAAAGAATAAAAGCATTACTGGATTTCACAGCATGATGATATGGAATCAGCAGTGGGTACCATAATGTCTGTTTTTCTTCAAAGTATGCCAGCTACTATTTCAACAGAGGATTAATACCCAAAATAATATCCAGAAATCAAAAAATTTAACACAAAAAAGGTCAATAAATAGGCAAATGAACTGAACAGGCACTTCTCAAAATGAAAAGTACAAATGGCCAGTAATTATATGAAAAACTGCTTAATATTTTTAGCTACCAGGGAAATGCCAATCAAAACTACATTGAGATTCCATCCTACCCCAGTCAGAATGTCTATCATCACAAATACATAGATAAATAAATAAATAAGCTGGAAAGGATGCAAGGAAAAGAGATGCTTCCATACTGTTGATGGTAGTGTAAATTATACAGCCACTATGAAAATCAGTACAGAAGTTCCTTAAAAACCTAAAAGTAGAACCACCATATGACCCAGCTATACCATGGTTTGGTATATACCCAAAGGAGTTAAGGTCAGGATACTATAGGGATCCCTGCACACCCATTCTATTACAGCACAGTCTACAGTAGCTAAGATATGGGATGAGCCTAAGTAGCTATCAAAAAATGAATCAAAAAATATGTTAAATATACACAATGGAGTATTATTCAGCTATAAAGAAAAACAAAGTTATGCATTTGCAATGAGTGAAACTGTAGATCATCATGTTAAACAAAATAAGCCAGACTTAGCCATGTTCATGTTTTCTCTAATACATGGACTCTACAAATTTTTTTAAAATATGATTTGAAAGCTGTACACTCTACTTCATTTAATTCTCACCACAATTGGTACCTTTATCTTCCTATATGAAAATTGAGATTCTGAAAATTTAAGTAACTTGTCCATAATCAAAGAACCAGTGACTGGTAAAGTAATTCAAAAACTGTGTTCTTAGCCACAGTATCTGAAAACAGGCCTCTGCTGAAAATTCTCCATGATTATGGGTCAAAGAAAGAAAATTGTCTTTCTGCAGGCAGGCATCAGGAAGTACTAAAAGTATCTGAGGAACAACCTTACCTTATGGAGATTCATAGAGAGCACTTTTCAGAAAAGAAGTTTGGACAACTGTTGAGCAGAAGCTTCATGACTTAGGGGTCTGGGATAGACTCAAGATTAGTAGTGGTGGTAACAGCAGCAATAGCTGCCATTAAGGTCCTACAATATGTCAATCATCCTTCTAAGAGCTTCACATGTGTTAATTGTTGAATCTGGTCCATGCACAACCTAAATGGTGCTATCGTTTCCCTTACTTCACAGATGAAGATTCCAAGATAGTTCCAAAAACTTGCTCAGATCACACCCTGTGCTGGAATTTAAACCCAGGCAGTGTGGCCTCAGAGCCTGCAGACGCAACCACTGCACCTCACTGTAACATGGGATAGCAGGGAAGATCTGCTCACCAGGCCAGGACAGGAAGATGCAGTATGGAGGACCTGTCACAACTGAAGAAGGGCTGAAGTGTATCTTTTACATTGTTTTCCTACTGATATTGTAAAAAAGTACCACAAACTTCCTGAAGCCCTTATCATCTGGCAGTTTCTGCAGGTCGGAAGTTCAGCATGATGTGGATGAATTCTCTGAGCAGGGTCCCACCGGGTTGAAATCAAGGCACTGCCCAGGAGGTTGTGGTACTCTCCAGCCCCAGGTCCTTTTCTGAGCTCACTGGCTCTAGCAGAGTTCAGTCCCCAGTGGCTGTAAGACCCAAATCTCCATTCCTTCCACACAGTTCCCTTCATCATCAAATCAGGAGCAGCACACCCAAGCAAGTCTTTTCATGCTTTGAAAAGACTCTCTGGTGTCTAGCACATCTCCCTGATTCCCATTCCTGCCTCCTCTGTCCCACAAGCCAGAGAAAGTTCCCCATCTTTAAGAACTCCTGCAATTATATTAGGACCACCTGGATAGGCCAGGATAGTCTCCCTGTTTTAAGTGCTAATGATTAGTAATCTTAATTCTATTTGTTGGGGTATAAGTGATAACCAAAATTCTGCTTATCGTACCCTTATCCTGTGGATGCCTATGACTCTAATCAGCCCAGAAAGTCCATGGGGAGCCTTGTTTGCCTATAACCATTCCTTCCCCGGCACTCTGCACAAGGGCAGGGACAGTGGCTGTCTTGTGTGTATGTGTCTCTGTATTCCAGCACAGTGCCAGCCTATGGAAAGTGCTCAGCAAATGCCTACTGACTGAATGACTGGCTGACCCTAACAATTATCAATAATATTAACTGTATTAAAAACTAAAGTTGATAAAATGAAGACCTCATAGTAAAAAGAATATTCAACAAATGTATATAATATATTCAAATACACATAATAAAATGGTAAAGGGTACAAATACATACCTTATAGCATGGGTTTTAAGAGGCAAATCGCATTTTCCAAATCTGGGTACAAAGCATTTTTTATCCACATTTTCTTTTGCAGTGTGACTCTACCAGTCCCCTAGTTTTGAGTCAGCTTTACTCACATGATTGAAACTGAGACACAGCAGAAGCAATGCTATGGAAGAGCAGAGGTGCAAAGTTAGAAAACCCTTGAGAGTTCATCCTGGTCTTTGCTACCCAAGGCCTCCCTCTGAGGTTCTCCCCTCCAAATCCAGCTGTCATATTGCAACCATGAGCAGTGCCTTGGACATCAGTCCCAGCTTCCAAGTCACCCAGATCAGGTCCTAGAAAATACCAGTAGAGCAGGCTCCAGGTAAGTCCAATACCCAGCCCTTTGAGACATCCTCCAGCTATTTCCATCTTTCCAGACAGAACAGACAGAGCAGAGAGACAAGCCTTCCCTGCTGCTCTCTGTTCAAATTGTGGTCTTAGACTCTGTGAGCATAGTAACAATGATGGTTGTGTCATGCCGTGTCAGTAGGCTACTTAGACAACCGGAATAGGCGCGAAAAAATGAGGTCAAAACTAACTACATAGACACAATGTGTATAAGCTAAAAAGTTATTCAGAAAGAACCCCAAAGAAAAGAAAACTGTACTCAGAAAATATTAACAGCCCTATCAAAAACAAGAAATCAAGCAAATATAAAGCTATAGGAATAAAAAAAGCACCATAATGACCTATTAGTCATGAGGAAAAATCTGACCTATTAGTTATGAGGAAAAACCTGAACATGCAAAATAAATAATACATATTCTTTACAAATTCAAATGCAATATTTAGTTTTTTAAACTCTTTAAAGTGTTTGACCTTGAATGTATATAGGTCACAAAAAAGTATCAAACAATTTTAAATGATAAGATCAATACCACACAGATGTTTCTGATATAATAGAAATGAGAAATAAACAGTAAGCTGAAACATATAAGATATATAATATCATAGTACGTAAACTGTGTGTATAATTTTTGTTGATGAGTATATAATGACATACTTAGGATATCGTCATTTTGCTTTCCATAACAAACATACAGAAGTAGGCAACGTCTTGCTAATTTGATGTGATAGGGAGTGTCTTCTGCCACCTGTGAAGTAGTCAATACAATGCAAGCTCCAATGGAACTGGATCTCAGGCTTAACCAATACTTCAAGGGAAGTACAGAGAACCAAGGCATATATCAAATGATCCCATGGAAATAGAATCAATAAAATCCAGATTGTGAGAATTCTACAAGAAAAACATCAGACTTCAACAAATAATTAGCAAGGGGAAAAAACAGAGGGAATGGAACTTATATATTAAAATATACCTAAATACATATGAACAAAATACAATGATTATACCTTGATGGAAATACTGATCAAACAAACTATATAAAATTACTAGGGAGTGATTATTTATTCTTTTATTTGTAACTAAAGAATATCATTTGCTTAAGAAAGGGGATGTATATCTTTAGATATACACATTTTAGTATTTTTGGATGAAATACATGATATATTTTGCTCAAAATTCCAAGATGGTCAAGGGTTGATAATGGAAGTTGGATTATGAGTAGATTTATTGTACTTTCTTATTTTTGTACATGTTTCAATTTCCTGTAATTAAATGTGATGCATCTAAAGTTTTAACCTCTAATTAGTAATTTAGCTTGATCCTGCAAATTTTCTAGGTAATTTCCATTATTGTTCAGTTCTAAATAGTTTTCAGTTTCCACTTTAAACAGTGGGTGTGCTAACAATAATGATTGTGTTATGCCATGTCAATAGGAATGGCATACCTAGGTAGCAGGCTATATAGTCAACAGGAATAGGCTCAAAAAAATGAAGTCCAAAATAACTACACAGACTCAATGTGTACAGGCTAAAAAGCTATCCAGAAAGAAATCCCACAGAAAAGAATCTGTAATCAGGGAAGTTCCACTCCCTCTGCTTTTCCCCCTTGCTTTAATTAGGCACCAGGGTCCTATTGTTATGACCCTGGTAGTCTTTCATAGCTTCTTTGTTATCTTTTGTCACAGATGTTCCAGGCTCATTTTGTGTATTTTCTGCCTCAAATCTGGTTTCAGCCATCTTCAAGATGCACTCTTTCTTTTCAGGGGAATGATAGAGAAATGCACTTTTAAATGGAGAGTTTAGAAATAAATTAGTTAGGTAGTCATTTCAAGAAGCCACAAATAAAATTTTTCATAAAAGAAACATGAAAAGATAGTAAAGTGAAGGACAGAAATTAAGAACTAAAAGATGGTTCCCTTCAAAGAAAGCCTTAACTGCACAGCAAGACTGTCTCAAAAACACAAAAAAGAGAGAAGTCAAAATGGCTGATCAGTGAGCAACAAAATACAAAGCCTCCCAGGAGAAACAACTCATTTGCCAGAATAAAACACCCTGGAGAGACCCAGACAGAGGGAGATGGATCCTCTTGACACAGGGAGAAATTAAAACAAAAAAAAGCTCATCAAATACTTCGAGACTACAACTGAAACAGCTAAGAATTACAGGACAATGTTTTTCGTTCACAGCAACCCACCAAGTTTGCAAAGGCCTGAATCTTCACTGGCTGGCAGAGCCACCCAAACTCATTCCCACCACCACTCATAGGAAGCACAGCAGTGCTGAAGTCAGGGGTTGGTAAGCCCAATGGAGAGTGGAGCCGGTGAAGGGACCTTCATTAATCTATAGTCAGTGCTGGGAATGAGACCCCCACACACACAGGAAGGGTGCAACCAAATGGGCGACATGTTGGAATCGGGCAGGAGGAGCCTGAACTGGGAGCAACAGTGACTTCAGGTGGTTCCTCCCTCCCAAGAGCAGATTCGTGGGATTTGCTTGGACTGGGCTGCGCCCCTGGCTGGGACCCAATGAGCTGTCCCAAATCAATTCCCTGCACCTAGCACACGAAGGCACCTGAAGTTTGGTTGGCCCAGTGGGGAGGGGCAGGCAAACACAGCCGCTGCTTGCACCTCAGTGACAAGAGCAGGCAGGAGAGGGTGGAGTTCCCTTGCCATTGTGCTTGAGAGGAAACATGGCCAACAGGGAAGGGGGCTGGGACCTGCACTGTAACCTGAGTGGAGGAAGCCAGGGCCATGACAGGAGAGAGAGGCAGGAGGAGGCCCCCAGCCCAGAACCCTGAAAGCCCTGATCCAGGGGAAGGAAAAACAAGGGAGACTGAAGGCAGCAAACACACATCAGACATGGCTTCAATGGACATTAAGAGATCTTCAGGATCTTGTAGATGAGCTCAAAACTGAAATATTAAATCAGGTAAAGCAAGATATGAGTACAGTAATAAAAGAAATGCTCTCAGGAAGCATCTCTCAGGATGATACAGACAGAAGAAGGCAGGAACACAAAAAAAGGAGAGAAACATTCAATGAAAAACATAAAGAAAATATAGAATACATGAAGCAGATTCAAAGAGACTACCAGGAAATTAAAAACTCCATTGAAAGCTGGCAAAACTCCTTAAAAGAAACAGGATAAACTATCAAAACTTGAAGACAAGTTTGCAATGTGTGATCATGAAAGGAAAGATCTCTTAAAAATAACAAGGAAACAGGCAGTAACAATACAAAGGCTAGAGGATGACAAGAGAATCTACAATTTAAGAATAAGAAATGTGAATGAAGAAGCAAGACTACATACAGGCGAATTACAAAGGCTATTCACGGAAAATAATTAAGGAAAACTTCCCAAGCATGGGAAAAGAAAATGACATTTGGTTGTGTGAGGTATATAGAACTCTAGCCACCTACAACCAAAACAGATCTACACCCAGACATATAATAATCAAGATACCAGAAATTCAATATACAAACAGAATATTAAAAGCTGTCAGAGAAAAGAGACAGATTACCTGTAAAGGTAAGCCCATCAGGATCACGGCTGACTTCTCCACACAGACCATCAGATCAAGAAGAGCTTGGAGCGAAATATTCTAAGCCCTGAAAGAAAATAACCTCCAGCCCAGATTGATGTACCCTGCAAAACTGTCACTAGAAATTAATGGAGAAACAAGATGCTTCCATGACAAAGAGGAACTGGGCGAGTTTGTGACCACCAATCCAACCCTACAGAGAATACTGAAGGACATTCTAGAGAGAGAAAAACAATACCAGGATTTTAGTAACAGTGGCAGAAAGGCCTCAATGAGTGGGGCAGGAAGTAGAATGAAAGAGAAAACTAGACAAAGGCAGAAAAATAGCATAGCAGAAATGAGGCAGAGAAGGATGACTAGAATCACTAACATAGATGACCTTGATTACACTATATTGCTAATAGTGAACCAGGATTTAAAACCCACATTACTCACACTACTCTGCTTAGATGTATTATATTCTGTTCCAGTCATTCTAACTGTACTAGATTTGAGGGCACAGACAGCAATCCCGAAAATAACAAGATATAGTACGGTAATCATCATTAATTTCCTATTACTTAATCTAAAGCTCTGTAAAACTTACATTGTTTTACCATGACTGATAATAATCGAATCTGGTTTGTTGGATCACTGTTTTGTATTGATAGATTTTATTCAAAGCTGTTATGATTGATAGTATCAAGTCTGAGAGTATAGGCAACTGCACTTAAGATGACAAGATTCACTAGAATGTCCACTATGGTTTGATTATTACCTGCCTTTGAAGTTTTGTACTGTCTACAATGTTTTATTTTTACTAATATTGTTATTTACTGCTTTACTCAATTATACTGCTATATTCAATTATGCCTGATGATATAGACATTGTACTGAAGATAACAAGAAACAACACAATAATCATTGTAGATCACCTTGTACTGTGGTTTTATATGACTTTTTGGTTTCACGTTTTTATAGGAATTTGTTTTGTTTTGTCTTGTTAAGTTTTGTTTTTCCCTCTAATACAGAAAGGATAGAAATACATGTAGAGATTCATGCATGCATAGCTGTTTACACTCTCACTGTTTGACTATCTACTTTGTATGCTTTGATTTTGTAACTTGAACAACTATTTCTAAGAAGACAATATGTAATTTATTAACTAGTGATTTCTTATTGTTTATCTTTTTTTTTTGGAATTCTGTATTATCTCTAACCTTTACACACTTTTGTTTCTCTTTAAATAAAAAAAATTTTTTAAAAAGATGGTTCCTTGCAGTAACTGATAAGATTAGCATGGTAATAATAATAATGTAAATAAACTTTTAACCAGACTGTTACAAGAGTGAGAAGGCAGAAACAAGTAATGTTGTGGAGAAAAAAAAGAATGAGGCCGGGGATTTAGCTCAGTGGCATAAATGCCTGCTTGGCAAGGGTGAGGTCATGACTTTGATCCCCAGTACCACAAAAAATAATAATAATAATAAAATAAATAAATAAATAAAAATAAAAAGAATGAAACTATAGCTACAAGGGAGATTAAACATCATCATTAAATATTAGAAATTACTTAATCTTGATACATAGGTAAACATGTATTAGAAAGCTCTTAGGAAAAATATAAAAATGAAATTAAAGAAAAAGAGAAAGCCTATATAAACCAAAAACCATGGAAGGAATTGAACTGGCAATCAAAAGACTTGCCTGTACCCAAAGATACAGAGCCATGAGTATTTTGTCAAAATGTTAAGAAATGAATCAGGAAGATCTTTTGTTTGTCCATTGCTATTTCCCCAGGTACTAGAAAAAAGCCTGCCACATAGTGAACACTCAAGAAGTGTGTATGAAGTAAACTATCATGAATGTAAAAAAAAAAATACAGACTGTTTCAAATAATGGAGAAAATGTAGAAATTAACACATAAAGTGGTATAAATATATTCTCAATATTAAAGTGAGAAAAGGAAGGTAGGGAGGAAGGAAAGAAATGAGAGGAAAGGAGGGAATTATAGATTGATCTCTCTGTAAAACCAGGTGAAAAAAATCTTAGATAAACATCACAATGAATTCAAAAATATGTCATGACAAGGCAGAACACATCCAGGAAAACAAGGAGTCTATTCATACATCAGGCATTGGAATAAGTGAGAAAAACACAAAATATTAGAGTACATGAGAAAATTGTGTGATCATCAGTAAATATAGAAAATGACCTACATGTTCAATCTTTTCAGGGTTAAAAAATATTTGTAGCAAACTAGAAACAAAAGTAATTCCTTAAATCTGAGATAGAATAATTATGAAAACCTAAAACAAATATATATATATATATATATATATATATATAAAATAATGAAAGATTAGAGGTTGTCCCTTTAAAAGAACAAGGCAAAACATCGAAATCATTGTTTATATTCACCAATATTGTCCTAAACACCAGGAATTCATTCTAATACACATACAATCATTGAAAAGAGGAAATAAAACTTTTTATTTGCAAAATAAAATAACTCAGCAGGACTGAGGTTGTGACTAGGTGGTACAGCGTTGGTCTAGCATGTGTGAGTCCCCAGATTTGATCCTCAGTACCCCAAAAAGAATGGAGAATTCAGCAAGCTCACTAAACACAATATTTACATTAAAAATCTATTGAAATTCTACACATTAATAATTAGAGATGATAAAATATTCCAGTCACAGTAACAAATATTACTGAAGTACATGGAAGTAGATCTGAATAAATACAGATACTCTATCTTAAGAAAACATTTTCTTTTTCATTTCTTGTTTGTTTGTTTGTTTGTTTGATTTTGGTTTTTGGTTTTTTGAGACAGGATCTCACTATGTAGCCCAGGCTGGTCTTGAACTTGCAACAATCCTCCTGCTTCAGCCTCCCTTGTGCAAGAATAAGAGGCATGTGTCCCAGCATAGATAGAAAAACTTAATATCTTAAAAGATGGCAAATCTTTCCCACAGTACCTATAAATGGAATGTAATTTCAATGTAGCCCCAATCAGTGTCCCACCAGAGATCTTATTTGTGAAATGTGGTAAGTTCCTCCTTAACTTCTCAGGGATGTGTAGAGACAATGAAACTGACTGTTTAGGAGAAGAGAAACAGGTTGTTGGCATGAATAGGGTGGGATGCTAGAGGGCAAGGGAAGGGAGGGAGGTTCTTGTCCTATGAGACATTAGACTTTCCATAAAGCCATTGCCACTAGGAAGAGTGGTACTAGTGCCACACTGGACAGGCAACTCCAACTCTGTCCCTTGTTAACTACATAATCATAATTTCTCTAATACCATTTTTAAATTTAGCTTTAAAATATCAACTTCCTAAGTCTGTTATATAAACTATATAAAACAATTGTTAAAAAGTGGCCTGCACAGTAGGGAATAGTACAGACATTAAAAAGGATAAGTATGTCTAGTCTTAACTACTAAAAGTAGTAATTAAGCTGTAACACATTGATTTAAAATATTAATTGGGAAAACTGCATTTCCAAATGTTTTGGCTGGCCCAGTCTTCAAGCCCCTTTTGCTGTTACTAGCCCTGTACAGCCTACATTAAAAAGAAAGAAAATCCAGTAAGCTCTTGACTGAGCTTTTTAACTGCTACTACATCTGGGCTAATCTTGTCTCTCTGATACTATACACCAAGATAATTAATCTCCACCCACCCTGAAGCCAGGGGTTCTCATAGGTTTCTTTGCTGGTGGCCACTTCCTATCTAACCAGATATGCACAACTCAATAAAAATTTCAGTCCTGGGCCAGGGATTTAGCTCAGTGGCATAAGTGTCTGCCTGGCAAGTATGAGGTCATGAATTCAACAACCAGAGCCCTCCCCCCCGAAAAAAAAATTTCAATCCTTTTGCCTGAGTCTGGCAATAGCACACATAAGGGTGAATATACAACCTACATGCTCTCTGGCTATGAACCAGTAAGATACTGAGGATACATACTTTTAATTAGAAATAACTTTTCACTACTAGGCAGTATTATATTAACCCTTCCAAGTGATCACAGAAACTTGACACAAAATGAATTTTTTGTTTAGGTTTCTTTCCCAAATTTTCTATTCTTCTATATTAACAAACATAAAATTAAAGGCACATTGTGGGTAAAAAAAAAAAAAAACAATATTCAGTGATATAGTTTATTCAATTTTTTAAAAAGAGGAAAGTATATTTTGGCAGTACATTTCTTCCTTCCAAGAAAGGATCATAAGATCTATCTGAGTTTCTTGGGCAGGATTGACTAACACTACAGGTCCAGATTTCAATACAGCACTGCCTCTTCTTTCTTGAGGCATAATTTTCCTCATTGGTGTCATAGGCAGGTTAAAAAAAAAGCCTTTGTTACTAAGGAAATTATAAATGATTTCTCTTAATTGCGTGATTTGAAAACTTATTGACTGTAACATGCATGCTTTCAACAGCACAGAAGCAAATTGAAGTTGTTAACTCAGAAAACTGAGGAAACAAAACAGGGAAGTTCAATGTTAGCAGGCAACTGGATAACAACTAACACCTTGCCTGGCTTCTCTGAGCACTGAAGTTGATGAAACTAGCCCTATAAACCATCCTGATTAGAATCTCTAGACCCCAGAAAATTTTAATCCTTTTCTTCACACAGAGGATGCATGATGTCTCCATGAAGATCTTACTACTAGGAACATGTTCTGATTATGGGTGGCAACAAGAGGTCATAGTTTGTTCACAATTGCTTATAATTTTTCTCCTCCTCAAGAAAGCGCACTAAAGACAGGTCCAAGGGAGAGGGTGGAGGGGTGTTATTCAGGGTTCTCCAGAAGAACAGAACCAACTGAATGTATACTTAATCATCAGAGGGAATTTGTTTGAGTGAATTACATGATCAGAGGCTGAATAGTCCTGCCACGGCCATTCCAGGCTACAGAATGGAGGAAACCAGTGCCTGAAGTTGGAAAATTCAAAACAAAAGGAGCCAATAATGCAGCCATATCTCAAGGCCTGAAAGCATACTAGAGTCATTAGTGAAAAGCCACATTCTAAGGCTGAAGAATCTAGACCAGTGATGGCGAATCTTCTAGAGCTTTCAGTGATACAAATAGCCCTCTGAGGCAAGCATGCTATAGGTTTGCCATGACTGATCTAGAATCTGATGTCTATGAGCAATGGTGGCAGAAAAAAATAAAATAAAATAAAATAAACACTCACTCAGAAAGAGTCAAGTGAGCCAGCAACAGTGAACTTCCTGTTCTCCCTCTTTTTGCTCCATTCAGGTCTCAGCATTTTGGACAGTGCCATTCATATTCAGGGCAGGGCCTTCCCCTTCCATGCTCAGCTTACTGTGACCCACAAGTCAATCTTCCCGAGAAATACACTCACAGGTACACTAAGCGGTGTGCTTTGCCAATTTTCCTGGGTTTCTCTCAAGCCAAGCAAGTTGGCAACAAAGTTTAAGACATCATAAGGAGAAATTGCTGTTGTTTTTAAACCACTTATGTTGCTCAAAAGTTCACAGCTTTTATGGGGCAACAATTGTCACAAGAGGATAACCGAAAGTCTAGAGTCCTCCGCTAAAAGCTAGACCTCAGGTGGTAGCTCTGCTAGTGATTTTCTTCCTATGGCACAACCTAAAGAACTGCTGGGGAATCCCAAGAACAGCCTGCCAGTGTCTCGCTGACCCACCTTGTGGTGGTGGTGGTGGTGGTGGTGGCTGTCAATTCCAGCAGGCACTGCACATTTTATCGCCTGTTAACCTTCATCACAATATGTACATTTAGTGGAACTAATTCTGAAGGCTGAAAGTCAAAATCCTAATCTGTTCTGAATTTAGGGCTTCCTGGTAAAAGAGGAAACAGGAATCTTTTAGTTCAGTGGCACTGTTAGAAAGAAGTTTAATTGAAGTCTGAAATGTTGCATGAATGGAAGATATAAGTTTTAATTGAAAAATAATTATAACCACTTAATCATTTTTAAATGAGGGCTGTAATTGCAGTCAGCGCACAATAGCCACATACAGACACTGAGATTTCCGCAATAAAGCAGGGATGGTACAGCTTGATTTGCTAATAGCACTTCCACTTCTCCTCCCTTTTGTCTCAAAGATTAATTCAGGCAAGGGCTATTAGTGCTGTTAATTGGTTCTGCAATTTAGACCTTGTGCCCGTGAATGAATGACTGATGCAGTCGCTCAGCCAATAAATGGGAGCACTTCGTCAATGCTCCCCATTGTCCAGCAGGGCACCATCCTGGCTGCCCAGGCTCCCTCCTGCCAGCCTTTGAGGACAAAAGGCCCCTTACCTCTTCTAGGTCACAGCTTCAGGGGGACCTACAATAGGTCATCAAGATGCCTTTGAAATGAGACTGACTTATTGAATCTAATGTACATTCAACTAGCATTCTTTCCTCCTCACCCGAAGTTTGCTTCCCCTCACTCTGTTATGAGGCTGCGAAGGACTAAGAGGCCCAGTTATGAAGCTTGGCAAAACGAAGCACCAACTGTAACATTAGCTTGAAGATAAATATCCCCAGAGCACAGAGAGAAAACCTTCTTTAATCGCTGCAGTGCCTTCTTGGCATGGGCAGCGCACCCCGGGGAGGATTTGGAGAGTTATCAGGCCCAGTGGGGAAACATACAGCTTGTGCTGCCTCTGAGAACTCTGGAGATAACTGCATGCTGAAATGCCACCAAAAAGCACCCTGATTAAAGATCATCCTCACCAGCGGTCATTTACAAACCCACACTGGATTTCGCTATTCAAAAAAATTGTCATTGCTGCACGAGACAGCCCCTCCACCACAGTTGCAGGCCTGCTACTGTGGGAGGGGTGAAAATGGGAAGGAGCTTTGTGATCGACCTATTGACATGCAATATGCTCATCCCCTGAATTCCATGCAGGCTATGCATGGGAGTTCCACAGGGGCATTTATGCTCAAGCTGGGTCTTATTCATAAAGTGACCCTTTGTGCCAGAATAAGACTTTCAAATCTCATTCTATCCCTACAACATTTGCACCTATGGTAAGAAGAGCAGTTGCTTAGACAAGAGGAGGAGGGAAAGTCATAGCACAAGAAGCAGTTTCTGAAGCAGTAAGTCACCAAGCACGTACCTCCAGACACTAACACTATTATTAAGAAAATAACTTTTTCTGTCTTTAATAAGTAATGATAATTTTTACATTTAGACCCATTTCTCTTAACGACAGAAATTCAGCCTTGATCTTATGCTTCCCCAAAGGTAGAATCTAAGTTTAGGGGTTTATATGGCACCAAGCCAGCAGCCAAGGACATGTTATCCGTAGAGAATTTGAAAGCAAACTCAAAGTCACTCTTTTGTTATTATTTACAGCCTTTCCATGTGCTGTCAATGATAAATACTCCTCCAAAAAAAAAAAATCTCTTCTAAGTTTAACATCTAAAGAGTCCTGGTAGCTAATCTTGAGTAATAAAAATATATACGAAGTTTCAAATTATCCCTTTTTCACTTCTTCTAATAAGTATTTTCTACTTAGAAGTTAATTCAGAAAGTTTCCAGTTGTTTAGTTGGCCCCCACACAGCTGGACTTAGCTAGGTACAGTCATTTCAAGAATAAGTTGAGAACCATTCATGTTTGCTGCAGGCATAGTTCCATATCTGCAGCTCCCGTGGTCCTACACGCTTCTACATTTAATCAGTAGATTTGCAATAAGCAAAGATAACATAGTTACTGTACAGACAAAGGACATATGTTACCTCAATACTGTCATTTTACAAGACCACTTGGAGGTTTTCTTGTGTTTAAAATTTAAAATATCACAAAATGCAATGCAATCTTTTTCCTTTAAAAAATCTGATGTCAGTAAAAAGTACTAATTCATCATTTTGTATATTGCATTTGTTTCAACTTTTGAAGTTAAATAAAAGAAAAATTCCATGTCTTCATTTCTTATTTGGCTATTGTTATTACTTGTTTCATTTCATGATTACAACCAAAGATAATTTGGCCATATAGAGCGAAGAAATATTAATACATGATCCTCCTTAAGTATCAGCCAAACTAGGTACAATGCTGTTAGAATGGACATGTTAATTACTGAAGTGTAGCTGATTTGGGCTGCTCTGACTTCCAGATCTACTGCCAACTCAGAATGATCTGGAAAGCGATAGGGCTTGGATCATCACCTGCGAGCAGGAAAAGAACTATCCAAGAATGGGTCTGTGTGGACTTGAGGAAGGAGAATTATCTTGGACTTGTACCTTAAGACTCAGCTCCTTCACTGAATTTTGTGAAATATTACCAGAGGGAAGTAAAAACCCTGAACTTCACTTCTATTGTTATACTAGGCCCCTAAAGCAAAATTAAAGGGGAAAAGAGCAATGGTACATCTAGTGTAAGGACACCCTAGCACAGCAAGGAGGGTCCCAGGAAATCTGGCCTTTCCAAATGGGCTAGAACTGGTCATTCTATTCAAGATTCCAGGGATGTTTATGCCTGCATGTGTGTTAATAATATCCCAAGGATTATTTATATAATTTATATGAATACATTGCATATGACACATATAGTAACTGTATAGTAAGAGTTCAGTCTCATTAACCGGTTCCTTTGCAGTCTTTATAAACATCCCCAAAGACTGTTTCAGATGGATCTCCACTGCTGACTTGTAGGATCAATGAGTAAGTACCCACAGAGCGGCCAGCAAGGCAGCAGCTCTCTCTCCGACCAAAAGTCACAGTAACAAGCTTAGTTCTATCCATGTGAGCTTCTTCTTATACTCATACTTTTTCTTTAAAAAAAGAAACAAACAAACAAAGAAAAATAAATTTTAAAACTGTGACTTACACAGAAGATAAAAACCTGAAAAGTACTCTAATCTAAAATGGTAATTTCAGGCCTGCTTTTTATTTATAATTGTAGGATACAGACCTCTGCCCAGCAATTCAACAGTAATTTTAAAAGAGAAGATATGAAAGCACAATCTTGTAATGGAACTATTAATCTGATTAGAACTTTACTCATCAACAGGAACAAGTAAATCAAAAGAGAAAAGCCCGAGAGAGTAAATCAAAAGAGCCTGACCCAAGCCTCTCTCTGTGAGTCAGCACCACTTGTGGACTGTGGGGGAAGGCTGGGAAGAACCAGGCCTCACCAGGAGGTGATCCCCACCTGCAAACCAGCACCATATGCAGGCTGCTGCCAGAGTGGGGACAGCCAGACCCAAGCCTCTCTCTGTGAGTCAGCACCACTCACAGACTGTGGAGGGAGAGAACAAGGCCTCACCAGGAAGTGATCTCCGCCTGGAAACCATATCATTTTCATTGTTTTGTTGGGTTGGGTTTTATTCTCTTTTGATTTGTTTGATTATGTTAAATCTAATGGCATGAGCAGCTACCTTAAAGATAGCAAGACATGTTATGGTAGCCATTTTGGATTTACTATTGGTTTGTTTTAAAGTCCTTTATTGCATTCATTATTTTGTTTTTATTGTTCCTGTTCTGTTCTGTTTCATTTTTACTATGTTCAAAGGTATTTGCAGCTACTTTGAAGACAACAGAAGGTGTTATGGTAGCTATTGGTTATTCTGTAGGATTTTGAAGTCCTGTATGACTTATACTGGCTCATTTTGATTGGTTTTCTTCTGTTTTATTTTCCTTGGTTTTATCATCTTTAAAATAAAAAATAATAATAAAATAAAAATAAGAGAATAAAAATGTCTGCAAATGCAGGAAAAGATGCTCTTCAGTAGACAAAAAACAGAACTGCAAATTACAGTGGGACATCACTTTCTCCTTTTCTTTAGTGAAAATTATTAAAATATTGATGATTTTCAGTTTCCAAAGATATGGGAAGTTGTCATTAAATATACTGCTTGTTAGCAGACATATTAGCCGTTCTTTTTGAGAGAACAATATGATCAACTTTTAAACCTGTGTTTCTTTTATGTTCATACCAGATATTTCACTTTCGAGAAATTTATGCTAACAAAACAATTTTTTAATAAACTAAGGAAAAACTAAGATTCTAAGATGTCAATGTTATTATTGTTTATAATAAAAATATTGGAAACAAATGTACATACAATGGAATTAAATTATGATAGAGTCACATGATGGGTTACTACTACAACTAATACTGCTAAAAGATTGGAGTAAATCTTGATGCAATGGAATAAAAAAATTATACTGTGATATATTAAGTAAAAAATTGAAGTTATAAAACATTGTGCGTAATCAGCATATTGAATAGACACTACTATTGACATAATAAAAGCAATTTTATTTTGAATCTTTTGTTGTCATTTTAAAATGCAGGTAGTAGATGTTAATTTCCCCTACAACAAGAGGAAAATCCAGCAGGTCTGTGATTTTTTTTCTCCTCCCTCTTGATTAGCAACAAACAGAAAGCACTTTAAGCTACAATTACCATCTCAATCCAGACATCAGAATGATTGGTCCATGATAGCAATCAAAACTACAAAGTGCCCCAGTTTGACATTTGTCTTTTAGCTGTGTTTTTTGATGTGTTTTGCTGAATAGCTGACCTGTTTCAGGCCAGAAGCCCAAAATCAAACAGCGGAATGAAGCTGTCTTCTTTACTCTTCTTTACACAGAACATCTGCTCCTTCCTTTCCCTTCTTCTTCACCCATGTGCCCACAACCTCCCATGAAGACCTGGCAGCCAAACCTGGCTATGTGGGTGGGAGGGGGAGGAGGTGGGCGGGATGGGAGGAGTGGTAGCCTCCACTGATAAACTATTTGCTTGGTCAAAAAAACAGAATCAGCAACCAGAAGTGGAATAATAGGGCGCCAAAGACAAAATCTAATCTGAAGTTGAAAGGAGGCAGTGGGGCCCTTGGTGTAGTGGTTCAGCTCTGATGGAGGAGGAAGACAAGAACAGAGGACATACCACGTAGCAGGAACCACAAGCAGTGGTTAGGAAGTGAGAGAGAAAAGCCTGTGCAAGAAAGAGTGAAACACTGGAAACTAGGGAAGGAGAGAGCAGGAGGAGGGAGGATCGCAGCTCCCCAGCCCTTCTTCTGCCAGGTGCTTTCTGTGTGTTGTCTCCTCTTGAAAGGTGTCTTGTTAACCTTCCTTCACAAATGCCATAACTGACGCTTCAAGAACCAAGATGTTACACCCAGCATCTCTGATCCCAAATCTCTCACGTCTTTGGTTCCCAAACATGGAACTAGAAACTAGCATGTTAAATGAAGTTTAAATTAAGGAAAATTAAATATTACTTGTTTTCTCTCATATTAAAAAAAATTAATGTAAGTTAACAAATAATGAAAGTAAAAGGAGAGAGGACAAGAAACCAAAAGGTAGACTTTTAGAGGAGACTGGGGATAATCAAGAAAGGGAGGGGCATGGGGGCTGAAATTAATTAAGATATGCTAAATATAGGTATCAACTTTCAAAAATAAGCCCCATCATCATGTAATATTGACACGTACTAACAAATTTTTTTTTTAAATTTTAAAAAGCTAGCTGTTTAGAATCATCTGGAGAACTTTTTTAAAATCTAGAATCTCTGGTCCCATCCCAGTCTCTGGTCCCATCAGTCTCTGAGAGACAGCATCAAAATGCCAATTATATGTAGAAACTCCTTGGATGATCCTGAGGTGCCCGAGTTTGGAAATAAATATACTGTACGCATCACGTTACCTCCAACATATCGGTAGGGCAGAGGGGAAGTGACCAGTTATTTCCTGAGTTTTAGTTCAGTAGGAGAACCTTCTGCGCCCTGCTTTGGCGCAATAGCACACCTCGCTCTTCCTGGACACGGCCGAGCTGGGTGCTGGCTCCGCACGGTGAGGAAGCGGAGGACCACAGTGCGACGTGCAGAAACGACCCAGAGCTGCTGGAGGAAGGCTGGGTTGGGATCCCAGTCTGTAGGACCCTTGGCTCCTGGTCTTCATAACTTCCTGCTCTGCTAAAGGAGAAAATGATGTTGGTGAGGGAAGGACGAAGATCCTACAGATAAAAGGGATATCTATGAAGCAACTTGACAGAGAAATCCGCAGGAGCAGCCCCCACTGTGGAAACGCAGCTGAGAACGAGAGTGTGCAAAAGCTGAGGGTCAGGCCAGGACAGAGCGCACGGATCCACCAGCACTTCTGAGTTCCGGGGTTAAGGGAGGAGCCTTCAGATGGCCCTGGAAAGTAACCTTTCTTTCGGGGGCTGGCTCCCTCTGGTGGCGGCTGCAGCTCATCACGGGACTCTCTGACGCGGCAGCCTTGTGAGCAGCGGGGCCGACCAGCTTGCTAGCTGGAATCCCCGCAAGCGTTTAAAACGCTCTCCTGGACTAGGTCATTGGAATCCGTGCCCCTGGGGAGAACTGGACCTGTGCTGTCCACTGCGGCAGCCACTAGCCACGTTCTACCACTGAATGGCTGGTTTGAAGTGAGATGTGGATTGAAATTTAAAATACTCATGAAATTTCCAAAACTTAGTACAGAAAAAGAGAATATGAAATAGCTCATTAATAATTTCTATTTAATTACATGTTGAAATTTTAATACAGTGGCTTAAGTAAATTCACTATTTAAATAAACTCATTTCTTCATTTTTACTTTTTAAAGTACTAGAAAATTTAGAATTATATATATGGCCTGCATTCGTGGCTCAGATCATACGTAAAACTGTCAAGCTTACAAATAAAAATACCAAATGCCCAGTTAAATTTGAATTCCCAATAAATCCAAAATTTTTAGCGTATTTAGTGAATTTCAAGTATTATACATGTGTTCCATGCTATATTTGTAGTACACTTATATTAACAATAAAATTACTGTTTTTCTGAAATTGAGATTTAACTAGGTATTATGGTTTGTACCTAAAATGTCCCCAAAGAAAAAAGAATCAAAATATATTATTACAGATACAAATTCCCTATGATGAATATGAATATTATGTTTGTCTAAAATGTACTAATCAAATTAACTTTTAAAAAAAATGTCTCCCAAGAGGCTTGTATGTTCAGTGGTTGGCTTTGGGATGTGTGACTGGATCAGGGGGCGCTATGCTCATGGGTGGACTAATTCATTGATGAATTCCTATCTAAATGGGCATTAATAGTTGGGGCTCAAGCTACAAAGAAAATTCTTGTCTCCAACTCCTCTTTCTCTGCTTTCTAGCTGTGATGAATGAGCAGTTTTCCTGCTTCTGGGCACAATGCCCAACTCTAGGGCAGAAGCAGCGTGGTGGAAAGGCTGGCAGATGGAAGCTGTGCCACTCAGCCGGTGGGTCTCAAACTCAGTGCTTCCCAAAGACTGAGGTCCACTTAAGTAACCTGGGGATCCTGTTGAAATGTAGATTCTGCATTTATGAGGCCTGAAATTCTGCAATTCTACAAGTAAGAACTATGCTTCTAGTCCTCAGAGCACCCTGTCAGTAGAAAGGGTCTAACTGGTGTTGTCCAATACACAGTTTAGTGTGGCCAAAGGAAATACAGGCTACCAGCTAAGTGGAGACATGCAGAAAGATCAGACCTTCCAAAGCTTTGGGCAAGGCAGCCAGCCCTGGATTCCAGACCCTAAACCTACTTACCTCTCTCCTCATCCCCACAATGACCAACATATCGGGATTGGTTAAGTAAATAACTTATGCATGAATGTCTGAGTGAATTAATGGATAAACGAATGAGTGGTCAATGGGTGGATGAGTGTGTGAGACAGTGAATAAATTTGAGAGTAAATGGGATGAGGGCGTACATAAATGCACAGTGAACTCGGCACAATATAAGGACAAGCAGAAACAGGCAGATGGCTCAGAAATAAAATAAACTGACTAAAAGAGTGGAAATTATTTGACTGGCTTCTATCCTGTTCTTCTACACGTGGCTTTATCCTATATTCTCATGGACTTCAGTCTCTCAATTATCACTTCTCTCTTCTGCATCTTTATTTCTCTTTTCTCCTGGTTTTCCATTAACATTTACATATTCTTATCAGGTCTTCCCATCTTACATCCTGAATGTTCCCTCAATTCCATATTCTTTTGTCCTATTGTCATATTTTTCAACAGAAATTTAGTAATATGGTCATCTATCTTACACACTATACATACCATTATATCCTTTAGAGCACTTCCCTTTCACTTTTACAATATCTATTATACTTTTTGAATCCCATTATTCTGTCAGTTCTTCTTATTTTTTACACTAGAGAGACTGTGATATTTACTAATGTGAGTCTTGTTTATTTCACTAATGAGGATATTCTCAAGTTGCCTCCACTTACTTATAAAGGCCTCAAGATCATCCTTTTTTTATAACTGAGTAATATTCCATTGTATAAAAATACCACATTTTTTCATCCACTCTGCAATTGATGAGCATTTTGTTTGTTTCCAAAATTTAGTTGTCACCAATTGTGCTATGAACATGGGTACACATATATCACTGTGACATGACCTTTTCAATTTTTCTGGGAAAATACCCAGGAGGGGAATAGCTGGGTTGAATGGAACTTCCAATCCTAGTTTTTTGAGGAATCACCATACTGATTTCCACAGTGGTTGCACCAGTCTGCACTCCCACCAACAATAGAGAAGTATTCCTTTTTTCCCACATCTTTGGCAACATTTGTTATCAGTTGTTTTCTTGATGGCAGCCATTCTTTCCAGGGTGAAATGAAATCTCAATTGCATTTCTTGAATGGCCAGTGAAGGCAAACATTTCTTCATATATTTATTTGTCATTTGTATGTATTCCTCTGAGAAGACATCTCAGATTACCATTTTTGGAGAGAGTCTTTGAATTTGGGGGGCTTGATGTTTTTCCATTCCTTATATGTTCTGGATGTAAGTCCTTTGTCTGGGGGATTGTTGGCTAAAATTCTTTCCCATTCTGTGGATTTTTTTTTTCATTTTGTTGGTGATTTCTTTTGAAGTGCAAAAATTTTGGTAACATGAGATCCCAGTTGTTGATTCTTTGAAGTATTTCCCATGTGGCTTGCATTTTATTCATGAATTCTTTTCCTACCCCTATATCTCCAAGATTTCTACCTATCTTGTCCTCCAGTAGACTAGTGTTTCTGTTTTAATATTTAGATCCTTGATCCATTTTGACTTTATTTTAGTGCATGGTGATAGGCATGGGTCTATTTCCAGTCTTTGGCATGTGGAAAGCCAATTTTTCCAACACCAGTTATCAAAGAGGCTATCTCTTTTCCAGTGAACATGTTTAGCCCCTTTGTCAAATATAAGGTGGTTGAGTGTCTTTGTAGTAGTGTTTTCATCTTCTAATCTGTTCCATTGATCCTCCAGTCTATTTCTTTGCCAGTACCATGCTGATTTTATTACTGTGGCTTTGTAATATAGTTTCAAGTCAGGAATTGAGATGTCTCCTGTCTTGCCTTTGCTGCCAAGAATCCCCTTTGCTATTCTAGGTGTCTTCTGTTTCCAGGTGAATTTTAGGAATTTCTCTAGATCTGTAAGGTTATGTTAATGGTACTTTGATTGGGATTGCATTGAATCTGTATAACAGCTTTGGGACTATGGCCATTGTCACAATGTTGATTCTTCCTAACCAAGAGCAAGGAATATCCTTCCATTTTCTAATATCCTCTTCAATCTCCTTTTTTAGAGTAGTATAATTTTCAGCATATAGGTCTTTTACATTCTTGGTTAGGTTGATTCCTAGGCATTTCATTTTTTTAGATGCTATTGTGAAAGGCAATATTTCCATAATTTCTCTCTCATGGAGTTTTTGTTTGTGTATAGGAATGCTATTGATTTTTGAGTGTTGACTTTGTGTCAAGCTATGATGCTGAACTTGTTTATTACCTCTAGTAGTCTTTTAATGGAGTTTTTTGGGTCTTCTATGTAGAGTGTCATGTCATCTGCAAATAATGATAATTTAACTTCTTTTCCTATTTTTATTCCTTTTGTTTCTCCCTCTTGTATGATATTTCCTCCCTCTTGGCTAATATTTCCACAACTGATATTTTCTCCCTCTTGGCTAATATTTCCACAACTATATTGAATAGGAGTGGTGATAGTGGACATACTTGTCTTGTTCCTGATTTTACAGTGAAGGCTTTCAGTTTTTGTCCATTTAGTATAATGTTGGCTTTTGGTTTGTCATAGATGGCTTTTATAAGATTGAGGTACATACCATCTATACCAAGTTTCTATAGGGTTTTTATCATGAAAAGGTGTTGGACTTTATCAAAAGCTTTTTCTGCATCTATTGAGTTGATCATGTGATTTTTATTTTTGATTCTGTTAATGTGATGTATTATATTTATTGATTTGTGTATGTTGAACCATCCCTGCATTCCTGGAATAAATCCCAGTTGGTTGTGGTGTATAAACTTCTCGATAATTTGCTGCATTCTATTTGCCAATATTTTATTGAGAATCTTTGCATCAATGTTCAGTAGTGAGATTGGTCTATAGTTCTCCTTTTTTGGTTGGGTCTTTCTCTGGTTTTGGTATCAGTGATACTTGCTTCCAAGAATGAGTTAGGGAGGACTGCTTCTCTTTCAATTTCATTAAAGAGTTTAAGTAGTATTGTCATTAAATCTTTTTAAATTTCTTATAGAATTCAGTTGTGAATCCATCAGGACCTGGACTTTTTTTTCGTTGGTAAGTTTTTAATTACATTTTTGATTTCAGTAGCTGATATTGGGTTATTCAAAATTGTTATATCTTCTCAATTGAGCTTTGGTAGTTCATATGTTCCTAGAAATCTGTCCATTTCCTCTGTATTTCCAACCCTATGTAAGTAGAGATTTTCAAAGTAGGTGTTCATGATCTTTTGAATTTCCATTGGATCTGTAGTAATTTCCTTCTTTTCAGTCCTTGTTGCATGGATTTGAGTTTTTTTCTTTCTTTTTCTTGATAAGATTGGCTAGAGGTTTATCAATTTTGTTTATTCTCTCAAAAAAAAACAGCTCTTTGATTCATTAATTCTTTGGGTTTTTTAGTTTCAATTGCCTTAATTTCTGCTCTAATCTTTTTTATTTTAAATAGAATAAAACAAAAGAGGACAGATTGAAGCAGATCAGAACAGAGCAATGCAACACATCACTTCACAACAAGATAATTGGATATCAACAACAGTAGCTACCATAATGTCTCTTTTTTTAAAAATTTTATTTAAAGAGAAACAAAAGCATGTAAAGGGTAGAGGTAATACAGAATTCCAAAAAGAAGATAAACAATAAGAAATTACTAGTTAAAATTACATATTGTCCTCTTAGAAATAGTTGCTCAAGTTACAAAATTAAAGCATACAAAGTAGATAGTCAAACAGTGAGAGTGTAAGCAGCTATGCATGCATGAATATCTGCATGTATTTCTATACTTTTTGTATTAGAGGGAAAAACAAAATTTAGCAAGACAAAACAAAACAAATTCCTATAAAAACGTGAAACCAAAAAGTCGTATAAAACCACAGTACAAGGTGATCTACAATGATTACTGTGTTGTTTCTTATTATCTTCAATAGAATGTCTATATCAACAGGCATAATTGAATATTGCTGTATGATTGAGTATAGCAGTAAATAATAATATTAGTAAAAATAAAATATTGTAGACAGTATAAAACTTCAAAGGTAGGTAATAATCAAACCATAGTGGATATTCTAGTGAATCTTGTCATCTTAAGTGCAGTTGCCTATACTCTCAGACTTGATATTATCAATCATAACAGCTTTGAATACAAAACAGTATTCAATACAATACTGTTTTGTATTGACAGATTCTGTCAATACAAAACAGTGATCCAACAAACCAGATTCGATTATGATCAGTCATGGTAAAACTGTAGGTTTTACAGAGCTTTAGATTAAGTTAATAGGAAATTAATGATGATTACCGTACTATATCCTGTTATTTTGGGGATTGCTGTCTGTGCCCTCAAATCTAGTACAGGTAAAAATGGCTGGAACAGAATATAATACATCTAAGCAGAGTAGTGTGGGTAATGTGGGTTTTAAATCCTGGTGCACTATTTACAATATAGTGTATCACGACCATCTATATTATAGTTTCTACTTTTCCTTCTCTGCCTCATTTTTGCTATGCTAATTTTCTGCCTTTGTCTGTCTATTTTCTCCTTCATTCTACTTCCTGCCCCACTCATTGAGGCCTTTCTGCCACTGTTACTAAAATCCTGGTATTGTTTTTCTCTCCCTAGAATGTCCTTCAGTATTCTCTGTAGTGTTGGATTGGTGGTCACAAACTTGCCCAGTTCCTCTTTGTCATGGAAGCATCTTGTTTCTCCATCAACTTCTAGTGACAGTTTTGCAGGGCACATCAATCTGGGCTGGAGGTTATTTTCTTTCAGGGCTTGTAACACTTCGCCCCAACCTCTTCTTGATCTGATGGTCTGTTTTGAAAAGTCAGCTGTGATTCTGATGGGCTTACCTTTATAGGTAATCTGTTTCTTTTCTCTGATGGCTTTTAATATTCTGTTTTTATATTGAATTTCTGGCATCTTGATTATTATATGTCTGGGTGTAGATCTGCTTTGGTTGTAGGTGGCTAGAGTTCTGTATGCCTCACACTACCAAATGTCATTTTCTTTTCCCATGCTTGGGAAGTTTTCCTTAATTATTTCCATGAATAGCCTTTGTAATTCACCTGTATGTATTCCTGCTTCTTCATTCATGTTTCTTATTCTTAAATTGTAGATTCTCTTGTCATCTTCTAGCCTTTTATTGTTACTGCCTGTTTCCTTGTTATTTTTAAGAGATCTTTCCTTTCATGATCACACACTGACAACTTGTCTTCAAGTTTTGATAGTTTATCCTTAGTTTCTTTTAAGGAGTTTTGCCAGCTTTCAATGGAGTTTTTAATTTCCTGGTAGTCTCTTTGAATCTGCTTCATGTATTCTATATTTTCTTTATATTTTTCATTGAATGTTTCTCTCCTTTTTTTGTGTTCCTCCCTTCTTCTGTCTGTATCATCCTGAGAGATGCTTCCTGAGAGCATTTCTTTTATTAATCTACTCATATTCTGCTTTACCAGACTTAACATTTCAGTTTTAAGCTCATCTACAAGGTCCCGAAGATATCTCTTAATGTCCATTGAAGCCATGTCTGATGTTGTGTTTTCTGCCTTCAGTCTCCCTTGTTTTTCCTTCTTCTGGATCAGTGTTCTCAGGGTTCTGGGCTGGGAGCCTCCTCCTGCCTCTCTCTCCTGTCATGGCCTTGGCTTCCTCCACTCAGGTTACAGTGCAGGTCCCAGCCCCTTCACTGTTGGCCACTTTTCCTCTGAAGCACGCATGCTGGTGAGGGAACTCCGCCCTCTCCTGCCTGCTTTTGTCACTGAGGTGTGAGCAGCATTTGCCTAAGCCTGCCCCTCCCCACCAGGCCAACCAAACTTCAGCTGCCTTCACCGAGTTAGTACTTGCTAGGTGCAGGGAATTGATTTGGGATGGCTCATTGGGTCCTGGTCAGGGGCACAGCCCAGTCCAAGCAAATCCCATGAATTTGCTCTGGGGAGGGAGCAATCAACTGAAGTCACTGTCACTCT
Source organism: Hydrochoerus hydrochaeris (assembly GCA_004027455.1). Taxonomy (NCBI): domain Eukaryota; kingdom Metazoa; phylum Chordata; class Mammalia; order Rodentia; family Hydrochaeridae; genus Hydrochoerus; species Hydrochoerus hydrochaeris. Next base: position 420,467 of record PVLA01000643.1, read on the forward strand.
CAGTTCAGGCTCCTCCTGCCTGATCCCAACATGTCACCCATTTGGTTGCACTCTTACCATGGGGGGTGGTCCTCACTCCCAGCACTGACTGTGGATCAATGAAGTTTCCTCCACCGGCTCCATTCTCTGCTGTCCATTGGGCTCATCAACTCCTGACTTCAGCGCTGCTGTGCTTCCTGTGAGTGGCAGCAGGAACGAGTTTGGGCGGCTCTGCCGGCCGCAAGGATTGAAGCTGGTGCAGACTTGGTGAGTCACCATGAAAATGCTGTGTCCCTTAATTTTTAGCTGTTTCAGTTGTAGTCCCAAAATATTTGATGAGCTTTTTTATGTTTTAATTTCTTCCTGTGTTAAGAGGATCCATTTCCCTGTCTGGGTCTCTCCAGGGTGTTTTATTCTGACATATGAATTGTTTCTCCCAGGAGGCTTTGTATTTTGTTGCTCACTGATCGGCCATCTTGTCTTTTCTCCCATAATGTCTCTTTCTTTGAAATAGTTGAGCATAGGGCTGGGGATTTAGCTCAGCAGCATAAGTGCCTACCTTGCAAGCATGCAGTCCTAAGTTCAATCCCCTGTACCAAGAAAAAAACACAAGAAATAGTTGAGCATAGCTTCACATACAATAATATCAAGCATAACAAAATAGAATAAAACCATTCAAGAGAATGAAAGTATTACAAGGCATTCTGAACCAAACAACAGAAAATGAATAATGGCTACTATAATATCTCATTTTCCATAAAAAATTTGTTTATATTATTACACATATTAAAACCCAGTAAGACACAGCATGATAGAACCAATGGTAATAGAAAAACAAAAGCATGGTAGGAATTCAAAGAAAGATGATATTAAATCAGCAATGGATGCCATAATGTCTTGTTTTCTTCAAAGTAGCTGTTCATACCATCACACATAATAGGATCAAACAAAACAGAATAAAACCACTCCAACCAGTGAATGAAAATATTATAAAACTTCAAAGCAATATAATGGTGAACCATGATTACCATAGAATTTTATGTACTTTTACCATTTCTTACACCAGGAAGACTGTATGGTATTTATACATGTAAGTTTGGTTTATTTCACTTATGAGTATGGTCTCAAGTTGCATACATTTATTTATAAATATCTCAATGTGATCCTTCTTTATAGCTGAGTAGTACTCCATTTTATAAAAGTACCACAATTTTTTTATCCATTCCTCAGTTGATGGCCACTTAGGTTGTTTCCAAGATCTGGCTATTACAAATTGTGCTGCTATAAACATGGGTGCACATAGGTTACTGTGGTAAGATGTTTTCAGTTCTTATGAGAATATGCCTAGGAGTGGAATAGCTGGGTCAAATGGGACTTCCAATCCAAGCTTTTTGAGGAATCTCTGGACTGATCTCCACAGTGGTTGCACCAGTCTGCATGACCACCAACAGTGCAGAAGAGTTCCTTTTTCCCCCACAGCCTCACCAGCATTTGTGGTTGGCAGTATTCTTGATCATGGCCATTCTTTCTGGAGTAAGATGGAATCTCAGTGTGGTTTTAATTTGCATTTCTCTAATGACCAATGATGATGAACATTTTTTCATGTATTTATTTGCCATTCATATTTCTTCATCCAAGAATTTTGTGTCCATCTCGGATGCCCATTTTTGGATTGGGTCTTTGAATTTGGGGGTCTGATTTTTTTAAAATTCTTTATAAGTTTTAGACAGAGGTCTTTTGTCTGAGGGATAGTTCTTTAAGGTTTTTTTCCCAGTTTGTGGGTTTTCTTTTCACTATGCTGGAGATTTCTTTCGATATGCAGTGTTATCAAACCTATGACAGGAGAGGTTTTCAAAATAGGTGTTGATTATCTTCTGTATTTCCACAGAGTCAGTAGTGATTTCACCTTTTTCATTCCATATTGCATGAATTTGAGTCTTTTCTTTCCTTTTTTAATTAGGTTGGCTAGGGGCTTATCAATTTTATTTATTCTTTCAAAGAACCAACTCTTTGATTCATTGATTCTTTGTATTGTTTTCTTAGTCTCTATTGCATTAATTTCTGCTCTGATCCTTATAATTTCCTCCCTTCTTTTGGCTTTGGGCTTGGCTTGCTCTTCTTTTTCTAAAATGTTTGAGGTGTAGTATCAGGTTGTTTGTTTGTGTTTGTTCTGTTTTCCTAATGTGGGAAGTCAGTGCAAAAAATTTTCCTCTGAGGACCACTTTCATTGCATCCCACAGATTCCAGTAGGTTGTATTTGTATTTTCATTTGCTTGTAGATATTGTTTAATTTCTTCTTTAATTTCCTCTGTGACCCATTGATTGCTCAAGAGTGTGTTATTCAATTTCCATGTGTATGTGGGGGTTTTACAGTTTCTTTTCTCATTCATTTCTAGTTTCATGGTGCTATGATCCAGTATCATGCATGGGATAATTTCAATTCTTTTTTTTAATTTTATTTAAAGAGAAAAAAAAAGCAAAACAGAAAAAGGGATAGAAACAATACAGAATTTCAGGAAAAAGAAGCAGTAAGAAATCACTAGTTGATAAATTACATTTTGTCTTCTTAGACTAC